>LQNS02020119.1:4670432-4685685 GCA_001587735.2 Parhyale hawaiensis | reverse complement strand
TCAACGACCAGCGCCCCCCAACCTAAGACAGGTACTCCCACGGTAGCTATGCCTACCAGCAAATGCGCTGATTCAGCGGGCCGAATGCCTTGAGAAAGACTGCGCCTGGTGTGGGGATCGATCCCGAGTACCTCGGCACAACCTCAGCCGCGGGTATGCTTCGAGTTTCGCGTGTGGGTAAGTTTTGATGAGTTTCATCTCCGAGCAATGTTTCTTACCCTATGCAGGTGTCACTGATATTACTGCCGCAAATTTGGTGAGTCGGTAGAGCTCAAAGAATGCATCGTTATATGGTTCTAGGAACGCCAGTGGTTCCTGCTGACTCGTTGGCCCCGCCTCTTCTTTCCGAGATTGTCTCTCTTATCAGCTTCTTAAATAGGCGCACTTTGTGCTTCAGGTCCTTCTGGCTGGCTCCAAAAATTCATCTGCAGGGCTGTCAGGTGGTGACGGGCCAGGAAGTTCTTTCTAGATTGTGACTGAGTATCAAAACCTATCATTAGATCATGGTTTGTTACCAATTCTCCATTTTTGTTCATTGAGCATCCTGTCTAAGACGAGAAACATGAAATTTAAACTGAATTCCATTACAGGGGTGGCAACGGTTCTAACCATCCACTTGCATCTAGCAGATGGTATTCTTCCATTTGCCTCGAAGGATGGGGTGCTCTCCTTGTCCTGGTTGCTGGTAACTAAATTATGTGAACCTGCCAGGAAAAGATCTGAGCTCCAATAAGACCTTGACCGCCTCATGGAATGGAGCACAACGTAGCAGATGAGCTTTAATGTCGACAAATGTTCATTTATGCATGTAATGCCGAAGAACTCCCCCAACTCAATTGAAAATGAATGGGATAGAACTAGCAGCTGCTACCCAACAATTTGACTTGTGAATAATTATTACAAACAGATTACAGCACTGTTAGCAAATTGCAAGAGTGTGAAAATGGCCAGCAGAGTACTGAGATTCATCACCAGGAATTCCGAATACAAATCCGAAGACATCATCATTCCCCTGTAAAAGGCGTTAGAGCGTACACACCTCGAATTTGCTGTTCAATTCTGGTCACCCCATCTGTGCAACGATATTGATATCATGGAAAGAATTCAACGCAAAACAACGAAATTTATACCTCAGAAGCGAAACAAACCATACGAATGTCGTCTCCCAGAGCTGGGCCTGTACTCTATCGAGCAAAGACGACACAGGGGAAACTAATAGAAACATTCTAGTATTTGCATAACTTCAACGACGTACCTACAGCGGTATGTTTTGAAAGAGACGTTACTGATCGCCTACGAAACAACGGCCAAAAATTCAAGCATAAAGCTTGAAGAACAACCTTAAGACAGTAGTTCCCGTTTTTAATTGTGAACATTTGGAATAGACTCCCCTCCGACGTTGTCGGTGCGGAGAGATTCACCTCGTTTAAAAATCGTCTTGACATACATCGGGAGAGACATCCTCCACAGTAAAGAACACCTCCTCTAGGAGTCGCAAACTCTAAAGCTCTGCAGCTCAGAAGCTATACATCGCGCTTGCGTGCATGCTAGATAATCGCATCGGCTAAGATAGTTTTTTTTTTCTTTTTACGTCAGTCATCTATATCATGCTCGCATAATGGCAATAGCATATAGAGGGCCAGGGCGTAAGTCCTGGCATCTCTCTTCGAATGCTCCTCTTGGTCCGTCTACTGCCGCCTATCTAATGTAACTTTCTTCACGGTTTTCAACAAGTTCCATGGCTTCCTCCAACATCTGGTCAATGGCCCCTTCTTTGCTGCTCATATGTCTTGTAGCTCCTCCGCGACAACTGAAGCCAGGTTGTTGCCCTCCGAGAGATCACTACTCGTAGTCAGACCTCTGCTACTGCTACACTGCAACTGCTAGAAGTAAAAACATTGGTCATTGTGTAGATACATGCAACTGCCTAAGTGCTATGCTCGGCCGTGGTGGACAAAGCAAGTAACAAACATTTTGTTGGGAAGAGGAGGAGGTTGATTGTAGAGGTCGTTTGTTCGCTCTTGACATTTTGAAACACGAGATACTATTATAACAGGATCAAACTTCATAAGTCATGCATGACAGAAATGAAAAGCTAAAAGCTCTAGCACATGCTATTTTTAGGGGCTGATTTCCAGTAGGGGAAGTGTCTGATGGGGGGGGGGGGGCGTGAGACTTTTGTGGGGGTGCGTGCGCCCCCACGCAATCCCCTAGTTTCGCCACTGACACAGATGAACTCTTTCCAACTCAATCCTGTCTGTCTACCCTAACATAATAAATTTATTGTCTAAGCTAACGTACGTAACCAACGGGTGACCCGATAAGTTAATGTTCTCGTTTTGTAAAATGTAGCAATCCTAAGCTACGCTATTAAAGCTCATTTTAGCTTGACCTAGTGTAGCTTTTCTAACATAACCTATCCCGTAAATAACGCCAGTCAGAGGGCCCGCCGTCAAAAAAGGCGGCAGTACTTTTGTGATTAGGCATTTTATTGTTCCAGTTCCTAGTATAGGTTTTACTGTAAAAAAGGTCTCATCCCTGCTAGAGCAATTCTTCCATTAATGAAACGCAAGTAGTACAGCCGTGAGTTTTACGAGAGCAAAACATCCCCCTGTAAGATAAGGCCCAAATATCAGTTTGAATTGGGCAAACGATGAGCTGCACTAAGGAAATATAGTTCGGTGAAAAAAATCCACCGCAAATGCTCTTGGTTTTTCCGTATACTGGATACCAATCTAAAGTTGAACTTCGGGCATTGAAATTTGTCTGCAAGGTAAGTTCAGTATAAGAAGGCGTCAAATCAGCTTGAAGTTTCAACTGCATCTAAAACTTCAGCTAAATAAAGCATGGCTAAATGAAATGCATTACGCCAGAAAGGAACAAAAACTCCAACTAAGACTGAATCGAACTGCTAAGAAGAAATCCATCTAACAAATACGACATAGCTTATGCCTGACTGGATCAAAAACTCTATGAAAGATATTGCCTTCGACGAATCCCGTCTAACGAAACATGGGAACGTTTCTCCGTACCCATCCGATGACGCTGCTTTGGATGCAGTTGAAAGCTGTTCAAATTCCACGGAACAGCAACAATGTTCTTCAGTGATATCTCAGACCCGTATCATCCTAATTACCTCTATCTAATAATGAAGGAACCTGTGCAATTTCAACAGAAAAGAAGACTCTTCAGTTATGATGCTTTCGGAACCGTATCATGCATAGAAAAGTTGAAAATGTCCCAAGTCAGGCAGCGAATCTTCTACCTAAGACCAAGGAGTTTCTAATGGGAGGAGCAAGCCCAAGCACTCTCCTGGCGAGTAAACACATGGCTTTGGCACGTGATCGAAGATGGCGTTTGGAGTCCTTGAAGTGGCTGAACTGCTCTCATGCAGGAAGACGAAGGCAGTGGTCAGTACATATAATTAAGAAAGATACAGACAGGCAGTTCTTCAATATTTTTTGCAAGAAAATGGTATATGAAGAATTATATCACACTGCTCACCCTGTTACTTTCATCATCAGATGGTATACAGGATATAAGTGTCCTTTACAGACTTCCATCCGCTCGGAATTTTGTCGATAATTAATGGCTGTAAAAAATTGAGCTCAGGACTACTTCCTATACAGGCTGCGTGAGGCAATACCGCTCTCCGATTGGATAAGCCACTCAACCAGTTCAAGGGAAAAGTGTACTCGAAACGCTCCCGTAGGGTAAATAGAGAGGGTGCACTCCTCTATTAGAACCTCCTTGCCTAAAACCTGCCTATAGAACAGTAGGAGGATGAGCTGTACGGGGACACCACCATACACCAAATTTATACAAATTGGCATCAGATATGGTTGAGTTCCCCATAGTCTCTTCTTCTGCATGGAACTGCCTGATGCCAAGCTGAAATTTTGATGCGAAAGCGGTGAGAGCGTTTTAAATTTGCCCTGCCTGTTAAACAATTTTTCATCTGCAACAGGACGAACATTTTACTATATCTCGTTTAAGATCCATTTCCATCTCTGAAATATAAAAAGAATCACATAATAATATGCTAAACTTTTTTCAGAACAGTTTCATGTTGCATCTGTCTTAAAAAAATGCATTTTTACAATTTATCCATGCTATTTGAGCACCAAAGATGGCCGTCATTAAAAAAAGATGCAGTTATATTTGAGATTCTTACAAATTGAATTTCTCCCTACCTTATACTGAAAAGCGTAACGTGCAGACACACGTACGGATGAAGCCTCAAGCAGAATTATACTATAGATAATAATATTTTTTTCAGGTAGTTCGGTGGGTTAACTGAGATATGAAAAATATCAAAAATCAAGAGTTAGCTGGCCATCAAAAATTGCGGCATTGCATCTGTTCCCACTGCGGGTAATGGTCTTATGCCACGAGGTCTACTAGTTTTAACTTAATTTGAAATCAACTGCTTTCTGGACACAATCCAAATCCAGAAACCCTACAGATATTCCGAAAATCTTCGGTCAAGCCATAAAAATTCAAAATCCTGCTACTGGAAAGCTTCAGTAGGTTTTTCTTTGTTCTACATAGATATCCAATCATTGTTTAGTATGGCAAAAAGATTTCATTTCTCTGATTCATCCGTGGCAATTGTCATTAAGCAAAGCGACTTGATAACGAAAACAGTTCCATTTTCACTGCGCACTATTGCAACAGAAAATGGAATGAGCTCTCATGCTATGAGGCTGCGCAATTTAGCTCAATCATCAGTCATTGGAAAATTTATGGATTCGTTTCGCAGTGAATTATGGGGTGTCGAGAAGTGTCACTCAGACTAAGTGCCGTTTTACCGGAGAATTTCAAACAGATTTCTCACCTTGACGGCGTGAGGGTGATAGACGGTATTTCCGTACTCATTTTCTCTGTTTATGTTGCGTAGTGGCCATTGCCAGCCTAGAAATATTCATGTAATATCAGTCCGCTATTCCCATTGGACGAATTTAATTTTTTTTGTTGATCATGGACTAGAGAATGCAGTACATTGTCCAGATGTCAGCTCTCGTTATATATATATATAGTATATAACTTATGTATCTTGATCTAACGAATTACAGATTAAACATAATACACTAAGAAAAAATACGAAGGATGTCGCCCATTTTATCTGGCTTGGTATGATGACGAAAACTGGAAATCACTCGAAAAAATATACAGTGTAAAAATGAAATGTGGAAGCTGAGCTTCAGATTATCTTCGAGGCCACTAGTAAAATATGCTGGATTACTGTGTATTGTACATTAATAGTTTTGGTTGCATACACTGTCAAACTACGACGCTGGCTGGGTCCAAGTGCGATCTGTGGTGTTGTTTCAGTAGAGACCCTGATACTTTAATTCATCTTGCAACCGCCTCTTCTGTGTATCGTTTTGGTATTTGTTACCAAAAGCTGTCTTGTCAGGCCTGTGTTAGAGCTGTGTCTGGAATGAGTTTCGGCCTTCCTCTGGTAACATGCCTATATCCTGTTTTCGGGACTATAGGCATGGATGGCTGCTACATCGATATGCTGTATGAGGGATTTATTAGAGCTTGCAGTCTCCAATATAGCACTGGTGTTCGTACATTAGGCAGGTATACCTTTAGAGAGAATATTTGGGACTTGCGTTACTGAGGTAGACCAACGTGCAAACTGTGGCTGCTGATTATCTGGAGCAATTATGATTGGTGGTAGTTTTCGTTTTGATGTTTTTTTTTCTTTCTTCTTCTTCTTTTTGTTATGGCTTTGAGATCACACTCAACTGCTACACAGTTGAAGGAATGCTTATTCTTTAGATAAATAGTTTACTTGTCTGCATGACCATAAGTGTATTATATATCTAGATAGAGTCTTAGAGTGGAGTCAAAATTTTTTGGGGCATACACTGTTTATGGGAGTCTGTTGGAGGTACGGTGTGATATTGTAGAAAATTTGCCAGCAAGATGAAGTCTTGCTTGTAATTTAAGCAAGGATTTTTGAGTGCTGGCTTTCGGTAAGCAATAACAAATATAAATGTGTAACAGCGTAGACAATCATCCGTCGATTCTTCCATCTTCATTGCAACTTCACTCACTACAACGATAATTAATACTGGCCAACACCGCTAAAAAGACTAAAAAGACTAGGCTAGCATAAACAGTAAACATTAAATAGAAAATAACGGAGTTACTATGTGCTGACCATTAGGTGTGGCCTACGCTAAACGCTATGTAACCCACCTGAAAATTCAAAAAAGCAGGGCGTATTGTACCAAAAATAAAAAACGACAAACTGCAGCAAATAATATAAGTGACATATATAATATATTACAACAGCTGCACAGTTAAGAAGCTTAGTCTGAAACATCAATAACAGTCCTCAACCCTCTTACGCATACTGGTTTAATTTTATACGATACCAATACTCTATTGTAGACACCTTGTTCCAACAGAAACCAACTTAAATTCAGATAACAACTATCACGTGGCCTTGTAGAGTGACCATTCGCAGCAAAAGTCTCAAATAGCCTTTCAAACGACAATTATAGAACTCCCTTCCCCAATCAAAAAGCTTTTACTAAGCGAGAGCGATTGCAAATGGTTACTAATCAGAAAGTCTTTACTTATTGCTGGAAGTCTTCCCTTCAAATACCAACTCAGCCTCTAGGATATATTTGAATATTATATTAGGTGTTTCGAAGCTATGTCAACCAAGCCATAATTTTCTTATTTCATTGTACAATTACTTGCTAGCGTGAACTTGTTGATGGTTATAGACTTGTAGGCAATAATGTCTATCCGTTATACGGGAGGTAGTAGCTGATTCAGACCAATGCATAAATGTTGCACTTTCCGAAGAACGCCAGGGATGGTTGTGAACACGTGTCAAGAACTAGTATTACGCAATATCGCCCCAGCCAAGGCAGGAAACCAAGAGTTCCGTCTTCGAACAACAACATGGATGGTTGTGAACACGTGTCAAGAACTAGTATTACGCAATATCGCCCCAGCCAAGGCAGGAAACCNTAATGAAAACAGTTCCATTTTCACTGCGCACTATTGCAACAGAAAATGGAATGAGCTCTCATGCTATGAGGCTGCGCAATTTAGCTCAATCATCAGTCATTGGAAAATTTATGGATTCGTTTCGCAGTGAATTATGGGGTGTCGAGATGTGTCACTCAGACTAAGTGCCGTTTTACCGGAGAATTTCAAACAGATTTCTCACCTTGACGGCGTGAGGGTGATAGACGGTATTTCCTTACTCATTTTCTCTGTTTATGTTGCGTAGTGCCCATTGCCAGCCTAGAAATATTCACGTAATATCAGTCCGCTATTCCCATTGGACGAATTTAATTTTTTTTTTTGTTGATCATGGACTAGAGGATGTAGTAAATTGTCCAAATGTCAGCTCTCATTATATATATAACTTATGTATCTTGATCTGACGAATTTGCATATTTAATATAATAGACTAAAAATAATACGAAGGATGTCGCCCACTTTATTTGGCTTGGTATGGTGACGAAAACTACGAATCACTCGAAAAATATACACTGTAAAAGTGAAATGTGAAAGCTGAGCTTCAGATGATCTTCGTGGCCACTAGTAAAATATGCTGGATTACTGTGTATTGTACATTAATAATTTTGGTTGCACTCACTGTCAAACTAAGACGCTGGCTGGGTCCAGGTGAGATCTGTGGTGTTGTTTTAGTAGAGACTCTGTGAGTTAAATTCCTCTTGCAACCACCTCTTCTGTATATCAATTTGGTATTTGTTACCAAAAGCTGTCTTGTCAGGCCTGTGTTATAGCTGTTTCTGGAATGAGTTTCGGCCTTCCTCTGCCAACATGCCTATATCCTGTTTTCGGGACTATAGGCAGGGATGGCTGCTTGATCGATATGCTGTATGAGTGTTTTATTGGAGCTTTCAGTCTCCAATAGAGCACTGGTGTTCGTACATCAGCCAAGTATACTTTTAGAGGGACTATTTGGGACTTGCGTTGCTAAGGTAGACCAAGGTGCAATCTGTGGCTGCCGATGTTCTGGAGCAATTATGATTGGTGGTGGTTCGTCGTTTTGACGGGTTCTTTTTTTTTTTTGCTTTTTGTTATGGCTTTGAGATCACACTCAACTGCTTCGCAATTGAAGGAATACTGATTCTTTAGATGAATATATTACTTGTCTACATGACCATTAGTGTATTATGTATCTAGAGAGAGTCTTAGAGTGGAGTCAAAATTTGCTGGGGCATATACTGTTTATGGGAGTCTGTTTGAGGTACGGTGTGATATTGTAGAAAATTTGCCAGCAAGATGAAATTTTACTTGTAATTTAAGCAAGGATTTGTGAGTGCTGGCTTTCGGCAAGCAACAACAAATATAAATGTTTAACAGCGTAGACAATCATCCGTCGATTCTTCCATCTCCATTGCAACTCCACTCACTACAACGATAATTAATACTGTCCTACACCGCAAAAAAACTTGGCTAGCATACACAGCAAATCTTGAATAGAAAATAACGGAGTTACTGTGTGCTGACCATTAGGTGTGGCCTATGCTAAATGCTATGCAACCCACCTGAAAATTCAAAAAAAGCAGGACGTAATGTACCAAAAAAAAAAAAAAAAAACAGCAGCTAATAATAAAAGTAACATATATAATGTATTACAACAGCTGCACAGTTAACAAGTTAAGTCTGAAGCATCAATAACGGTCCTCTACCCTCTAACGTATACCGGCTTAATTCTATACGATACCAATACTCTATTGTAGACAGCTTGTTCCAGCAGAAACCATCGAAAATTCAGATAACAACTATCACGCAGCCTTATAGAGTGACCATGCACATCGCAGCAGAAGTCTCGAATAGCCTTTCAAACGACAATTATAAAACTCCCTGCCCCAAATACAAAGCTTTTAGTAAGTGAGAGCGGTTGCAAATGGTTACAAATCAGAAAGTCTTTACTTAGTCTGCAACCCCGCTCCCACTTCATCACTCAGGATACAGGTGCAGGCAAAATTTTAATATTGTTGGTTGCCATAGTTTAGTAGCGATTGTACTGGCTGCTATAAATACGGCCCTTTTTACCCTGTGCTCCATTTAAATTTTTAACAGATGCCACTATCAGAAATCTGAAGGCCAGCTTCCAGAGTACCTTTTAACCCTCTAGTTTTCTTTTTAGCGCTTTCTAATTTAATTCAGTGAAAATATCCAGCGAAATAGGTGGAACCTGTAGTGTATTTTTCACAAAGCGTAAATATCAAAGTTTTAGATCAATATAGAGCACAGAATTTTCGGAAAAGGGAAAAAAATTACAGATATAAAAATCACAAAATATTCTGCCCCTCATACGAAGTTATTTTAATAGAGGGTTGGTTTTTATTATGCAAAACACAGCTGTTGGTCCCACCAACCACTGGACTCATCCAGACACGGAGCTCATCCGTCTATCTTTGGGTTTAATTGAAGTAAATTTTTGCGTGGTGAGCTGAAAGTCCTCCCTTCAAATACTAACTCAGCCTGTAGTATATATTTCAATATTATATTAGGTGCTTCGAAAATATGTCAACCAAGTCATAATTTTCTTATTTCAGTGTACAATTACTTGCTAACGTGAACGACTTGATGGTTATAGACTTCTAGGCAATAATGTCTATCCGTTATACGGGAGGTAGTAGCTGATTCGGATCAATTCATAAATGTTGCACCTTCCGTACAACGACATGGATGGTTGTGAACACGTTTCAATATTACGCAATATCGCCACAGCTAAGGCAGGAAACCGAGAGTTCCATCTTTGAAAAGCGTCTTTGTCGATTAAGTTGTATGATGTGATCAATGATCAATCGACATAGGGGTTTCATTGAAGTGCATCGTTAAGAGGTGTGAAGGGCTTGTAGCTGTGAGTCCTGTACACGAGCAGTTATCACGGAGCTTGCATTCCCCGAAAGTGAACTTATACTCATCTGTATGAGACTAGCTTCCTTGAATGGAGGTGTAGGTTGGCCTTGGTTTTTATTAATAATTAGGTTGCTGTCTGTTTTGCTATCGTAATCTACAACAAAGTTAAGATTGTGATGTTTGTCAGGGACGTGGATGTTGTTTTTGACTATAACTTCAATGACGCGTTCGTATGTCTTGTAATAATTGCGAATGAATTATTACGGTAGTTCAATATAGACTAATACTTCGAATGATCATAGCACACGTACAGCTAACCCTACAACTTTTGGGTCAGCACACCAGCATTTTACACAAAGAAACTGATCACAACGGCCTGCAATTGACTGAAGCCTTCCTTAAATAACAGCGTCAACCTTGTATAAATTCACAAGCAGCCGGTTCCAACCGCATTCTTCAACTCTTTAGTCCTGCTGTACAAGTGCAGCCGCAACTTTCCATACGACTGTACACCGAAGCTTAACTGGCAGCGGCAGGTATAAATAGACTTCAACCGTCCACCAAACCTCACTCTTACGCAAATCACAGCGGGAGTAGCATCGTCGTTTCATGCGCTCGACTGTCTTGATTTTACTGCTAAGACATTCAGAATTTAATAAATGTCAGTTTTCAGTCCTGAAGATGGCAAGCGTTGCCGAAACCGGTCGACCTCTTTTAAGTTCAAGTGTAGGTAAACTTTATCGTTTCCTGACCGAGAATGTAGGGTACATATTAGAAAAATTGAGAAAAAACACAATAAAGAAATTTTAAATAATAAACACAGTCAAATTTTTAATGAAACGTGTTTACTTGAAGGATTGCTCCCAAAATTCATGTAACATATACATTTATATATAAGTATTTGAATCTGGTATCGCAGATACCGAAGTACCTGCATAGTTGTTAAGTTTTATCGAGAATTGGCGACTGGACGACCAAAGATATCGAGGAGGGCTGAGGCAGTTGCACTTCTGGCGCAGCCAAAGCCGAGCCGGCTGTCTGCCTGTCTATGCCGTGATTTAAGCCACCGTCAGTCCTAAATCACATCGAAGGCCTCGACGAAAGATTTGTGCGCAAGAAGCAATTTATTTCCTTACTGAAATGACGTCGCCAAATCACAGGGAAATTCAAGAAGTGCCGAGCACTCATGCTGCAAACTAATTTAGATTTCATTCGGGGAGAGGGAATTTTTTTTTTGTGGAGGTAGTATTATTGCATTTTCATTCGCCGTGATGGAGTTGTGACTCTCCGTGACTAAAAGTGCCATGCACACTGGTAAAGGTACTTGTGCCAATGGTGGCACGTGTGCCATTGGTGGTGCGTGTACAAAATAGTCGTGCCCATACGTGGTGGTAGATGTACGAGTAGTGGTACGTACTGTACATTTGTAAAGGAATGTTCACAGGTAGTAGTGTGGGTGCTAGTAGTGGTAGGTGTATACCATTGTGTTGTTGGTACAAGCATCAATAGTGGTACATACACCAGCAGCGGTTTTTATTCCAGTATTGGTGCATGAAGCAATTGCTTGCAACTGTATCAGCCGTGGTACGTGTACCGGCAGTGGTACGTTCAAGATTACTGTTACTGGTACGTGAACCGCTAATTACATATTGTACGGACACCGTATTCACCAACAGCGCTTCGTCTATGAGTACCAGTCACGTGCACGTACCAATACGGTAAATACATAATGTATGTCGTAGTAGCACACAACAAGGTGCACTACTATTAGTAGAACTCAATCGTGCAATGTAGTAATTATTTTAACAGCCAAAAAAAGCCTATTCTAATTTTTTGGGCATTTACATGCTGCGCTGATGTTTAACTTGTAAAATCTATATTATATTTTTGCTTGAGGCTCCATCCGTCCGTCTGTCTATGTGTGCGCACGTTACGCTTTTCAGTATTAGAATAGGGGAAAATTCATATTGCTGGACGCTCTGATTTTCGCTTGCAGGATGTTCAACCATAGCGGTCTTCTTTTCGCTTCTTGACAAAATTTTTAGCCAGCTACGGAGCAAAGATATGAAGTTCATTTCATCCGTATCGTATCAACTGCTTTTCATTTTTTTCACGCCATATTGTTGTCACTTTACTGGTGGCGCAGGACGTTCTTAATAGGGCCAGATGCTTAGCCAGGATACGCTTTGGGAGTCCAGAGCTGGTTGTGTTGGACATGTTGGCTTTGAAATATAGTTTGAATCCACTATACGATGTCTAAGGAAATACAATGACATCTTGAGTACAGAGAATTATTGTGCTGCGACTGAAGAAATTTCCCTGGCTGTTGTAGTTCGTTGCACAGCTATTGCACCAAACAAACCAGAAAAATTATGGGCTACTGATTNAATATAGTTTGAATCCACTATGCGATGTCTAAGGAAATACAATGACATCTTGAGTACAGAGAATTATTGTGCTGCGACTGAAGAAATTTCCCTGGCTGTTGTAGTTCGTTGCACAGCTATTGCACCAAACAAACCAGAAATATTATGGGCTACTGATTAATATTCACAGGTCCCGCAATAGTGCAAAAAATCGGTTACGCCAACAAAAAACTAAAAAGTGGAAGATTATGAATGATTAAAGTATCAAAGTTTCTGTAAGCTGTGGGAAACGGAGCATAGAAAAGGTGCGCAAATACATAGGCGAACAGTGCAAGAAGAACCGTTGTATTATCTGTCTTTATTAAGACCACAGTTCATATACAGGAGATTAGTTATGTCAGACCTTAGTGTTTGGGCTACGCCCTTGAAACTTTCAGAATTGTGACGTCACACCAATAGCATCAGTCTTGCTGCAGCGAAAACTCTTTGGTATTTCCACAATGCCGTGACGCAATTGTGACGTCACAATTCTGCAGGTTTCAAGGTGGTAGCCTAAACCACAGTTCATTTACAATAGATAGTTATGTCAGAGCTGAGTGTTTACACTACACCCTTGAAACCTTCAGAATTGTGACGTCAAAATTGCGTCATGCCATTCTGGAAACACCTAAGATTCCTCGCTGCAACAACAGGGACGCCATTGGCGTGACATCACACTTCTGAAGGTTTCAAGGGCGTAGCCCAAACATTCAGATCTGACATGACTATCTTCTGTAAATGAACTATGATCAAGACACTAGGGGAATTATTTGCTGATAGAAATATATGCATGATTCACAGATGAAGCCAAAATACTAGGAAATATTAAACGAAGTGCAAGGGGGACGGACTGCGTAACAATAGACAGGGTTAAGCGGCATACTTAAGTTTAGTTCAGACGGCATGGGATAAGTTAGAAGCGCTACTTCAGGTTAAACGTAGGTAAGTAAAAACATTAATTACCCTTGGAATTTGTACGAGTCCCGCTAGAAATGATAACGCTGCTAGTTCCTGCATTATTTTCGTTGTTTGAAAAACTAATCAAAGTTAATTGTGCTCTGGCTTAAAAATGTTCCTTAATAGGAAGAAAGTCTATTTTTTGAAAATATTCTTATGCCTCGAAACTTCTGACAAGTGAAACTTTCTTTAGTATAAAAAAATTTACACGTGAATGCCATGTGTGAAGAATAAAGCTCAATTTCTTCAAATTTACCTGTAGAATAATTTTTCTGGAAGCGCTCCTTTCTTCTGGGTAACCGTCCAAGGAAGACCCGCCTGCTTCATCTAAGAACTTACCATCCGGGCTCTATACTTCATTACACAAGTTGCTGTCGCAGACACTTGAAGTTTAATTAATTTTCGTTTGCATGAAGCCAAGTTTGGAGTTGGAGTTGAGCGGGCAGTGGTCTCTTCTTCTTCTTCTTGTTCCCTACGACCGAAGCAAACTCAAAGGGGGGCCACATACTCCCCAAATGCTGCCACGTCAGCAAATTGCTTCAGGCCCGGGCATTCAGCATGGAACTTTGACAGATGGAATTGGCTTGGGGTGAAATTCTCTTCAAGTAAATGTCCGGAATGTACAATTTTTGCAGGCGCGATGATAACTCAAATCTGAGATTGCGAAAGCCAAACTTGAGTCGTATCGTGGGGATTATTGCAGTCCCCAACTGAGTTCTGAGGTACGCTTTGCTGTGTTGCAGTCCGATGCATAATCGCATCGTGGGGATTATTGCAGTCNGCAGTCCCCAACTGAGTTCTGAGGTACGCTTTGCTGTGTTGCAGTCCGATGCATAATCGTATCGTGGGGATTATTGCAGTCCCCAACTGAGTTCTGAGGTACGCTTTGCTGTGTTGCAGTCCGATGCATAATCGCATCGCTGGGGATTATTGCAGTCCCCAACTGAGTTCTGAGGTACGCTTTGCTGTGTTGCAGTCCGATGCATAATCGCATCGCTGGGGATTATTGCAGTCTCCAACTGAGTTCTGAGGTACGCTTTGCTGTGTTGTAGTCCGATGCATAATCGTATCGTGGGGATTATTGCAGTCTCCGAACAGAAGTTACTCTGACAATGTTGTAATTTAATCCCAGTTCTCAGGATTGAGATGTGGGATGTCTCAAGTGTATTTGGTTTGCGGTTAGCTTATATACTCGATCCACTATCGTGACACTGTTGGTCTTTTCTAAAAGCGTTCGAAGACTTTCCAAAATTCTGTTCAACGAATTTAAAATATAGGTTGGCTCATAAACCTGGAAGTGTTGGATTTAGGCGCCAATTCTTCGGCCATTTTTGTTGTTTTCTGGAGCACAAATGTAAGGAAACAGAAATCAGGTCCCTATCTGGTCACATAAGCAGGGCAGCAACGGCCTACTCAAGGACAAAGCTGCGGCAGCTAATCTGTACCCGTCCCTTAAACTTGTGAGACATAATTTGGAAATCCCAGACATTCCAGGTCCACCCTAGTGTAGTCCTACCCTATCACAATCTTTCCCTCAGAAGGACTCACTGACAAGATTCAGCTCTCATGAGGTTAGATCAACTTGATGGGTTATTTTACCATTGGAATATCCGCCACCTGTTTTTTTTATACTAATTAGCCTGCCCTCCTAAGCTGATGTCCATGGGAAACTTGAATTGCTCTTGGTCCTACGCACAACTATAGCTCCGTCTCAGCAAGCACATTCATGCCAGAGAGCGCTGGTTCTCTTGCCGTGAGGCTAACCATAACTAGATAAGGGCACTCAAAATTTTCTATCTTAGGTAAACACTAAGTAATCTTACACTCTCTGCCTTCCTCAAAGAGATAATTCTGGAGAGAAGAACTTATAACATCATTTTGGCGAATAAATCAACTAATACCATCAAAAAACAACTTTGCAAACTCAAAGACAAAAGAACAAATGAAGAGTCGACGGATCTGGTCTACAAACTGGAATGCTCAAACTGTGATGCCTGCTACATCGGCGAAAC
>LQNS02020119.1:4655124-4670046 GCA_001587735.2 Parhyale hawaiensis | reverse complement strand
TGACGACGGCTGAAGCAAATTCATGCCGAAAGCTTGGGCTAATAAACCTCCTGTCTTGATGAAGTCATTATTATCATGATGGAAACCTAAAATCAACCAAGACGTCCTCTATTCTCTTCAATAAATTATAACATCATGGTGGAACTTGTAAGTGAAGAATACTGTTTAAAATACTGTTTAAAATACCATATGGTACAATAATTCGATATTTATAATTGTAGCTTGTGTCGACCACGACACCAAGGCCCAGGTTTAAAGGTCCCAAGAAGTCAGAGCAAACTGGATCGGATTATCTCTATTCGCGGAGAGAATAGATCTTGTTTTAATAATTGTTGCAGAAGTTAATTGTGGACATGACACCCTTGCCAACATATAGTTAACATTGTTTTTACCGGAAAATTCTGTATAATTACTTTGGATGCCTATACAACATTACCTTCCTTGATTACCTTGATGATACTTCGGACGAGGTCTAGGTGGCAATATGCACGCCCCTATCTTGCGCAGAGGTGATGCTGCAGTCCGTGACCAGCGAGGTGGCTATAACAGCGAGTTATCCCCACAGTTCAAGTAGCCGCTTACAACAGGTTTATCTGGCGCTTTCAGTAAGTATGCGTCCAGTAAGTTTTTAAATTTTGCAGTCTCTGTACCTGTGACATTTTGAATGTGACGTGGCATTTTGTTACTAATTTCGCCCCCCGGCCCGCACCCGGCGCACAAAACTATTAGAATACTTTGTGGCCATATTGCATTACCACCAGTTTTGATCGGATTTCACCCTTCAAATGAATACTTCAGGAGTCTAACTCCTTGGAGATTCTTGGTGTTGTCTTTGATGAGAAGCTTGCTTTTGAGCTGCATATTAGGCGACTGGTACGTGTCACGTGCTTCCAGTAAGATTGAGCTCCTGCGGAAGATAAATTCTGTATTTGAAGATAAAAGGGTAGTCCATAGTTGCTTTTATGCCTTTTTGCTGCCTGTGTTGGAGTATTGCTCACCAATCTGGGCTTCATCTGCTGACAGTTACTCACGTCTGCTGGACCGACTTGTAAGTTCAGCCAGAAGGCGGTGCGCTGAAAGTGAACTGGTGAATCTGTCCCATAGTAGAGGGGTGCCCGGACTCTGTATGTTTTATAAGGTGTACAACAATGAGAGACATCGGTTGTCCATGCTCTTACGGAACACAGGTGCTGCGGTTGATGCGCATTATATCACTTTGGAGAATGTTAGATGCCGAATTCGTCTGTTCATTTGGTGCTTAGTTCCCCTGGTCTGTCTCGGTTTAGAGTTCATTGCCGGCATCGGCTTTCGGTAGTGTTGGCCTGCATGCGTTTAAGAGGGCTGTTAATGGGCTTTTTGTTGGATTTTCTTTATTAGCGTTTCCGGCTTCAAGTTTTGCATAATGCTTAAAATATAGGTTGCATTGCCTGTCTGTGGTGGCCAGAGCGGGAAATTTTAATAATATTGAGGGAAATAGCAGCGATTTACCTGATAGCTGGCGTAGAACGTTACCAATAATAATCCCACATACAGGCTGTTTCAAATACTAAGAAAACAGACAGTGAGCTGTCTTATGTTGGAGCATTCAGGAGCTACAACCGATGGCACCGGTAATTATAACAGGTAGAGGCAAAAAGCCCCGGGAGGAAGAAAGCCCCGCCTATCTCCTAATGTAAATTTATTGCCCATACTTAGTTATTTTGAAGCAAGTTACATTAAAATAAGTCAAATTATACTGTACTGCGCTTACCTACCCTAACTTAACGAAACCAACTCCAAACATAGTTCAGCTTTTTTTAATTATTGAACGTAGCCTAATTTAACCACTCAACTCAATCTAGTCTGACGCGCATTACCTACCTTCTTCTAACCTAACCTACGAGTTCGTAACTTGTTTCAACTAATCTTACTCAACCTCAGCTAACTAGACCTTGACGTTTTTTTCATTACAACGATTAAGTAAGAGAAAAGCAGGCCTCGCCCACCTAACATTTCCCAATGGTTTGTATTCTTGTGTAATTACCTAACTCTTCTTACATAAACAACTTTTACCCGATAGGTCCAGCAAGCAGAGGGCGTAACGGGAGGACTCAATGGGACTAAAATAAAATTTAGCCGTGACCGCACCGCATGCAGCCCAATAACGTCACACCGACGAGTCGAAGTACAAATATGAGGGGTCGGACTTCAGGCCTTCATAGGCTGGGTTCGTAATCCTAACCAAAAATGTATTCAGCGTAATAGTCGTGACGTGAGAAAAACAATATGAATATTTATTGCTCGAACTATCTGTACTTGAGGACAATCATTTTACTGTGTTTTGTACTTGGGTGCAACCCAAGTAGCTGGCCAGTCAGCAGCGGGAGATTGAATGAATTACGTCCAACAAATACGGTGATATGTTTATGTATGTTTTGTGAAGAGCACTGCAACTAAATATGAAGTGTAAATAAAGCTTCACATCAAAGAATATGAATCATGGGGCTATACCGGACTAGATCTTATCTCTAGTGCTGTGAAAGTTTGCACCAGCCTAGCTTCACTGCATGCTTTATTGATACCCAGTCAGAAATTAACGGGCATTTATCGGTTGGCTATGAGTAAATAGTGAACGGTATCGGATAACATTAGATAAATGCCAATAAATTTCCGGTTGAATTAACTCTGGCCAACAAGCGGTTTGCTTCTGGAATTTTTTCAACTGCATTTTTATGACATCCACGTTGTTATTCCTGATCTGAAAACCGGTTTTTGTCTATCACTTCCCTTTTCTAGTAATGACGCACTGTTGCCTGCACTTCCTCAATACTATTTTTGCAGAACGCCCCCTGCCAACATATTCAGACGTATCGTATAACGCTACTCTTACGAGAAGGTTAAGTACAAATACCTAAAGAGCCTTACGTGCTAGGAGAAATCTAAGCACAGATTCGGATTCAGCGTACCTAAATTAATGAGATATACGCTAGAGTGCAATTGTTTCTTGTCCAATTAGCATATATTCTCTTCTTTTATTTATTTGCTTAAGGGATGAAATTCACACATGGTGACACTTTTTCATGTAAAATTAATTAAAATACTCGTAAGCTGCTCAGCCGGCACGTTCGTCGATGCTGACGTGATTAGTGACGTCACTTTTTGATGCTAGTTTCCTGTGAGTTCTCCCGTTACGCTGTTAGCTTCTTTCATAGGGATATCCCGAGATACCGAATTTTTGGATTTAGAACAAGTTCAAAATTAAAAATTGGGCTTTCATATATAGGTATAGACGTATAGCCTAACCCAACCTTGCAGTCCTCACTAATCCAAACTAACCTCTCGTAATCTAACCTGATCTCAATTAACCTGATCTTACCTTACCTTCCCTAGCCCAACTTCACCTTCACTAAGCTCACCTAACCTAAGCTCACCTAGCTAGATCTAACTTAACCTCACATTACCTATTTCAGGGGTTCTTGCAAGTTGCAACCCACGTTCGCACATAAAAAATACTGGGTCAAATTTAGCTTAGTAAAATGTAGTTTAGTTTACTAGAATATGCCGTATTCAAATAAATGAATAGAGCTCTCAAATATAGCTTTAAGAGAGAGCGCGGCTCTTTTCCTACCGGGGTTTTTTTCCCGTTACCAATTTTCCCGTTAATGTAAAAAAATGTGCATGGGAGAATTGTTTTTTGATGGGCCGAATTAACAATGCGAAGGTTTAAGGAGAAAATGGGTAAATTTTTCAATCAGAGATCATATCCCGGAGCCAAGAACACACTATAGGTCTTTAAAAAAACAAGGTGTAGGGCAAAGGAGGCGGCAAACATACATACTTGGCTGCTAGGCCATTTCAGGAGGTCATGAAGACCACACCAGATGTTAAAAGAATAACTAAGGAGACATAGTTTTCCCCTACTCTTTTCACTACTTGGTTACTTCACGGGCCAGTAGACGCACCATAGGTAAAGGTGTTTGGCTAAGCGAAGAAAATTTATTTGTGCGCTACAACCCCTGTAGCGGCGATAAAAGGCATGTTAAAAGCCAAAAATAAGGTAGGTAAAGGAGCACTGCACTAGCCTTAATTATCCCTTAAATTACTATTTAATCTTGCCTTTTATAGTAAGAATAGTTCTGTTTGGAACCTTGCATATACGGTGCACCCCGAAATAGTTGTGAACTCAACACTCGATTCTCCTGATAACAGTGCAAGTGCGTCGGATGCGACATTATGTAAAAATATGTAACTGTAAGTCGTCAGGTCGGACTAAGATAACATTGGGAGAGACATCCCCCCAGCTAAGGGTTCCTCCTCCAGGAGTCGCACACTCTTAACGACCAAAGCCTCCGAGGCATTCTTCATCAGTCTTCTTCTCTCTTCCGCTCCAACTACACTGTCTGACATCTTTAACTACGCATATCAGCGGCTATTGATTGTGATTGCATGTATTCATGATCGTAACTTTTGCTGATATTCTTCTCCCTCCTCTTTTTTCCTTCTAATCTTTTCCCCAGTCTTTTATATCCTACTAACATAATGGCGGTAGCTCATAGAGGGCCGGGGCGTAAGTTTCGGTGTCTCATTGAGAATGAGCCTGTTGGTTTGTCTACTGCCGCCTATCTAATCTAATGTATTCTATAGGTATGCTAGTCTGTGTTAAAGGTAAAGTTCACTTAGACCACACCCTCACCTGGGAAACCCACATGCTGTGGCTTGCGCAGCGAGTATAAGTCCACTGGCCCCAGAGGAGTAATTGTAGTTGCAGTCGAACTCTGGTCACCAAGAACTGTGGCGCCAATTTGACGGAAGGAACAAATGACCCGAGAACATCTCCACTCCTTCAATTCGTGATGAAGGCAAGTTCCACCACGGCGCAGTGCATGCACACCACTGCCGAGTCAGTACACCTAGATCTGCAAAAGAGCTCGCGTGCCTGGGTTGGCCTCGAACCTGCGAGCGATACAAGGTGTTAGAGCTGCGAACGGAAGCATACTGCTACCGTGGGAGCACTTGAAGTTTATGGATCCTTTGTGCAGAGGGTCCAGGCCCATTTATACAACGCAACTTTGTTGAACAACACTGCTTTACTTCTTATGATTTTTTTTCGGGATTTCATGCGTGCACTCTCATCTATGGAATTTGATATCAATTTTATTTTCGTTTATTATATTTTCCAAGCACGTCGACATCATAAGTACTTCTGGATTAATGGAGTTTGTTAAAGCTGGGCAGCCCGAGCCATGCAACTGAAAGATCGCACAGTGGAAAAGTTTTCCGACAGTAATGAGTAGAAAACGCGCAGTAACAACAGTGTTGTCCCAATAGTCCCGTGCCCTCACTGCTTATATTTACTTTGGCGTGCTTATGAAGCGTGAAAATTACAGTTTTTGTGCAGTGCGAATGCGTGAAGCAGGTATTTCCTGTCAGCGTCCTGGAATGTGTGCTGGTGCTGGGACAGTAATTTCCTCAGCATCGGGACGGAGTGGTGCGCAACAAACATTGCGCAGTGTCAACGCGTCATTAGCGCATGCACGAAATTGCAAAACGGACTACAGCCCGTGCGTTCCACTACCGTGAGAAACATAGTTACTGCCAATTGATCTTACCGTAACTTGGGCATGAGGCTGATGGTTTTAGTCTGGAGCTTTCGATTTAACATCTGAGAGTGGGACCACAGGGAACCTTCAACAGACTAGCTTACCGTCAGTTTGGGGCTTCAAGTGTTGTCTTTAATCAAAGTCATTTCATCACCTTTCTATCATCCCAAGATGCTTTTTTTGTTGAAACTAGAATTTAACTAATATAAAGTATTGATCTTCGCAAGTTAATGATAAATCAATGCAATATTACCGGCCTCTGGGAGTAAAGTTGATTCGATTAGCCTGCATAGCTGAGTAGATTTCTGCCCGTCATTCCTACTCCTGTGTTGCCAAATTTCCAGTGTACTTGCTAGCCTATATCTGTCAACCTGTCGATATTAGAAGCTCGCTAATGAAAATATAACTTTGTAGATTTGGCAATATTTCTTCTAGAATGCGACTGCACAGCACTTGTTGCTGGTCTGGAGGAGTAGATTCCAGTTTCACGTTTGGTCTTCAGTTCCAGGTGCAGCTCTTCATTATCCTGGTGCTGGCATTAGTTGAAGAGAGATCGACAGTCAGAGGTTCGACGGAGTCTGTGCGTCGCATTTAATAGCGGAGGCAGACTAGGCAGTCCGACTGACACTCGGGACCAGATTAACACTCGTCGGCCTGCAAGATTGAAAACCTAACCTTCCACGGCTCCCAGAGTTTCAACGAGGCACTGATATTGAACGGAGCCAAGCTCTGCAGTCCTTTCCAGGTGGGGCGGGGGAAACACGAAGCGTATAAGAGCCTGGAACCGAAATATATGAAAATCGGAGGCTCGATAATTGAGCACAGTTTATTGTTGTCGTCCTTTCAGAATGAAGCAGAAGAAATTTGTAATGTACATCTAAGTACCAGGAACCGAAATATGTGGAAATCGGAGGCTGAATAATTGAGTACAATTTATCTCTACAGCACTTTCAGATAGCGCAGAGGAACCATGTAACGTATAAGTGCCTGGAGTGCCGAAATACAAGAAAATTGGAGGCTCAATAATTGAGTACAATTTATCTCTGCAGCTCATTCACAAATAGCAAGAGAGGCACGGCGTATATAGGTGTCTGAAAACGAAACGTATGAAAAGTGTTGACTGAATAATATAACTCACTTATTCGCTATCGTCAGGTGGAGGACGGTAAACGCAGTGCATACATATATGGAAGCGAAATTATGCAAATCAGAGCTTCAGCTAAGCAGAATTTATCTCTACAATCCTTTCCAAGTGGGGCGCGGGAAATTTGAGGAGTATATATACTTGGAAACGATGTATATGAAAACCAGAGGCTCAATAATTAAGTGCAATTTATTTCTAAAGCCCCTTTACATGTAGCAAGAGGTAGTATGACGTGCAAGAGAGGTGTCTGCAAGAGAAATGGAAGAAGATCGTTTTCTACATAATGTGTCAATTCCTTGTCGCTACATGAGAGAAATGAAAATACTGAGAAAGAGATAAACCAGTTATACAGTGCGTGCAATGCAACAAGACGGAATGTATGAAAACCGAATGTAACAAGACGGAATGTATGCTAACCGCATGGTGCAAATGCTAGTTCCGTATTTCTTCAGGGGATAAAGGTGCACTATGAATTGCAACTGTGTCGGAAAACGAAAGTTTAAAATCGAGAACTGAATTGAGTTATATCAACAGCACATTATCTCCAGGTGAAAAACTGTGAAATGTATCGGTACCGGAAAGTTAAATGTGTGAAAATCAGAGGCTAATTTGAATATCGACTGCGATACCTCGTAAATATTATTTCTTGGGACTATGCCATTTTGCGCCATGCAAGCTGTTACCTTAATTTTATTTTTGGTAGCCTGAAAGGTAACATTTTGAGAATTGGCGAGTAGCCAACAAAATTTTCACACAAAACCGGACCCGCACTGCTGTGTTTCTGAAATTTCGGAGTGACCTGACCTTTTCTTGCAGAGCGAGAGGCAACTTCTGTTCTACAAGCGCGTTAAACGAGTTATACAGGCAGTTTGGAAGAGAGTGTGACGTATTCAGCAAATTTTCAAGAAAATTAAAAGGTTCCCCTCTACCCTTTTGCTACTACCTGAGGGATAAGAGCATATATAGCAGAGGAAAAATACTGTAGATTATCGGAAAAAAGGGTAACTGTCTGTGTCGATTTCACCTACCGAGAGAGGAAAACAAAATAAAGTAGGTATATAATCTCAAGAAAGAGATGAGTGCTCTCTGTGTCTGTTCAAGGATTATCTCCTGAGCGACAAGAATCAAATAAACCATGCATACCAGGTAGAACAAAAAGAAAAAAAATCTTTTCCTCTTTGTACTTATATCATTACTTGGGAGATAAGTGCTTTGATAAAGCAGGTATAGATTCCCAGAGAAGAAATGGATACTCTCTGTGTCCGCATTTTTTTTTTTCATAGACGAAGACAGACCTCAACTGAAATAGCTTCATAGAGGAACACGGGTCTTGTCTGTTCTCATTTAAATCTATACCCCTACTAGTCTAGTGTTGAGGAACACCGCCCTGCTTGTAGTCACGAGGTCGGACGTTAACCCCCCACCCCCCCCCCCAACTTGGAACGAAGTTTTGCTGCTTGGCCATGCAGTGTCGGCATTTCTACCTTTTTGACAAAGTCCCATATCAACAGTTAATGAAAAAACTGGAAGCCCATGGCATCCTTGAGACTACGCTGGATCCGTGCATGGCTTACGGGTCGGCAGCCGCGAGTGAAGCTTGAAGAAGAAACGAGCGACTGAACACCAGTATCATCTGGGGTTCCATAAGGTAGCGTACTTGGACCACTGTGTTCATAATTTACATCAAAATCTTAATATCCGCACTAAAAGCAGCAAATTTGCGGATGACTCTAAAGGCTAAACTATGTCATCTTGTCAAGAAAAGAGCTGAGCTCCTACAAGACTTTGACTGCCTCATGTAATGGAGTACAACGTGGCAGATGAGTTTTAAATAATCTCGACAAATGTTCAGTAATGCACGTAGAGCCGGAGAACCCCTCAACTGATTGAAAATGAACGGGACAGAATTGGCAGCTGTCACCCAACAACGTGGCTTCGGAATAACTATTACAAACAAACTACTACACAGTCAGCAAGTTGACTTGAGTGTGAAAAGGGTAAGCAGAGTCTTGGATTGATTAATAGGAATTTTGAATACAAATCAAAGAACATCATCATTCCCTTGCACAAAGCGATAGTTGGCTCACAGTTGGAATTTCTGTTCAGTTCTGGTGGCCAAATCTGTGCAAAGATGTCAATAACATGGAAAGAATCGAACGCAGAGCTATGAAATTGATACCACAGCTGCCAAACAAGCCAGGAACAAGCCTACAGGAAGTGGGCTTGTTCTCTCTCGAGCAAAGACGACTCAAAGGCAACTAATAGAAACATTCAAGTATTTGAATGGCCTCAACGACGTACCTACAACGGGACTTTTAGAGAGACGGTAATGATTGCCTGCGAAACAACGGTCAAATACCCAAGCACAAAACATGAAGAACAACCTTAAGCCGGCAGTTCTTTCCGTATTTCCTTGTGAGCATCAGAAATAGACTCCTCTACGATCTTGTCGGTGCGGAGACAGTGAACGCGTTTAAAATCGTGTTGACAAACATTGGAAAGGACACCCTCTACAGCTAAGAACCCCTTCAGTGGTCACAAACTTTTAACGGCCAAAGCTTCGGAGGCCAGCTAAATCCATAATCTTCTCTTTTCCGCCCGACTAACTTGGCCTCTCTAAGCTCCAGAGATTTGCAGCTATAAATCGGTCTTGCATGATCGTCTCTTTCGCTGTGGTTTTCTCCCTTTTCTTCTTTTTCTTCAGTCATCTACATGATTCAGGCATAATGGCAATTGCTCATAGAGGGCCGGGCGGCTATCGGGAATGGGCCTGTTGGTCCGTCTACTGCCTCCTACCTAATCTAATCTAGTGTTCATAGTCCACTAGGAGGGCCACTGGCAATCCAAAAATGGAGACGTTTGGAGGGGTCACTTGTCAGAAGCCTTCAGTTGATGACGCCATGGCTAAGATAATCGGTGGTCGACTGCAGCCGTTTAATCCTCTGAGCGCTGGAAGGGATTTATTTGTAGCAGGAAAAAACTAATAGAGCAGATATAGATTCCAAAATAGAAACGGCGCTCTTTGTGCCCGTATCACATCCTTAGAGAAAAGACTGGAATACAGCAGGCATAGATTCTCTAAAAAAACGGGTGCTTTCTGTGCCTATATCATTTCTTGAGAGACAAGAAACAAGTCTTTGAAAGAGAGTCTGACATCAGAGGGCTGGTGGACAAAGGAAAAGTTGTACTCTGTCCAAACTTTAGCACAAACTGATAATCTGTTCGAATAGGTCTCTATACACACGGAGTTTGTCGGGAGTGGAAGGACATCTGCGGCTGCTCTAAGGGAACTACTCTTCTGATCTTTTTTTTCCTCATGTGCGGAGAAACAACAAATTATTGTTTTTATGCTGAAACGTACAGTATAATCCAGAATTTGTTATACAGACGACTTGGCATAAAAACATCAGGGGCGAACACGTAAGATTATTAGATTTATTCTGAAGCGTACAACCAGTAATTTGTTACAGAAACACACTGAGGAAAAATAGTAAAAGTAGACAAGCAGGGATATATATATATAGATCGATTAGAAGCAATTTCATTTATACGTTTGGAACAGCCGGTATCATAGTTACACCTTCCTATGGTAACCTCTCTAAATTTCACAAGATTTCAAGAACTAAATTTAACAACTTTGACCCTCCCACCTGATGAGCTGGAGAACAGCGAAACGCGCGTCGTGGGTATCAAAATTTCTTCAATTGCTTCTAATCGATCTACATCTATGCCATTTCAAGAGAATAACATATATATATATATCGCTGTCATACTGAAACGCGTTATAAATAACTTAGTAGGCAAACAGACTGGGCAGAAACAGTAGATGTTGCATGCAGGACATACAGAAAAAATACCTTTCAACCGAAACGCAAAGTCAGTAATTTCTCCTATGTAAATACAGCTGGTGGAATGAACATGAGCTACCATCTAGCAAGGAAATTGTTCTTATTCTTATACGCGCAAAAAAAAATAAAATTTTTTTTTTGCTGGCACACTAAAAATATGATTTGGAACAGTCAAACACAGATATTGTTTTACTAGTGGCACTTATGAAGTAAACGTTTGCAAAATAAATAAATAAATAAATAAATAAATAAGTTATAAGAGCTCATAAGTAAGGAAATGGCTTCGACATACAAAAGATAGTGAAAACATTTGTAATGCTGTTGTACTTAGTAGAAGTTACATCAGAAGCTTTCGAGTAGGACAAAACTGTAAATGAATTATTAATTAAATAATTTGATACCTTCATAATTGATAGAGCAAAATCTGACATAGAAGGATATATTTGTAGAATAAAGCACATGAATAAGGAATTTAACACTAAATATCGTAAAAAATCACGAATAGAGCCAATCTATTTATAGGTTTTCATTAATAAATATTATGATAGTGACATGTCGAAAAAAAAAACTAAAGAGTTACGACAAAACTCTTTGACCCGGAAGCAAATGCATGAAAAATAATCAATAATGACGCACGGAATGAAATATTAGGAATGCACCTCGAAAAAAAGAGTTATTATTGTGCTGAAATACATACTGCAACTATGTACATGGTTACGTAAAGTATGCTGACATAGATATGAAGAACGTGTTCTTCTACTGACGCGTAATAATAAAAGTAATGTTAATTTATTACCTCGTAATCGGTGGATATAACTAACGAGGTTTTCTTTTGCCTTAATTATAGGATTTTAAAGATCCGGTAGTGAGAAGAGCAGTAGGAAGAGTCAGTTTGAGACTCCCTTGCCGAACTTC
Source organism: Parhyale hawaiensis (assembly GCA_001587735.2). Classification (NCBI taxonomy): domain Eukaryota; kingdom Metazoa; phylum Arthropoda; class Malacostraca; order Amphipoda; family Hyalidae; genus Parhyale; species Parhyale hawaiensis. The sequence continues at coordinate 4,658,560 of LQNS02020119.1, read as the reverse complement.
CCCTCGCTTCTCTGTGCCGGATCCACGCAATTTAAATCTGCGACGTTCTGTCCAAGACTCGAACCTGGGCCTCCTATGGTGCGATGCAGAGACGTAGTCACTTCGCTACTTAGTTTAATGGAATGATGCACGAATAAATATATATATATGTAATATAAAGGCACTCCAAAGAATTAAACTTTTCAAATACAGAAGTACTAATAGAAAAAAAATATGTTAGGCGTCTAGATGCAGAATGTGCTAAATGACAAAAATTTCAAAACAGTTATGTTACAGATCCTGATAGAACATGTTTTCTCGCCTCGATTGGGGCCACTTAACATCCTAAAAAAATAAAACTTAAAGTCGAAAATTCAGTTTTAACAAAGTTCTTTTGGTCCTTATTGACCACCACCGTCCGAGGTTTTCGGGCCGAGATGAACATTTTCAAAAATGTGATTTAGCACGATCTGCATCTAGGCGCCTCATGTGTCAATTACGAAGCACTAGGATAACTTTCACAATGATACTTAATCCCCACACCAAATCCAAGACAGAGTTGCTCACCTTGTAGTCTAATGAAGTTTTTGAATCAGTTAAGTTAGTTCCTAATAAGCCAATACCTGCGACTGACATGTAACAACTTCTAAAAGCTGAGATAACTATTGGACAAACTTGCAGAAAATCATCCTCGTATGTTATACTCGTTTTACGCTCGTCTTCCATGAAGTTTTGATAATTTTCTTTCATGTATCCGATGTATATGCCCTTGATTTACGAGTTCATGCACCGAACTCCTGGAACTCTAAATTCTTCACTTAATTCAATGGTTGCGTAAAGCGAGTGCGGCCTTTACCGAGAACTTCCAGTATCGCGCAGGACAGAGAACCGTGCTCGATGTCCGTAAAACCGACATTTAATATTTTCGAAATGTCGACCGAGTCAAAAAATGCTTAGTAGAGTCAGGATCGACGTCACATTTCGTAAAAAAATAGAGCCTAAGACAGCACACTCAAATAACTCTCAGTATTTAGTATTGGCCCGTACGAGTGTATTCTTCATGATATTGCTCCTCATCTATCCTTAACGGCGCTTAGGAGTGGGTCGTCCAAGAAAGTGTCTGACTTTTCACGGCCTTTATCGGTGCCTACGAGAGGATCGTCTAAAAGTTGGTCCGTAAATATCCCTATATGCTTATATACTAATACGTATGAATGGGGATACCAAGAAATCGCCCTCATATACTCGTATTCCTTTCGGCGTCTACGAGTGCATGGGTTAGCCAACAAACTGACCCGTAAAATCCCAAAATATTGGCACGTAACGAGTCGGTGGACTAAGAAATGGGCCAGAAAAACGACCATTAGCAACTTCTCCTAACCGGATCACTTACGACAAAAATATTCGCCTCAACGTTGGTGTGAATTTAAAGTTGCGTCTGGACAGTGTAAGCAGCACGGCATATGGTGGGCAGTGCTTACCCCCAGTTCTTTTGACCAACTTTGTCAATCAGTCACTCCGAGAGCAGAGCAGGTTCTTGCTGCACTGGATGCTGCGGTGCCCCAAGTCCGAGGAGGCGAGCAATAATCCATGGTGGGTATTCAACCGTCGTGGGAGCAACTTGTACAGTGTATCTCTGCTACCTATGATATTCTACCATCAGCTGTTTGTGCGTTCTTTTCGTGATACTTCTTGAGTTTTGATTGCTCCAGATATTATGATACTGAATTTTGAGTCAAATTAGTTCAGTAGCCAATGATTTTTGGGGTGCTACTATCATAATGTTCCCCGAGTCCTGATGTTTGTACTAAACACGACATTTGCTTTATGTTGTTCTGTCCTGACCTCTGTTGCCTGTAAGATCATTCAGATTTCTCTAGCTGTGATACATCTTCAGCGATACATCTTCAGTCGTAACTTCGCTAGTATTTGACAGTTGTTTCATATTTTTTTCTCTACAACTCTGTTTTGCGAACTTTATCTTGGTTTAGCCAATATGTTTTCGATAGTCCACGGGCGGGGGACACAGACCTAGCCAGAAATGGGTGCTGTTGAGGGGGTGCATTTATCACGAGGCTTCCGTCTATGACTTCATAGCATAGACAATCTGTGATAGACTGCAGCCGTAAACCCAAAAAATTATAGCTGATCGCCATGAAATTTGCAGAAATTGTTTGATAAGTTAAGAGGCCGAAACGACCATTTTCTATTTTTTTATGATCGGTTTGAGTAGAGGCTAATGATGCCAGCTACTACATTTTGCGGGTAGGCTCCGGCTCCACCTACTTCCAGTTTCCCAGGCCCCGCCCACTCCTGGTTCGCCCCCCCCCATGACCCTCGCTATACCGGAAGCGCATTGGCGTCCTAAACCGGAAGCTCAGGTGCGAGGGGAGCTGCGGGGCTAGGTTACCCTCAAAAAGTAGTGAATATGTTACATTACCCAATACTAGTTTGTCCCTTTGCTTGTTTGACTATTTGTTTCTCCTAGTGTTTGTCAGAAGATAACGTAAAAAAAGTACGGACAAATCATCAAGAAAATTACAAGAATTGTTACTAATATCAACAGACACAAATGGCCAAATTTTGGCTTTGATAAAAAAGCAATGCTAGTTTCAGGATAAATTTTGAATTTTTCGTCAACGTTTCCTTGCTTGGAGGTGGCAAGCGCTCTCGGAATTTTTCTAGTTCTATTTAATAAAATACCGTTATAGTTTACTGCATGGCATTAGAAAAATTTCCCAACCAATCATCAAGAAGCTCAAAGTCCTCCCGCAATTAATTTTTTTTATAACCACAGTTCGCTGTCGCGGAGAAGAAGCTGAGCTGTGAAACAAACAGTGTTTGTCTACACCGCGTGTCTGTGTCCAAGGTTGATAAGCATGTCGTCAATTCGTCTTCCCGGACCCAGTGGCACTCTGACACTTACGATGGGAGGTCGCGTTGTGCAACAGTATCTGTCTCCGTAAGCTTCAGTGGTAGTGAGCCTTGAGTTTCCACACGGACCCTAGATTATTTATAAATTTGACAAACCGGGAGAATAATTTAAACAATAGCAGCCGAACATTTGTTGCACCTTGTGCACTGCAGCGACGACCTTCTTGCGATATAAGCCCAATATGAAGTGTAACAACAGTGTGACTGCCAGTTTTGGCGCCAGGTATCTATGCTACACACAGCACTGAAGCCAAGTGTCTATGCTACACACAGCACTGAAGCCAAGTGTCTATGCTAAGCAGAGCACTGGTGCCACGTATCTATGCTACACACAGCACTGGGGCCAAGTGTCTATGCTACGCAGAGCACTGGTGCCACGTATCTATGCTACACACAGCAATGGGGTCAAGTGTTTATGCTACGCAGAGCACTGGTGCCACGTATCTATGCTACACACAGCACTGGGGCCAAGTGTCTATGCTACGCAGAGCACTGGTGCCACGTATCTATGCTACACACAGCA
>LQNS02020119.1:4603003-4615404 GCA_001587735.2 Parhyale hawaiensis | reverse complement strand
ATAACCCAGTCCATCAAGCATTATGACACACAGAGTCCGTCCCTGACATACGTGGGTAGACGTCAACAGGGCATTGCACTCGGCGGGTAACGAATCCTAGTTACGTTGCCATGGCAACAATAATTGGTGGACATCGGTATTTTTCCTGTGCAATGCGCTGATCTCTGCTTGACGGCGCACTAATGGCGCTGTACATGGAGATCTACCATATACAGCGCCATATACAGCGCTGTATATGGTTGATCTCCATATACAGCGCCATTAGTGCTGTATATGGAGATCTACCAATCGGCTAGTTATTTTATGTTTTGTTCGCCGCAAAGTTTATTGTTCATTTGATTTTTTTTTTACATTTTTTTTTATTCTCTATCAACCTTACGTGTCTTTATTATGGTTTACAAAATTAAAAAATGGTGTACGTATCATACAATGGGTTTTCTATCAGACTCTAGTGATTTACTTCTTTATCTACTTTTTACAAGTTTTGCCAATTTCATTCATCCATTCATTACAACAAATCCATATCTGTAATCCTTGTTGGTTGTCTGTCCAATTTTTCTCTTCTTTTATTGTGATTTTATAGCCATCCATATTCTCTGCTTTACCTTATGATAGTTCGAAATTAGTTTTTCGTTGGTGTTTCGAACTTGATTCTTTTATATGTTTCGAAATTTTCATATTTACTCCAAAATTATTCAGGTTTCTTTCCCGTCGCTTCAGAAAATTAATAACGTGATAACTGTCCTTTATTTTCTTTTTTACATGTAGTTTGCAGCGTTCATTTAAATCTGCATAGTTTTTTGTACATGTTTAAAAGACAATGTTTTAACAATTTTATGTTCATTTTTGTAATTCATACACAAAATGTGGCTGGACGATTTATTCATAGTATTTATTATTATTTCTTGTTGTGTTTCGTTTGATTTAAATAGCCCATGCATATAACATATTTCGACAAGCGTTTTAATGTTTTGTCCACGAATCTTTGTTTATCTTGATTTAATTTTCCTGTTCTTTGTCTTCCGGTGTTTGCGTCTTCTTTTATCATTTGCTCTCTGATTCTGTGCTTTGTGAGCAATGTCTTCTTTAGATAAAACGGCTTGATATTTCCTATTCCACAGCATATACTCTACTTATTTCCATGTCTGAGTCTTTCTTTCATAAATGTCCGAAATTTATTCATTATCAATATTTCTCTGAGATATTCATCTTTATGCTTTTCACTTTTTAATTCCACTGATTGTGCCTCTTTGATAATAGGTCAATATCCGTTCTCCGTGCACACGTGTTGTTCACACGCACTCCAGTCTGTTGTGACTCACAACGAACCGTTACCGGGGAAACTCCATTCAATTGCTTCGATGTAAACAATTAAGGCAAAGCTGCTCCAGTAGCTCTCGGCAATATATGTCTCACAAAGATTTTTATTAATTCCGAATAAGTTCAAGTGACTTTTATTTAGGAGATATGACAGAACTAAAGCGAATGTATTGGGTGAACACATCAGTTATCTTTATGTAGGAGATATGACTGGACTAAAGCAAACGTATTGGGTCAACTCATAACTTTATTTAGGAGATATGGCTGAACTAATGCGAATATATTGAGTGAACTCATAAGCTATCTTTATTTAGGAGATGTGACTGCACTAAAGCGAACGCATTAGATGAACACATAATAAATATTTACGCATGGCATATAACTGCACAGAAGTGAACACATTGGATAATATAATTTATAGTATATTTTCTAATTAGTTTGGAAAGAAAGCAGTTCCAATTTTTATTCGGGGTACTTACGTATTCAGCGAAGAGTTTCTCAATAATCTATTAAATTTGTCTCAATCGTTCTTCCAAATAAAATAATTTCTTATATTATATGAATTCTGTTAATTAAACCTTCAAGAAATGGTTGTTATTGAGAAGCTTCTAATCCACTGTATGCTTAATGAATAAAAAAGGTACTTCAGCTGCACAAGCTGAGATAAGCATTCGTGTTGTGTAAGGAAGCATTGATGGTCAATATTGAGATTAGGGTAACACTGGAATTCGGATTTTTTGATAGCATATACAGGTTAATGGACCTAATATAAGCCCCTTTACATGTATAACGTTTTGCTCCGATACACATAGTTCTCGAGATATTTGACTTCGAAGTTCCCCAAACTCACCAAAACTGACCAAAATTAACCTAACCTAACCTATCCTATCCTAACCTAACTTAACCTAACCTTATCTCACCCAAACCTAACCTCACCTAGGTCACTTAGGGTCAGTTTAAGTGAGTTTAGGTTCCTCTGGGATCGCCTTGTATTTTCCCATAGGAAAACAATTGGAACTTCAAACTCGTATAATTATCTCAAAAACTATGCATTTCCGAGCAAAACGCTCTACATATAAAAAGGCTTATATTAGGTACATTAACCTATATATGCTATCAAAAACCTCGAATCAAAGTGTTACCCTAATCTCAATAATGTCCGTAAGGATTTAAATGTTTATTGGAACATGCTAAAGGTTACTATCACCCGTGAGCAAATTGAAGAGGGGTAATAACGGTTTAATTTAAGATTTAAGTATATGTACTGTATATATTTGTATTTTTGTCTGTCTACCAATAAGAGGGAGAAGGAGTTGAGCAATGTTCATAATTTTTGCAGGGAGTCAGGTGGGCTGACCTAGATGTGAACAATACCGAAAAAACTAGAATTGGCTGGCCATCAAAAATGACGACGATAAATTTCGTTGTCTTTCCACCCAAAAAGAGGCAGAAGAAGCTGAGTCCTAACAATATAGATAAATATTTTTTCAGGCAGTCAGGTGAGTTGCCTAACAAGTGATAAATGGCAAAAATCTCTACTTAGCTAGCCATAAAAATCGGTGGCTTTGAATTTGTTCCCACCGCTGATGATAGTCTAATGCCACGAGGAGGTCTAATTTTTTAAAATTTTCATTCTCGGGTTTTAATTTCAACAAAAGTTTACATTCAGGAAAACCAAAGTAAATTGATAAAGAATCCTTTGGAGATGTAGTAGTGGCCACTCCAATTTAAAACAGTAGAGAATCAGAACGCCCAGGGGCGTAAGACCATCACCCGCAGTGGGGACAAATTTTAATGCCGTCATTTTTGATGGCCAGCTTACTCTAGAGTTTTGGCATTTTTCACATTTCGGTCAACCCACATGACTTCCTGCAAAAAATGATGAACATTGCTCAACTCTTTCTCCCTCTTTCTGGGTGGACAGACAGATATACAAAGACACCGAGATACCTAAATCGTCAACGAAAACAGTATCACCTCTCTTTCTTTGTTCGCGGGTTATAATTAGTTCAGCAATGCGTTCCAACTCGCGTTAGAGTAACTTCAAGCATTCATGTTCTAGAGAAAACCTCAAAACTTGCTTAGTGGGTTTCCCATGATCAGACCGATAGACTACCCAACGGAACAAAGTATTGATTGTCTTCACATCTTTGCTGTCAAGCACTATATCCCGATTCATACTCCTACATACTCATGCTTTATGCTGTTCTTCCACTTCTTTCCCGATTTGCTGTTCCCATGTGCGTTGATCCTATGTAGGAACACCTTCGTGCATGGGTTCCCCATTTCTGTTAGCATACTATATGTCATTTGCCTTTTCCTCTGTGAAATCGTTCTGCTCGGAAACGGAGGCTTAAACTTCCTAACTATAGCATAACATATAACATACACTGTATACAGGTCCATTTTCATAAAGAAGTGTTGCTGGAGGCCAGGAATGTGTTCTTTACAACAATACTCGAAGGAAAACCCTATTGTTAGGTCGAACTCACTGTCTATGGCCAGTTGCAGAGGCTAATTAATAAGATCATGACATACCTCAAAACTCAGGTTTTTATTAGGCAAGTATCAAAAAGTTAGTGAAGCGCTAGAAAATTGGGAAAATTTTGTCAAAATTTGAAGTTACTAGCGTGTGAATTCTAACGATATATTACACGTTTTCGAAAAATACATTACTTTTTCAGTCTAAGAGGATAAATAACTGCGCTAAAGAGAATGTATTGGACATGATTAATATTTTCGCCATGAAAACTGAATTCTCACGAAAGTTTGTTAACATTCGATGTGTTGGAACAAGCTCTATGTTTTTGTTCTACTATAGTTCCTTCCTTTCGTACATTCTTCTGCACGTTGCGCTGCCAATGTTACTAATAAGAAAAAAAAGCGTGGAAGAAACGGTCTAAAATAGACTGGCAATATTACAAAAGGACATAATAGTATAACCATAATGTCTGCCATCCACTGCCAGTATTACTAATAGGTTAAGCTTGCGTACAGGTTCATAAAGTTACGAGTATTTTAACTTTGCAGCTTTGACCTGAAGTACATTGACTCAACGGTCAAAAAGTTTCACAATTTTCTTTTAAATCTAGCAATTTTCTATTATTGTTAAGTTGCACTCTGGTAACCTCTGTGTGATCATAAACTTGCTAATATCGGAGTAAAGTAATGAGCAGGTCTGAGCCGCGAGGTGGTTATTATCTCCCGCGAATGAAGTGAGAGAGGTGATAATATTTTCGTTGAAGATTAAGTATGTATATATATTTGTCTGCCTACCCAAAAAGAGGGAGGAGTTGAGCAACGTTCAGATTTTTTGTAAGGAGTCAGATAGGTTGACCTAGATGTGAAAAATCCCAAAACTCTTGAGGAAGAATGCCATAAAAAATTATGGGGTTGAAATTTGCTCCCCTTCCACCGCTGGTGATGGGCTTACGCTCTTGGGCGTTTTATGCAGTTCTTTCATGGAACTGTACTCTATGCGTTTCTGTAACTATAGATACGAGCTATTTGGAAATCCATTGTCCTAGGCTTCTTTAGCTTCGTGAGTATAGGCAAGAAAAATTAAGTGCTATTACTTTTTGCACTTACCTAGCATGTTAATTAAGAACAATTGGTTTGAATGGGTCATCAATACTTGTGTAGAGGTAATGTGAAATTTTGCCTCTCCTAGTTTTGCTAAATATCCAACTTTTGTATTGAACGCATAGGAAACTTTCTAGTTATTCCGTAACCAAAAATTATTGGTTTCTGGTGTCGAAAGGTTTGACTAGGTATAGCTACTATATTTAGCACGATTATCTTCAGTTTTCTTTCTGGAAGCCGAAATGGTTTTGGATAGCTACGGGAACCAATGAACTTTCTGTGTGAAGCTTGCAACAAATGTTGTAGAAGAAATAATACCGTGTACACTGTACAGGTCGATCATTCATAAAAGGGCAGCTCATTCTATTTTGAGTGCCGTCAAGACAGACAACTTGACCGATTTTACATAATCTTTTGCCCGTATTCTAATACCTCTTTGTTCTCTTCGAAGCTGGACTACCAGTTATCAATGAAGCCCACCATACCAGCTTGTCAAACTGCACGGTGGCTGATGCACCGCATGTCAATAACACGGCACGAACTTGCCAAGTCTTAAAGAGAAGCCTTGACGGATAGTGACAACTCTGGCTCGAGAGTTTGTTTTACCTGCCTTTGATGTCTTCATGCTGCGGTTTAGCGAGCTCCCTAATTCGTCTTTCTTTATCTGGATATGTAAAGTGGTTTGCTGCGGAGGTGAGCAGGAGAGTTTGGCCATCTTAACTTAAAAAGAAAACTTGCATGGTTGTTGATCGATGTAGCCTTAAGGGGAGCATTACTCTTTTGAGAACAGAAAGTGTGTAACTCTTTGTTCGTGTATCCGGGTAATGGTGCATGTGGTGGCTATCTGCGATGATAATTGAGAGTAAGTTTATATAAATAGTTAGTTATATAGTAATATTTAGTTACATAGTTATAGTTTGGTGGTACCTCTATAACTATTGAATCACCCCAAACAATATCACCAAGAACAGCAATTTTAGTACGAATGATGAAAGCTTTGCAGCAGGTAATGGTAACTAGTGATATCTGCATCTCAATAATTGAGTACTAGTCCAATACTGTCCCTCAAAATCCTGTGTTGTGGGGAGCAGCAGCCCCCGTGGGAGCCCATAGGCTACATTAGCCTTAGTTAAGTCTTCGGGACGTCTCTCCTTCGTGACCACTTTATATTCTTCTGTTTTCCTACTCCTACTGATGTTACTTTCCTCTGTTCTTACTCATCATTCCCGACTTGCTTTTCCCCATGAGCGTTGATCTTGGGTGGGAATTCATATCCTCGGGCATGAGTTCCACTTTCCTGTCCATATGCTGTATGTCCTGTGTGAGATCGCCTTTGTTGTGGAAACGGAGGTCTAAACTACTTCATAAAATAACTAGAACGCCCCGTGGCGTAAGATCATCACCAGCGGTAATGGGGGAAGTTACAGTACAAATTCAACGCCATCATTTTTCATGGCAAGCCAGCTAACTCTAGCTTTTTGGCATTTTTCACATCTCAGTTAACTCACCTGACTACCTGAAAAAAATTGTCAAGATGGCTCGACTCTTTCTGCCTCTTTTGGGTGGGCAGACAAACATACATACAACCGTAAACGAAAACAGTATCACACTCTTCGTTTCGCTCACGGGCGATAAAAATAATAGTAATAAAAACTGCGACTGAAACTTTTGCCAAAAGCCATTTCCACAACATAAATATTTGCTACACACTGTTATTTATTGCAACTAAAACGCAGCTAATGTAACACAACAAATGCCGTTGCAGTAATTGAACGTTTTTCTGAAACGTCATCACCGCCACTGGAATTTTTACTGCATGCTATAGTACTACAACTCAAACTTTTATCACAATATAATATTGTAACTCAAACTTTGACACGTAACAATATTACTGCTTACTTGCCTCAGTTTATTTTTATGTATTTGTTTATTTATTTATTTTTTGCTGTCATGCGTTTATTGTACGTCACACCTTGCTGCAAACTTATTTATTTATTTTTACCGCAAAACCCTAGCTGTTACTCAGTTGCGGGTCACAGTGCGATCAGCGGTATCCCAAAATGCTGCTCTGTCTCTGAAATCTTTACTGCTGTGTCATCTCTGTGACTCAAACGGGCCGATACTTCCTCCTGCTACGTCATCATTATAAGTCAAACTCACCTATACCTACTACCATGTCGTCACTATAACTCAGACATGCCGATATCTCCTGCTACTACGTCATCATTACAACTCACACGTGTCGATACCTACTATACTAAGCCATCGTTATAACGAAAGCCTACTGATGTCTACTTCTACCAAAAGTCATTATTATAACCCAGACCTGGTGATACCTGCTACGCCATTATCATCATGACTCAAGCGTGCCGATGCGTACTCCTGCTACTTTAGCATTATAACTCAAACTTGCTGATACGTACTATATAGTGCTACGCCAGCATTATAGCTCAGACGCGTCGATACCTCCTACTATGTCCCCACAATAATTCAAATGCGCCGATACCTACCACTGCACCATTATTATGACTCAAACGCACCATTACTGGCTACTGCGCCCTCATTATGTCAAACCTATACTAGTATCTGCTTGTTCCACGTCATTATAACTCAAAAGCGTCGATACCTCCTACCACGTCCCCACGATAATTCAAATTTGCCGATGCCTACCACTGCACCATTACTAAATGCGCCGATGCCTACCACTGCACCATTATTACATGCACCGATGCCTACCACTGCACCATTATTATAACTCAAACATGGCGACACTTACCAGCTATTACGCCAACAACTACTCACAGTGAGTACCAGAAGCGCCACCAGGCCACCAGAATCTCGCAGCGGAACTCTAGTCCGGTAAATTCAGAGAACAGAGATCTGGCGCTTCCGCTGAACGGCTTCATTATTTTTTACGAGGCGCGCTTTTGCCGCGTCAAGATCATTTGATCTCGCAGTACATCCAGAGAACCGTCTGCTTGGTTGGCTACTGTATGCTTGGGTTACGGGTGTGTTAGTGATGGTGTTGGAACGGTGATGGTGTTGCAGGTGTAGTTACTCTCCTGTGATAGATAGTGACGTGTTTCTGGAAGTATTATAATGGCCCAGCCAGTTACACAATGACCGTAGAAACAAAGATAACATCAGCAGAGTCATCTTCACTCCACTAAATGCTCAAACTATTCATGATGAGAGGTTTGCGTAAAAATTTATATTTGTGGTGAATTCATATAAATGGCATTCACAGCTTAGTAAGTACGACTCAGTATGGAGCAAAAGTCAACTCGTGCGTGAATACCAATGAAAAAATCAAGCTATTTACCAGCGAATTAAATGAGTTAGTAAGAGGACCAAAAAATAATAATAATACTACAGCGCTGATTTGATTATTGACGGTCAGACAAGAACTCCATTTCTAGCGAACCTCTTGGTTAGAGTACATCAAATTTTGGGTTGCGGCCAGTGGTCAACGTCACGCAAGCCCTCAATTTTCATCGAAAAACAATATGTCACTTTATCAGAGCAAAAAAAATTTCATAATACATATTCCAACTGTTCAGCGCAATGAAAACCCTTTATTATTATAAGGAAAAAGTCACATAGACAGACTAACATTTCGTTGTATTCAAACTATTGAGTGTAAAACAAGCCCTGTATACATTTCCAAACACAGTGCTTTTGCGTATTTTGTTTTCATATCTTTAGGAGCCTGCAGTGCGACTGATAGTTTATAAAAAAAGTTTACCACCGTTGAATAACGTTCCCAAACTATATGTTTTTCAAGTGTAAAAGCGTGCCAGTGAAAATTATGTACGGTTGTAGTCATATTTATGTAACTAGTCCAATGTGCAACGTTACAAGGGTCGCCAAGTGCTCTCGACGGCATTATTCAACGGCTTTAGATGATGTACGCAATTCATTCACTGTACCTAAGCGAGATAATTTATTCCTGGTACACTGTAACGTTAACTTTTTCGTAACTGCAATCTTCATCATTCTTTTCACAACTATGGATCAAATACTCTGGCATTAAGGCTTAGTTAATACATACCTATTTTAATAAGGTTAGGCTATCTCCCTAAGAAAGACTTTTGTCTTAGCAGGAACACAATATGACCTAGAATCCTCGCAGAGAAGTAACACATCTAGTTTAAACTAAGGTTAAGGCTAAATCGAATTAGAATATTCAGCTTCAAGTGACTAAATTGAATTCGACTCTTGATTGGACATTCTGGAGTGTTGAAGACTGGAAGCTGTCCCGCGTACAGTTAAGCCGCAGGACAAGGAGTGTCCATTCCTTGACACGCTTTATCCTCAACAGCCTCCGCCCCTTATCCTCGTCAAGGACGAGATGTGGTCGGCCTAAGCCTGCCCCTGACCACGTGCAGAGAATGTTGAGGTCTATGGCCTGGAAGCGACGGAGCGGCTTGCTGGGGCGAAAACCAAGCTACTATCCTCACGGAGGGGGTTGTCGGACCACAAGGTAAAGGCGTCATTAATAAGCTATGTTAAGTCCATTAGGCTTGATTGTAAGGAACGTCAATAAGGAGCGTTTGTTTCTCCACTTTCAATCGAGTTTCAGGCGCTCAGCACTGATTGTTTACAATTGACCCGCCAAAAACTCAATCCCATTTGGTAAAATGCCGATTTTAGCCGTCATAACCAGAATCGGGAGGCGTGCTAACGGCAGCAATACGATTGAAAGTAGTGGAACCAACGCTCTTGTTTGATGTTCTCGAGAAGTTAAGCCTAGTAGGCTTAACTTTACCGGCGCAATCATTTACTTATCAGGTTATTTAATACTTCCTCCATTTACAGTGTCTGCAAAATCTTTTAAGGCAGGTAGTCACAAAAACCTGGGGAGGAAAATATAAGCCAGTAGTGATCATCACTGATCAAAAATTCATCCCCGTTAATCATTTCTCTGCTCTTCAAAAAATTTACAAAGTTAATTGTTAATCCGCTAACTCTTCAGGAATGCAATGAAAGTTAAAGATAAACCTTCAACGTTCACTTTATTCTGAACGCAAAAACAATGAGTTCTTAATCTAAAACTACCCAAAACACCTATACCAACTTTGAGTATCATGAGTCGTGAGTACCTTCAGTATCTTCGGACGAAGTCCTGGTGACGCTGCACGCATCACCTCCTGACTGTGGAGTCCCGATGCATGGTTTCTTCTGTTGGGTTACAGTTAGAGACCAAAAAGAGAGTTAGCAGCGACTTATCTCAAAGCTGTACGTAACCGCTGCCTCCTTGTCTATCTGGTATTTTTCTTAAATGTGATTCAAGTAAATTTTTTAATTATATAACTTTCTTATCAGTGGCGTTTCGAATATACAGGAGCATTTTCTTAACAATTGTTGCACCCCGTACAGTACAGCTATAAGCATACTTTGGCGCCATGGCTTTGATTAGATTAGATAGGTGGCACTAGACGAACCAAGAGGCTCATTCCCAAACAGACACCGGCATTAACACCCCGGCCCTCCATGAGCTATTGCCATTATGTTAGTAGGATGTAGAGGACTGGGGAAATGAGAGGGGAAAAAATGGAAGACGAAAGAGAAAAAAGAAAGAAAAATAAAAAAGATGGGGGGGGGGAGGGGCAGAATCTCCGCTAAAGAGATGGTCATGAATGCCCGCCAGCATGATCGATAGCCGCTGATATGCGGAGCTTAAATATATTGATGGAGCGGATGTAATATTCTAGAGATAGGTTGATTCATTGGGAATCTTATTTTCAGGATAAAAACGAGCCCCAACGGGATCACAACCATTATTAAAAACCAAACGTTTCAGATTTTTAAAAATCCATCAGCAGTGTTCTGAAATGACAAAATTCGTATTTTAAAAGGTATAAGTTAAAACTTAAGAATAACAAAAACACATCAATTACAGGTACCTAACCATTAAAAATCTATGAAATAATGGAGAGCTTAACAGCCGATGCGCACTCGTTTAGCTCAGGCCTACGTTTAAAAATGTACAACGATTCTAAAATGCGGAGGTCAGCCGTGGTTTGGCTCATGTCTAAAATAGAAAAATTATTGCTCCTAAACACATGGTCACTATTAATACAATGGTCACGGATGGAAGATTTTGAAGGTTTCGTTAAAAGTTGACCAGTTCGAAAAGAATTTCCTGTGTTGGGCGCACCTCACAAACAATTGGAGAGCGGTGCTCCAAATGTACGATCGCTCGCAGCGGTCACACCTGTAATTATACACTACTGAGGAGCGCACCAACGCATGGGGTACTTCTCTTTGATTAAAAAATGAGCCTATATTAAAATGATTTTTAAAATATATAGCTACATGGATCAAGGTGGGGAAAATACTTGTGTATTTTTGAAACTATTTCTTGCTCATATTTTCTGTTTGGAACCCGATGAATGGCAATTGCAAGTATAACCGTAATGTGCATACAGTGGGGAATTTAGGCTTCTGTTGAAATTTGCTGTTTAGAAAGTATTTTAATTTTTGGTCAACTAAATATAACGGGAAGTTATTTATTTAAAAAAAAAAAAATTCGCGAAAAATCAGTCTCGAGGTGAAACAGTGCAAATGTTGAGGATGTTTCATATGCTCTATTGAGAAAGGTTGTTATTATAGAACTTTTGTATCGAAAGTAAATGTTGCTGACAAAGTTTGTCCCTAGGCTGGTAAAAGTCGCTTTCCTAAAAGCAGAAGTTGAAAATTAATTGCTTTCTTTACAAACATTGACATCTAAAAACTCTAGTTTTCCGTTCTGTTCCGCTTCCATTGTGAATTTAACATTTGCGTGACATTGATTAAAATAATCAAAAAATGCTTCTGCCTGCTGATGATTCCTAAATAAAATTAAAGTATCGTCTAGATAGCGTTGGTAAAATGCGGGCTTATAGTTTTCTGGACAATTCTCTAAATACCTATACTCAAAATCATTAAGAAAAATATTAGCGATAATTGGTGACAGAGCTGACCCCATTGCTATACCGTCAATTTGTTTGTAAATCCTGCCATTGAACACACACGGACCTGACCAGCGCGACACAAACTCTGTGAACACACACGGAACTGACGTGCACAGCTGAGTGACTTGAAATGTGTAAAGACTCAACATTCGTATTTAAAATCCGAAACTAAAATCCAAATGTTTGAGGGTTTTCTTATTTATTTTTTAGGTTGACGGACATGAGTTAACGGAAGTTAATGAGTCCCATAATAATTTCCAATATAACTCAAAAGTTAAATTGCTTACGCCAGCGTTAAATTCGTTAGTTAACGATTAGTAGTTTAGTGCCCAACACTAAAAAAGCCCACTGAAAAAAATTCATTAGTTATAATTATAGTCCCTGTAGAAAAAACCCGCCTATCACTTAAATTGTATGTGTAACCTCAACTCAGTTATCTACTATATAATAATTCACGTCGTGTTTTTATTTATTTATTTATTTATTTATATATTTATATCTTTCCTGTCACGCTCTATGGGAATAAGATAGGAGAAAATTCAG
>LQNS02020119.1:4540934-4560298 GCA_001587735.2 Parhyale hawaiensis | reverse complement strand
AAATTTCTCGATTTCAGAAACTTTTGCTGATGATGGACAAAATGTGTCCGAAACGTTCTTTCATTGCCTGACAAGCTTGTGATTTTACTAGATTTTAGCAAAATGGCTAATTTTATTTCGTATCTCGCTTTATTGTGCGTAATTCAATTAAACAATAATGTGGTAAAAAACTGTTTTAAAATACTGATTTCACTACAACGCAAACGGACCGGTTCGGTATGGTTCATTAAGTCGTATAAAAAATCTGTCGAAAACGTTCTTTGCGGATGTCTAACTTCACTGTATTCGAGAAACCTTCGAGCGAGCTTTACAAACAACTTTTTTCCTTGGTCCATAAGGAAATAGGCATAATTTTCCTCGAGCTTATTTTCTTCTGGAAAACATGAGCCTCAAAACCTCACAAAGTTTGGACTAATTCGAAATGCTCTTGCAATTTCGTTTACATTCTTTTGCTCGTGATCTGGAAGATCCGTCATGTTTCTCTTTAGCTTGAAGCACTCCAGTGATTGAAAACTTTAGGGTTGTAGTTGAATGGGATGAATGTTTGAAATCTCCAGGATAGTAGTGATATGAAATGCCAGTCTGAAAACAGCAGGGTTCTAGTCGTTTGAAATGACTGTTTAGGAGCCTTAACACTGTAGTTGTTTGAATAGACTGTTCAGAAATTTCAGCACTGTATTTGTATGAAATGACTGTTTGAAAACTTCATGGCTGTAGTCGTACAAATTGCCTGCTTGAAAACATTACGGTTGCAGTTAAAAAAATTGGCCGTTTGAAACGTTAGGGCTGTTGTGCAGATTGGCCGTCTGAAACGTTAAGGCTGTTATACAAATTGGCCGTTTGAAACGTTAGGGCTGTTGTGCAAATTGGCCTTTTGAAACGTTAGGGACTGTAGATGTACAAAATGACTGTTTGAAAGTGGCAGAACGCAGTTGTATGAAATGATTACTTGAAACTTCGGATTATAGCAGCTGTAGTCATAACTAATAAAATGCGGAAACTCAATAGGTTGTAGAAGCAAGAAATAAATGATTAGCAACTTCAGGAGTGTAGGCCAATGTAATAATTGTTAGCACACTTGAGGGCTGCGCTTCACAACATCAATGTTAGAATACTTCAGGGCGGCGCCTCACTGGAGCAATGTTAGAATAGTTCAGGGCGCCTCACAGGAGCAATGTTAGAATACTTCAGGGCAGCGCCTCTCAGGAGCAATGTTAGAATAGTTCAGGGCGGCGCCTCACAGGAGCAATGTTAGAATAGTTCAGGGCGGCGCCTCACAGGAGCAATGTTAGAATAGTTCAGGGCAGCGCTTCACAGGAGCAATGTTAGAATAGTTCAGGGCGGCGCCTCACAGGAGCAATGTTAGAATAGTTCAGGGCGGCGCCTCACAGGAGCAATGTTAGAATACTTCAGGGCGGCGCCTCACGGGAGCAATGTTAGAATAGTTCAGGACGCCTCACAAGAGCAATCTTAGAATACTTCAGGGTGCCTCACTGGAGCAATGTTAGAATACTTCAGGGCGGCGCCTCACTGGAGCAATGTTAGAATACTTCAGGGCGGCGCCTCACTGGAGAAATGTTAGAATACTTCAGGGCGGCGCCTCACTGGAGTAATGTTAGAATAGTTCAGGGCGCCTCACAGGAGCAATGTTAGAATACTTCAGGGCAGCGCCTCACAGGAGCAATGTTAGAATAGTTCAGGGCACCTTGCAGGAGCAATTTTAGAATATTTCAGGGCGGCGCCTCACTGGAGCAATGTTAGAATAGTTCAAGGCGCCTCACAGGAGCAATGTTAGAATACTTCAGGGCGGCGCCTCACTGGAGCACTGTTGGAATAGTTCAGGGCACCTCGCAGGAGCAATGTTAGAATAGTTCAGGGCGGCGCCTCACAGGAGCAATGTTAGAATACTTCAGGGCGGCGCCTCACTGGAGCAATGCTAGAATACTTCAGGGCGGCGCCCCAAAGGAGCAATGTTAGAATAGTTCAGGGCGCCTCACAGGAGCAATGTTAGAATACTTCAGGGCGGTGCCTCACTGGAGCAATGTTAGAATAGTTCATGACGCCTCACAAGAGCAATGTTAGAATACTTCAGGGTGCCTCACTGGAGCAATGCTAGAATAGTTCTGGGTGCCTCATAGGATCAATGTTAGAATACTTCAGGGCGCCTCACTGGAGCAATGTTAGAATAGTTCAGGGCGCCTCACAGGAGCAATGGTAGAATAGTTCAGGGCGAATCACTGGAGAAATGTTAGAATAGTTCAGGGCGGCGCCCCACGTACAGGAGTAACGTTGGAATAGTTCAGGGCACCTCACAGGAGCAATGTTAGAATAGTTCAGGGCACCGCTTCACAGGAGCAATGTTAGAATAGTTCAGGGCGCCTTACAGGAGCAATGTTAGAATATTTCAGGGCGGCGCCTCACTGGAGCGATGTTAGAATAGTTCAGGGCGCCTTACAGGAGCAATGTTAGAATATTTCAGGGCGCCTTTCAGGAGCAATGTTAGAATACTTCAGGGCGGCGCCTCACTGGAGCAATGTTAGAATAGTTCATTGCGCCTCACAGGAGCAATGTTAGAATACTTCAGGGCGCCTCACTGGAGAAATGTTAGAATAGTTCAGGGCGCCTCACAGGATCAATGTTAGAATACTTCAGGGCGCCTCACTAGAGCAATGTTAGAATAGTTCAGGGCGCCTCACAGGAGCAATGTTACAATAGTTCAGGGCGAATCAGTGGAGTAATGTTAGAATACTTCAGGGCGCCTCACTGGAGTAATGTTGGAATAGTTCAGGGCGCCTTACAGGAGCAATGTTAGAATAGTTCAGGACGGCGCCTCACAGTAGCAATGCTAGAATACTTTAGGGCGCTTTACAGGAACAATGTTAGAATACTTCAGGGCGGCGCCTCACAGTAGGAATGTTAGAATACTTCAAAGCGGCGCCTCACAGGAGCAATGTTAAAATACTTCAGGGCGGTACCTCACAGGAGCAATGTTAAAATACTTCAGGGCGGCACCTCACAGTAGGAATGTTAGAATACTTCAAAGCGGCGCCTCACAGGAGCAATGTTAAAATACTTCAGGGCGGTACCTCACAGGAGCAATGCTAGAATACTTTAGGGCGGCGCTTCACAGGAGCAATGTTAGAATACTTCAGGGCGGTGCTTCACAGGAGCAATGTTAGAATATTTCAGGGCGGCCCCTCGCAGGAGCAATGTTAGAATACTTCAGGGCGCCTCACAGGAGCAATGCTAGAATACTTTAGGGCGGCGCCTCACAGGTGCAATGCTAGAATACTTTAGGGCATTGCCTCACAGGAGCAATGTTAGAATACTTTAGGGCGGCGCCTCACAGGAGCAATGTTAGAATACTTCAGGGCGGTACCTCACAGGAGCAATACTAGAATACTTTAGGGCGGTGCCTCACAGGAGCAATGTTAGAATACTTCAGGGCGGTGCCTCACAGGAGCAATGTTAGAATACTTCAGTGCGGCCCCTCACAGGAGCAATGTTAGAATACATCAGGGCACCTCACAGGAGCAATGTTAGAAAGCTTCACACAACCAGTGTGGAAAGAGATACATACATGGCCACTCCTAGAACGTAGACAGGTATATTGTTTCCATTTTGGGATGGATCTTACTTTCGAGATGACAAGTTCGTCCGCATGATTGTTTCTTTTGCATACAGCTAAAACTCCTAAAAGACAAGGGTTACACTCCGGTCCTGGCTTGTCTACTATAAGAGGTTTTTGTCTCTTACGAGAACAGCAGTTTTGCGTAATGTGAAGGAGATTGAAGGGGAAACTGCAATAATTTCATGTTACCATTATAAAGAGCACACCCATAATTATGAAACATTGGCAACCGAGTGTTTATTGTGTGTAATATTAGACATATAGTTGTTTTTATCAATGTCTTTTACCTCTTTTGCTCATATTTTTGAAACAAAAGTGTCTCTATTTTCTCTTTGTTCGTTCTAGTCGCGATATACTATTTGTACAGACAAGATAGTATACCTAGCACTACGTATCATACTTTGATCACAGTCCGTCATACCCTCACTGTATATGCATATCTTAAATTTATAATTTCCTGTCAATACCCCTGTTGTTTTTCAGAGTTACTTGTGGAGTTTGCTCATGCATTATCTTTTTTTAAAGGTATCGTCAAGTGTCGGTGAGGGGAAAAACAACACCTAAAATAGAGCTCAAGTTTAATAAGGAGCCTCACTGTCACCTAGAATAGATTAATATGAATAACCGGCGGAATGTTGCCCGACCTATCAAAAACAACTAATGAATTGACGTTCCATCTCCATCATGATATAATAGAAAAAGAGTATGTTAATTTAGTCAGTGTAAGAGTTTTCTTTCATTCATCGGATATAATATGGTAGGTTCAGACTTTTATACGGTATCGTTTCAATGTTCAATGCTTTTTTGTCACTAAATAAGATTTGAACAAGTATCATACTTTTCAAGTTGAAAAAGGTTTTTTATAGCCAGAGAAAAATTGTTAATAATACACGTTGTATACTTTCATCAGATATTTCACCATGCACCAACATTAAACTTTGTTTTCTCGGTGTACAGTCTCAAAAATATATTTTTGTCTACTAGGAGTGTGGTCTAATAAGAGGTAGGTCTATTAAGAGTTTTTTCTGTATGTAGAACATTTTCTTTCTCGAATACTATAAAATTCGTTAAGTCGTGCCGTTTTACTAAGCCTTTCTGCCGGTCACACAAGATGGTGTACAGTGTATCTGTTTCTGGATTTTCCCAGTTTCGGGAACTTTCTGTATTTTAGGAGTCTCTGTACCTACGTTTTTCTCTACGATAGGCTTCAGGCCGTGTATGAATGGAATCATGAACGTTGTTTTAAATGGAAGTTATTTTTCTTTAGGGAAGTGGAGTTTCAAAATATAAATGATAAGGCAAGCAAAGTAATGAAACTAATTTTTACATTAAAATGAAAGTTATGCTTGGGATCTATACACAAATCATCCTCATGAAATTTAGAAGCTTTCACATAACGCCATCTGGTTGAAAATAATGTCAGAGCTTCTAAACTTTCTTAGGATGACTTCTGCATGAATCAAAACCTAGTCGTCAAACTGAGTTATATTGCAGTAAATTATTTTTCACAGTGCATGCATAATTTTGAAGCTAGAATACCTCATGTCGGCAGATACCCGCGAAGTAGGATGGGAGCTTACAGTGCTGCATCAGCAACTTTGGCTTTTCTCACATCTAGGTCAACCCACCTGACTGCCTGCAAGAGACTGTGATGATAGCTCAATTCCTTTTAGCAGTTTTAAGGGTGGAAAGACATACGAATAAAAAGACAAACACGGTACAACGACAGCATCACCTCTCTCACCTCTTTCGCGGGGGCTAATTATAGATTCCTGCTGCATTCATTATCAGGAAGTATCACTCTCTTTGTCCTTACTATTCAATGTTGTTTGACTTTATCCAGTAGCACCAGCTTGAAAAGCGTGCTATATATAACATGAAAAGTTATTTTTCGTTTGTCTCCACAACTATATTAGTTGTTTTGCGCTATTAAAGTTGCATCAGCTAGTGACAACTAGCGAGTTTCTCGTTCCAGCAGCGGGGGCGTCATTATTTGCCTGGGTCGTCTTTTGGGGAATGTAATTGGTCGTCTTCTCAATCACTAGCGCCTGGAGAAAGGCACGTAGGAGGATTGATGGAGTCTCGCCGCCAATTCCAGTCTTTTAATAGGCCGAGTGTTTGAAGAAAAGCTTTAATGTACTCGCCAGGACGAGAATCTTCAGCAATTAGGGAAGCTGCACTCGGAATTAAATTTACCACCTCAGAGGGAAGTGAGACTTTGCTGCTGTTGCGAGGGACTCTTCTTAGTTCTAAAATCCTTACTGTTTTATTTTGCTCAGTGAAACTCACAGGATCAAGACTTGCAGTGCGATGTAATTAGCCACTAGCGGTATCAAAGGTAGTGACACATTAAACCCACTCTATAATGATACACAGGGTTTGTTGGTCGCTTGCTTGCTTGCCCACTTCCTTGGTTGGACCCTCCGTCTCGAGTTAGGAAATAGTCTTTTGCTCAACGGCTACGCGGACCTTGGCTTTGCGAATTTTTTTTTTAAATATCAGTTTTGGATGCTTTTAGACTACCTCTAAGCGGGAACATAGCGAGACTTCCGTCTCACATTAAGTATTTCCTTTCTTCTTAGCTCCGAGCCATGATGCCTCAGTTAAGTAGACGGTTAATGTTGTAAATGAGACATATAGTCTTCTAAGGAAAACCACGGAAATAGCTCAAAATGGGCGCTTCAATGACGTAATGATAGTTTGCCGTCATGGAATGACCGTAGGGGGACCAGAATCATAATGCAAGACTTGATTGGTTGCTTACTTGGTTGGTCTCCCTTCCGCTTGCGGAGGATTAGATAAGAAAACATTAATCTGATGAACGGCAAGGGGCAGTGGCTTTGCCACTTGTTTCTAACCTTGAAAGACGTTCAATATACTTCGAAGTAGTAGTCTTGCTTATAGATAATTCTTTCTCCCCATTTCGAGTACTTGTAATCTTCTCTGGTCATTGATTAAAAAATGAGTGAAGTATATAGGATAGATAGGCTTGAAATATTGTCGAAGAAAAAATCACGAGGAAGGGTAATGGAAGCCGGGCTTCGTTCATTAATTATTTTCTGCAGAAAACAGTGATCCTGTTGTTGCACAATATATGTCATCGCATTATTCTTTATATCGTGACCATACTGCTATATTTTTCTTTTATTTATTTTCTGGCCAAAGCTCGTGAATATCCTTCTCTGTACCTTCCATAGCTTTTCTTAAAGTATCTACCAACGTTCTTTCCAAATTATGGCTGCGTTAATAAATGATATGGCTGTTTAGAAAGAGTTATACCAATTAATAGTAAAGTAGCAGTTATAGGTATTTCCACATTTCTTGCGAGTGGCAACGAGGGTAGCATTAAAAGAGATATGACTGGCACCAAATTTTTCTAGTATTTTGTAGTAGCTTCAATGGGAAAAGAACCGTTTCCGTAAAGAAAACGGATCGACTGTTTAGGATAAGGTGTGCAAAACATGGTAATGATTGTATGTGTACTACCTGGTGCAATCTGCTCTGCTAAATATGTACAACCTGACACAATAATTTTACTTTATTTTTATGTAAACGATCGTTTCAAGCTTTTTTCTAAGATACTTAAGCCAAGGTATTTTTGACACACCGAAAACACATATCCTATCTTTGAAAGTAGCTACGTATACCTACGTCTCTCTACATTTCTTTCAAAAGAAACTAAGCCAACATCCAAAGAGATGAGACTGGCACTAGCAAGTTCCATAAGAGCTATTGTAGAAAAAAGCCGGGCAGAGTCAAAGAAGCCTAATGAGTTTACTTAAAGTTCCTCTTGGACTTGGACAAAGCACGTGACAGTTCTTTGTCTCTGCAGCGAGGTGGCTTCAATGAAACGGCAAAAAAGTCGCGTTCAAAGATGCTCCAGTTAGCCGAAGCTTGGGTGTGGCCAAACTTTTTGTTAAGCTCTTTATCCGAAAAATGGTAAAACAAGTAAGATTGAAAATATTTTCTTCACCGTCAGTTATGCAGGTAATAATGATTTCACAGTTTTATGGTATTCCATGCGCATCATCTTTTAACCGAGAATGAACTTTCCATATTAATATCGCTGAGTAGATCAAGAATCATTATGATTGAGGCGGCAGTTACTCGTCGGTAATAATCCACTCGTTATCATTTTTGTTGTTGATATAAGCTCGCTTTAGTTAAATTTGATTCTGCTTATCACCCACGAACGAAGTGTCGGTGGTGATAATATTTTCGTTTTGTAAGTATATATATATATATGTCTTCATAAAGTAATAAGTCTGTATAACAATACAGGGTTATGTGATAAGTTTTACGCATCAGAAAGACTAAAAGGGATAAGAGACTTTCATTGATTTATTTTCAAACTTTATTTTCAACATTTTTAGTATTTCGAAATTTGATTAGAATACTTACGAATTATACAAGGTTGCACTTACAAAAATGCATTCGTTTCACCTGGTACCAGCTCTTCTTCAACAGCGATGCCTAAAACTTTTCGTACGTCCCTCGTATGTAGTTCAATAACGAAACATAGGTTTATTTATTATTTGCTTATATAACATAATGCGGTACCTGATACAATCAGTTTGCGCTCAACTACTGAACAAGGAATTTATAAAATACTCCAGAAAATATTATCCATGACTTCCAGTAAAACAGAGGTTATCGGTGTAGCCTCGCTTGCTGTAAAGAAGCCAGACGTTCTAATCCAAGCCACGAAGGAAAGTCTTGGTGCTCGGCAGTGCACATTGAGCAGTTCTATCACTCACAATCTACTGGGAGTAGTACTGATATTACGGTTGGGGACGCATTTGTCGTATGAGCTTTTCGTCAGTGACGACATAGTTGACATAAGCTTTTTTTTTGCTCTAGAGGGAATTTAACTGCAGCACGAACCAGTGCATTTAGCATATCTAGTTGTAAGGTCACAGCGAATTTACCTTTATCTTATATATTCTCTATTTACTCAGCAGCAGACTGAGTCACACATTAAATACTGCTCCAGAATGAGGTTCATTTACTCTAAAATACAGCGTTGGCTGCTATCTCCAAGACGTCACACACATTACGTGCTATGTTTAATACTGAAAAATAAAGAAAATCCCCTAGCATTTGCTGGCAAAACCTTGGAAGAGTTCACGACGCTTGGCCTCTCGTAATCGCTTACTCGATCAGTAAGGGCAGGTAATGATCCACCACAGGTAACAATTTCGCCCCATCAACTGCCTGATAAACATGCAGACGCTCCACGCCGGCATTTGTTAATTTAGCCAAAGTGCAAAGCTTGGCCAATAAATCGTGAGGACCGCATGGAGAAGCCGTGGTGCTTTACGGTGTCCTGGATATCTTTCACAGTTTCGGACCAGTTCCAGGCGGGGCTACGCAAACCGCCCGACTTGGAAATTGCTGATCCTGATAAAAAACAAGAAAACAAAATGGAAGTAGACCAGTGGGTGCACTGGGATTCTTTGCAGCAACAGAGGCAAGCTAAATTTTAAACCTCCGAAGTTGGCATAAAGTGGCAATGTCGAAATTATTGCAGCATTTTATTGAATAGTTTCGGACTCAGCATCGTAACGCTGCCAAATCTACAGTCTAGACGTATCGTTGGGGCACATCGTAGCCAGACAATTAGAGGACCATTTGGACATTTTGTTACAAGTCAACTAACAGGGCTGTTTAGACATGAAACATTACAGCTTAAAAGAGTATTTCAATATATTCTTACAAGACGGCTATCAGTACCATTAGAACAAATTGCTACCAGGGGGTCTAAAAGGATATTTCGTATATATTGTTACACAATGGTCTACAAGGCAGGGGCCGTCTAGACGTACTGGCACCAGACAGGGAGCAAACAATATGCCGCAATGTAGATAGAGGTAAAGTCAACTTTGACTGTACCCTCCCCTGGGTAACCCACATGCACTGGTTCGTCCTGCAGATATAGGCCAACTGACCCCAGAGGAGTAATTAGAGCCGCAGTCGACCACGGGTTGCTAAGAACTATGGCACCAAAACGGAAAGTTCCACGACTCGAGTCCCCCCACCCTCCCATTCCTGGTCAGGCAGGTGACCCCACCCAGCTTCCGCATACCAAACAATTGCCGACTGAGCGCGCCGGACGTGACAAAGAGCACATGAGTCAGGCATGCATGGCATGTTGCTGTTGTGAGTAATGATAATTGGATAAAGAATGGTTTCTGTTTCGAGATTTTCCTTTTTTAAGGTGACAAGTTCTACAACATAGCTATTGCACCTGCGTTCTTGAAGCGCTTTCTTTGGCTAACAACGTAGTTAATAGTAAAATATCACTGTAGTATACACTTCCCATCAAATTTTTCTTCACCATCTACTATAGTTACTCACTGTGGCGTCCTATTACATGGTGCCGTATGCAAGCCACATTTCTGGACTTGCTCCGTTTTTGGAAGTCCCTGTTTCAGAAACTTTCTCCGTTTCGGAAAGTCCGTTAGAGGACTTCTTCTGTCTTATGATGCTCTCTATCCCTGTTTCTAAATTAACTTTAGTGAAACCTTTTTTTAACGGACAAAGCTTTCAGAAAAAGTGTCGCCTTGACAAGATTAAGCTAAAAAATCTAAACGGTACTGAATAATCAGTTATTAATTATTTATAAAGCAAATTTCAAAACATATCGAAAAAAATGGCTCTGTGGATCATCTCCAAATTATTGCTATACTATTCGTACTAGAACAGATTATGTCTCGTTTTTTATTGATCATTTTATTATTGGAACGCGGTGAAAGTACGAGCAACAGAAATATTCTTGGAGTGGGGGGAAATACGAGTAACTCAAATATTATTGCTTTAAGTAGCGTTGTGTTTGTGTTATCAAATACTCTTTCCATTTCATCGAAAAGATTTAAGACAAGAAGCCATTCTGAAAAAAAGTATGAATAACTTCTGTACTTTTGCTCAAGCAAAAAATTCAAGAATTTCCTTATGAGAAACATTTCTGCTAAAAGTAAAATAAAAACACTCGAAAATTTCTCCATTAGAAAGAATTTAAAGCAGAAAAAACTAAAAGTTTTCTTGTGTTCATCGGGAAAGTAATGAAAGATCTTCAATTTCTCTCTAATAGTAGCAGCGTCGAGCGGCCCCTTTTGATAGTAACTCCACCGAAAAAAGTGTTATCCATAGCCAGCACGCCTTCCTGTGTTCCCACATAAATCACCTGCCTGTGTGCTCTAGCTCAGCACGAAAGCCATAGTGTTTCGTTCTACGGGATAGTGCCAATTTAAGTATTTCCAGTTGGTACCCGGGAAAGCGTGCTTGTTTTGGAATAACACTTCTCTCAGTGTACGGAGATGAGGCAGCAACGATATAAGGATCTTTAACGGAGTGCTTCATTGAAGGAAGAAACAGTTTAATTCCAAAGCTATGGTAATATGAAACATAGGTATAGAGTGCAAGTCAAAATAACCTTAACTGTCATAATCGTAAGCAGCCCAGCGTGTAACTCCAGAAATTTTAGTGCCATTTTACAGTTCTGACCTTTATTTCAATCACTTTAGGATGAGAGAAAAAGAGAGAGAGAGAAAAAAAAACAACGCTTCTGCCGAGAAACTATTAAGTTATTAAATGATTACAAAATTAACACGTGAAATGCAAAGTTCAGTAAATTCCGGTATTTCTTATCGTTATAGGGTGAAGAAGCATAGCGTGTAATTCAATTACTCGAAAGTTCAGTAAATTCCGGTATTTCTTATCGTTATAGGGTGAAGAAGCATAGCGTGTAATTCAATTACTCGAAAGTTCAGTAAATTCCGGTATTTCTTATCGTTATAAGGTGAAGAAGCATAGCGTGTAATTCAATTACTCGAAAGTTCAGTAAATTCCGGTATTTCTTATCGTTATAGGGTGAAGAAACATAGCGTGTAATTCAATTACTCGAAGGCGAGGCAGCACCTAAACCAAGAAGCTCTGGTCTGCTGTAAGGAGTCTGTAAACACATTCCTGGCAGACAATGACGCGTGGAACTTTTGTGATGCTCTGAAAGCGAACTCCAAACACAAACAAACCAGAACCAAAGACAATGGGATTGGATCTTTTCATTTCCTTGAATTTAAATCCGAAGACAGGTAACTTCAGTGCTGAATAGAACCCATAATTGCACCAAGAAAACAAGGGCTTTGATGTACATCAAAGGAAGCCACCCTGTGGATGGATGCTCCATTGGGTGTTGTGTTTGCCTTGTGTGGGGGGATGCTCTGCCAGTCTTCCAGGTGGATGGAACGAGAGTGAAAATCAGAAGCGAGCGCGTCAACAGATCATTTAGCTGAGTTTAATCGATTGTTCTATACGGTAGGAGTGAGCGGGAAAACTGTGATGCGTTAACGGGGATAAAACAATTTCCTGACAATAGGAAATACCACATAGGGAATGCCGGGGGATCGACAGTAGGGGGAATTGAACAACATGTATAGCTTATCAAACTGTGTTCATGAGACTATAGGTCAGTTAATTGCGATCTATTAACTGTGGGATAAATCACTTTTCCGACCGTATGAGATAATAATAGAGAATGGCAGGGGATCGGCAAAATGAGAGCACCAATGCGTATCAAACTGTGCTTAATGGTTAGATGAACCAAAGCTAGGCATTTTGGATCTCCTAACTGATGAGAAAATATGTTTAATTGACTCTAGAATATTAGAAGGCGTCAGGAGGAAGACAACACGGCGTTAGCAAATCAGTCGATCTAATTTAACTCAATAAGAATTATTGCAGAACATAAAAGCTATGGCATGTTGACTAAAAAAGCTTCATTTCTAATAAAATATAAAGAAGATTTTGAAGTGGTACACGAAAGAGTGACAAGCAATATTTAGAGTATGCTATAAATTAAAGCTTGTGCACATTATCTCGCACGATACCTGAACTATAATAATGCTCTAAGCCTACATTCTTTCGCAAAAAAATACCTGCACGCTATGCCTCACAACATATACTTGTTACTTCTCGCTTCACCTACACTCCGTCCCTCACAATACCTATACCCTGTCTCCTATAATTAAAAACTGTGTTCCACTTAGCTTTGATTTTATATTCTTCTTATTCTAAGAACATACCCACGACCCATTCATATTAACCAATACATTTTATCCTTCTAGCCTATCCCTAAACACTTGCATTTTATCCTATAGAACATTTACATTTTTACGTTAGACACCTACACATGCTGTACTATATCCGCTACGCTCATAACATATATATGAATTTCATTCCTCACGACACTTCATCCCACATAACATAATAATATTATGCCTCTTACAACACGTATTCACTGTACAGAGTATTCTTGCAACTGGTCAATTTTATTGCTCACGACATGTGTACTCTATTCCTGACAGTATCTATGTGTACTCTATCCCTGACAGTATCTATGTGTACTCTATCGCTGACAGTATTTATGTGTACTCTAACCCTGACAGTATTTACACCTTTTCCTTTAAAACTTCTGCACACCCTATCCTTCACAACAGGCCCATCTCATTCCTCATAGCAACTGTGCCTTCTCCCCCACTGTATTTGGTGTTCACTATTTACAATACGTGCCCACTATATCCCTCATAATACCTGTTGTTTTGCTACACAATTTACGCTTTATATTTTTACCAAGCAAAAAATTCACCTATATCGTATTCTTTAAGGTATTCATTTGCACGTTAGCCAATACAAAACCTACACACTCTGCCTCTCATAGCATCTGTTGTATCCCTTATAGTATTTACGCTGGTAACAGGTAGTTTCGCCGCAAACAGTTCAGCCGTATGCACTTTCGCCACAATTTTAAACAGTTTCGCCGTACGACAATTTCGCCTCAAGCAGTTTGGCCGTAATGTTACGTACGGCGAAAAGTTTTGGAATGAGGTCAAATTAAATTTACGCAATGTTCACACCATATAATTTTAATGTCTCGGCTACAAATTCTTAAAAAAATGCAGCACCAGAAAGCAAAGAATTCTTGAAAATCACTGATTACACATGAATGAAACGCAAATTGGGCCATTAAATTAAGTGGCCAGTTATGTGCAGTATGTACAGTTATGTAAAATTTGAGACACGAAATGAAGTATGGCAAAGGTAAGTAGTTAAGCGCTGTAGTTGAGCTGTATTTTTATAATGATTGTAAAAACTCACTCGTCAGTTCGTGAATCCATTGAACCCATAGTACTTATAATTCATTAATTGTTAGAACAATTTTGCTATAATTGAAATTATAACTTTTACAATCTACAGAAGTAAATTTGTCGGAAATGCTTAGTTTTATAGATATTTCATTTTGAAGTTCAAATTGTTTTTCTATGCAAAAAATATTAGGCGTCGACTGCAGGCTGCTGAACGCGCTATCTGGTCTTTAACAAACTGTAGAATGACGGAGCTCTGTATGGTTAACAATTTCCTATAGCTTTGCCCGACCAGCCTTGAGATGAAGTTAGGTTAGGTTTTGTTGGTGAGGTTCTGACAGTGCCCTTTATTTATGTTACGTTACGTAACGTAAATCCCAAGATCTTGGGAGATATCCCAAGATCTTGGGAGATATCCCAAGCACTGGGATCCCTGTTTGATGAACGTACGCCGCTGTAGCAAACTGCGGAACCAATCATAAAAGGTAGAAATCATGTCCAGTCGTGATTGTATAATGATATTCCTACCGACACATTCATCCTATCATATCTCGAAAACTAAATGTTTGCAAGAAAAACATATGAGAATCAAAGGGTCGTTAAGTGACCCATTACCCAAATATATGATTGAAAATATTCTATTTTAAAGCCGGCGACATGTGAAATTTTACTAATTATAGTTCTAAGCACAGATATGGCAACACTGCTCTTTCAAAAAATAAGCCATCAACATTCCATTGATATTAAATAATGCAAAAACAAAGCAAACCAGCATCAACGTCTTTCTACACTTATGTCATCACAGGTGAATCTGAGAACATTTAAATGAACCGTAATTATACTAAAGTTTCGCAATTGTAAACTGAGAACACGGCCCCAGGAAGAATATAGAGACTTACGAATCCGACATATATCCGATGACATGTTCACAAGGCAATGACTTAAGCGAGGACGACACAGGCGCACTACAAAAAATGTAGCCAAAAGTAAAGCTTAAGTAACAAAGTAAAGGTTCTAGGGCAGTTGGAAACAATCAACGCGCATCAACTTTAAACATAAAGTTCTAGCTTTTTCCCCGTACGGAACTTTCATTACGGCGAAACTGCTTGCGGTGAAACGACCTAGAACCTAAGCGCTTTATCCGCTAGAACACACGCACTCTCTATATCTCACACCACCTGTTGTATCACTAACAGCATTTAAGTTTTATACGTTAAAACAGACGCACACTCTATCCCTCAAAACACCTGTTGCATCTCTAACAATATTTACGCTCTATCCGTTACAACATACCTACGCACACTCTGTCTCTCACAATACCTGTTGCATCTCTAACAGCATTTAAGTTTTATGCGTTACAACAGACACACACTCTATCCCTCAAAACACCTTTTGCATCTCTAACAATATTTACGCTCTATCCGTTACAACATACCTACGCACACTCTATCCCTCACAACACGTCTTGAATCTCTAACAATATTTACGCTTTATCCGTTACAACACACGCACACTCTATCCCTCACAACACTCGTTGTTTCTCTAACAATATTTACGCTTTATCCGTTACAACACACACACACACACACTCTATCCCGCACAACACCTGTTGTATCTCTAACAATATCTGCGCTTTATCCGTTACAACACATGCACTCTCTATCCCACACAACACCTGTTGTATTTTTAAAAATATTTACGCTCTCTCCGCTACAACACACGCACACTCTATCCCTCACAACACCTGTGTATCTCTAACAATATTTACGCTTTATCCGTTACAGCACACGCACACTCTATCCCACACAACACCTGTTGTATCTCTAACAATATTTACGCTTTATTCGGTACAACACTCGCACACTCTATCCCTCACAACACCTGTTGTATCTCTAACAATATTTACGCTTTATCCGTTACAACACTCGCACACTCTATCCCACAAAACGCCTGTTGTATCTCTAACAATATTTACGCTTTATCCGTTACAACACTCGCTCACTCTATCCCACAAAACGCCTGTTGTATCTCTAACAATATTTACGCTTTATCCGTTACAACACTCGCTCACTCTATCCCTCACAACACCAACACTCAGTGCCTCCTAACCTTTCACTTCACCTCCCAGCTCAGCAAGCTCCCCGGATGGCCCCGCCTCATCAGCTTCTGATGATCAAAATTCTCGCAATTACCAACCGATTGAGACGGAAAATTAGGCGCTAATGTGCGGATTGAGTCAACAGTAGAGCGCTGTACCGGCAGGGAAGCACTCAACATTTCTGCCGGCTGCGCTGTCTGTCTCGTGCACCGGGGAGTGACGGCAACACTGGGAGATCCAGTGGATAATTGTGGTGAAATTTCTGCGGCCTTATGTGGGTTAGGTTAAGTGGCTATTAAATGAGGTCATACGCGTCAGGGATGATAGCAAGGGCGACAGACATCGCTAAAAGAATTTACTTCTAGCTGGATTGAAAATAAGGTTACACTCTATTGGGTGGGTTAAATGGTATATAATCCCGAATTTTGAGATTAACTACGATAAATGTCGCTGAGAAGAAATTAAACTGATTCTGAAGTTAAGGTGCAGTCTTGGGGTGGGATAACAAGTTAATCGTATTATTATACACATTTGATTTGAGTGAAGCTACGACACACGTCGTGAAAGAATGAAGCTGATTTTCACTACTTCTGAATTTAGAATTAAACTATTTAGGTATGGTTGCTGGCAGAATATTCGTCAGTTTGCGCATCTGACGTCTGAGCATCTCTGAGGAACGTCATTGAAAAAAAAAAACTCAATTTTTGCTGGTTCCGAGATTCGCGTGGCTATGTTTGGGTAGGATTAAAAACAGATTATATGTATAATGCATAATCATGAGCGCCGGGGAGACACCTTCTCTGACAGATGCTGCTGAAGAGAAAATACGGAACTGATGCTAAAAGAACGAAGACTTTCTTTGGTAGGATTAGCGACAGCTTGGCACGTCTCTGCTATAGTAATTCCAAAAAAACGCAGTTATCTAGTGAACTTTTGAACTGATTCTTAATTACGATTTCATACAATGACTCTGCATGGTAGGACCAGAGCAAAGCAGCGTGACCATCTAACTCATTGTACTGCATCTTTGAGAAGTCAGCGAAGTGACAAAATATATGGCGTTTGTTCGGTCCTGGAACTAAAGGATGGCATTATTGGGCGTAAAATTTGACAGTTTCAGGTGCCCCAGTAAAGTATGTAGCCTACCTGAGAATATTATGTGATAGGTTGGGTTAGGCTGAAATAGGCTAAGTCACCAAAAACATGAAATTGACAAAATAGGCAAAGTCACCAGGAGCATAAAATTGACGTTTTGGAGTTTTTCGAAGACCACAAATTGGGTAACTCAAAAACTATAAATCGTATAAGGGCTGCTTGGATCCAAAAAAATAGGTAAATAGGTAATTATTCTATATATTAGGTCAGAAATAGGTTAGATTAGGCTAAGGTGGTTTCGGTTCAGTCAGAATAGGTACCTGGCCAGGCTTATAGGACAGTTTCAGCAGGTCCATACGAAGTGATTGCGCTCTGCCGAGGCCGTGCAACGCTTGCTGATGCACGCCTTACTTATCTATCTTTGTTCTGTTTGTAAGCAAGATAACTCAAAATGATATGGACGGATCTTTGCAAAATCTACAGAGATTGTCAGATATATTAAGAGTAGCAAATGATTAACTTGTGGAGAAAATCAGCCCAACAGTACGTTTATATTTTTACCTCTTTTTTCTTAGTACTATAACTCAATAAGTTAGGAACGGATTCCTATGAAATTTACATGAGTTGTTAGGTTTGTCACGAAAAGTAAATAACCATATTTTTCAAAAGATCTGTTTGTTCGTTTGCTTGATTGTGTATGTGTTTCATTTTCTCTTTGTTAGCGAAATAAATATAAAAGTTACGAACGGATCTTATGAAGTTTGCAGGAATTGCTAGAAATGTTAAAAGACATAAATATTCATTTTTTGTCGGTTTGTTTGTTTGAGTGTTTGATAGTGTTTCTCTAAATGTTTGTCAGCAAAGTAACTCTAATAGTTATGAACAGACCTTCAAGAAAATTAAAGAAACTGTTATTACTGATAAAAACACAAACGAGCAGATGCTTGTGCTGATGTAAATGAAATTTATTTTCCTCTAAAGTTGCCGTGCTTGGCGGAAGTATGCGCTCTTAGAGAGCTCTAGTTATTTAGGGCGCAGTGGCGGATCCCATTTATCGCTGTATATATTCTGCACCCAATACAAGTGTCCAGCTTTAAAGTCCCCGATACGCCTTAGATTGGAGAATATGGCGCAATGGGTGGCGTCAAGTGGTTTTACGGCGTCGTAGGTTAACTTCTGGTAGGTGCTAGTTGTTTCGATGGAACAAGGTTGATATTTAGTTGGGTCGCTTATGAGACTGTTGAGTTTGATATTATATGTCTTTTTAAGCAGCATGACGACTTCGCTGCCATTGTCCGGTCATTTGATGACGATTTTTTGTTTTGTTTTTTCTGAGCTGTATAAATGCTTGTTGTTCATCATTAAAGAGGAACTGAGATTTTGTAGTGACTCTACGTCGGATGACAAAAAAATTGATCAAATTTACTTTCGGCCCTATTTCAACCAAATACATACTTTGTTACTAATATGGATTCAGGCGAAATTTTGTATTTTCTCCCTGGCAAAGTCAAACAAGCTGCCTCCGACGCTGGTAGACGTGTACTGATAAAATTGAGTAAATGTAATTTTACCGACAAAATGTCGGAGGTATGTGATAGTGACACGCGCTGTAGCACCGAATATAATGATATACGGCATACTGTAGGGTTAACTATCACGTATCAGCACTTGTCGCCAGAAATACTATTTTTACTTAGAAACTTACCACCCATGTTGTGTTTGCCTGCAGCAATTGAGATTAAAAATATAATACATTATTCAATGGAAAGAAAGCATGCTGGGAAAAAGAACAGAAATGTTCCGTACGTATTTTACTGTGGAGTTGTGTAACTTAGGATTTCTTTTAGACGCGTATGTTTTGTCTTTCGTGTATAATTACTTCGTGATGTTGATTATGAAAATTTCCTGTGTATGATTTTCTTTGCTTGGTTTACTTTCTGAAATAGCCTTATCGTAGCCACCTTATTTCACGTGATATAGAGTCAAATACACTAACACACATTGCAAAGAAGTTCAGAGTAAGTATCAATTGTATATAACTTGTGATTTCAACTTCCCCTTCTTAAAATGGCTAACAACAGACTTGCCAGATGAAACTGGGAGCTTTGTACTATCCAGAACATCATCGGCCACTAGAGATGAAAAATATTTGACTCTCACTCAAGTGCACATAATCTAAGAATTTTCACTGACCCAAATGATCTCGTCACCTACGAGAGTTGAAAATGTCTTAGATCTTTTTTTCGTAGATAACGCACAATTGATTAAGAATATTGAAATCATGGATACGACATTATCTGATCATACACTTGTTGAAATAATGACTTATCTTGGCGAACACGATTCCCACAGACCGCAGAAAAATTCGCAAATAAACTCCATCTCCAGTCTACGGGACTTG
>LQNS02020119.1:4526146-4539813 GCA_001587735.2 Parhyale hawaiensis | reverse complement strand
ATTGATTCAACTACAAACTACCTAACGGACTTCGAGTTCACAAAACTAAGCATTGAACTAGCCATTGATGAACTTAGCGGCAACAGTGCAGCGGGACCAGATGATGTGCCTGCAAAAATCCTTTAGATGTGCAAGTTAAGCATCTCTTACTCCCTATACCTTATGTGGCGAAAGTCATTGGATGCTGGAGAAATTCCACTCACATACAAGCATGCAATTATTTCACCTATTCCTAAAGCTGGAATATGGACCCAGCTAACTATAAACTAGCCACGTAGTGAAGACGTTTGAAAGGGTCTTTAGTAAACACCTGGTACATCATTTAGAAAGCAATAAGCTGCTTACATCAAATCAACATGGCTTTCGCCATAAACGTTCAACCACTTCGTAGCTGCTTGAGCATTATGGCTCTATTCTCGACTTACTATGCCAAGGCAAAAGTGTGGACGTAATATATTTAGATTTTGCCAAAGCATTCGAATAGTAGACCATGCAA
This sequence comes from Parhyale hawaiensis, assembly GCA_001587735.2. Lineage (NCBI taxonomy): Eukaryota > Metazoa > Arthropoda > Malacostraca > Amphipoda > Hyalidae > Parhyale > Parhyale hawaiensis. The sequence goes on along the minus strand of LQNS02020119.1, from coordinate 4,539,317 downwards.
TACTGCTACTCAAAGTCTTCAACAAGGGTATCCGCGGAAAATGTCTTAGATGGATCGGAGCTTTTCTGACAAACCGAACCCAAAGTGTAATTATAAATAATAAAGTGTCCAAACGTCAGCCGGTACTCAGTGGAGTGCCACAAGGCACCGTGCTTGGTCCAATACTCTTCCTTATCGTGATAAATGATATGGGGCACCAATGCAAGTTTGCCGTTCCCTCATCGTTCGCTGATGATACACGCATATTAGCAGCGATATAATCAACGGCGGACGTACGGAATGTGTAACTGGACCTAACCAACATCTTTCACATCTTTCGAGCACAGAGAGGGAGAAGGGTGGTATAATAAATATATCAAACATAGCACTTCACTAGAATTAAATTTAAACGGAGAGCAATTCTAAGTACCAGCACACCCTACACTGTATCGGGGCTCATTGTTTGCCCCCTGTTTGGTCAGAGTATGCGTTGCCATCACAACGTCTCTGCAAAGCACTGCTGCTGGGGCACTTCTTCGCAAAACACAACAGTTGGCAGGCATCGTTAGAAAAAAGCTTCTTGTAATCAACCTCAACATTATTTCGTAATGACGTAGCCTATATCAAGCTGCTGTCAACTCGCGAGTGTTATGAGGTTACGGCTGTTGCAGAGGATACCCAAAAGAGTCCTCTGGTTCTTACAGTGGCAACAGCGGGGCAAGATACTTTCAAGGCTTTCGAGATTACATTGGTTGAAGTTAACATTGCAGTACCCTACGGTAAAAAATGATAGGAATAAGTTTATGACAAATCTCTTAGTTGTTTTTGCTCGTGGTGCGAATGTTGCTGGAAAAGAAATAGTGTACTTGCATAACTTCCATGCTGCCAGAAAATTCCCTGATTTTAATTATTTTAAAAAACAAGCAGCACCAAGAAAACAGAGTTCCACCGAAAAAGTTACCAGAAAGGCTTCCGGTGTGGCAAAATAATGTGAAAATACTTTGCCTCTGTTCAGTGTCAAGTTTCAACTGCTAGGAAAAAAAAATCAGCTAAAAAATGCACAGAATGGGTTAAAAATGGAAACTCAATCGATTGAAGAGCGTGCAGCAAAGAGAAGATCCCTGAAGATTATATACATAGACAGCACATTAAACATATTAGAGTCAGAGGTGCCTTCAATATTAGGCATCGTACCTTTGCCATCAACGGTCCCCTTGCCTTTAAGAAAATGAATTCACCTTATCTTATCCTTTAGATTGAGGCGGAGAGACCCACCAACCAAGCAACCAATAAACGGCTCATTATTACATAGTGGATGAAAGTGTAGAAAAAAAAGCCTGCTACTGGATGCTTAACAACGAGCATAGTATTCTTTACAAGATTTTGGCTCCATAAGAAGCTAAAATAGCACAGCAGCATTTGGAGCCAAAATTGCTACTTGGGTTAGTTTTATCTAGTAATGAGCATCTACTGATGCTGAACTTGCTGAATAAAAAAACGTCGCGGCTAGAGAGGGAGGGGGGGTGGTGTGAGAGATTTACGTATTAGTAAATTCATATTATAACAATAGATATAAGATATCAATCGAAGTGACTAGCAGTTACCGAAGAAGAACAACTACATCGCTCTTATTTGAGCATGTTGCTGGTTTCCTCGTCAAAAGCTACTGGAAAGAAAATCAATGCCTCCTTAGGAATGATATTAATGGGAATTTCGACTGCACCATAGTAAAAATACATGCTAATGTTTATCGTACGAGTGCGTTCCGGTGACCTTATTTGCGCCAAAGGTGATCAATAGAAACTGCTATTATTCAGCATTTCTCTGGATCAATACAAAGGAGAATATATAAAAGAAAACAGTATTATCCAGCCTGTTAATGTATCCATTCCCTGTACTTGATGAAAACAATTTAGAGCATTATTATTTCGTTTATTAGTATGTCTTTCATTTATACCTACCAAAAATTAAAGTAAATACAATTCTTTAACATATCACTATATTTCTCGTTAATACAAAACAACTGGAAGAATATACTATTTAGCGAGTTATTGCGTCCCCAGTTTATATAAAAAAACAAACTAAACAAAATGCTATTATTTAGTGTGGCAATTGCTGGTTTGTAGGCGTAAGTCTGTTTTTGAACAAAGTAAACTATGACAGAAAATACTATCATTTATCGAGACGGTGATTAACTTCTTTTCTGACAGCAGAAAGTGAGAGAAAACATTATAACTTAGCGAATCAGTGCGCCCCTCGTCTATACCTAATAAAAATTAATTAATTAAAACACTATTATTTAGCGAGTAAGTGATTCCCTCGTTTACTGTCAACAGAAAACTAGAGAAAACACTATTATTTACCGAGTTATAGTGTGTCCCTCGCCACTTTTATTCAGCGAATTCTGAGAAGACGGCAGTGTTCCCAAGACGAGTCAATGAGACAAGGAACATCTCATTATACGAGGCTCGCTTCTGATGATATTTCAAATGACTCCCAGAATAAAAGGCCTTGCGATGAGGGGCGAGCTCCAGCAGTGAATACAGACGAAGTTTAATGATTTTGCTCATGTTGCAATGAAAAATAAGATGAATGTATAGAAGAGAAATTGTCAAGGTTTTTTATTAAACGCAATTAATACAACCAAAATTTAGCTTGATAATTAAATTTTCAGTGCCCGAATAAAGACCAACACCGCATGTGAGTGAAAAGAATGAAATTAAAATGGGGAGCTGGTAGAGCTGCTTCAAGATATGATTTTTTTAGAAGACGTTTCGGGAGCAGGTGTTTCCCATCATCAGAGTAAAAGAACCTATCAATATTCATTATTATTATCATTATTATTATTAAATCGCACCAGACTGGTGACGTGGGAACGGAAAAGCTCCATGAGGTTGACAAACCCCCACGCAACCAACCCAGCGACTGAAGAAAAAAGGAAAAAAAATAAGAGAAGATCCGAGAGTAGTTCTGTGTACAGATCATTTAAAGCTGCCGGTACCCGAACCAGCAAAGACAGAGCCATCAAGACCATTCAAAACATCCACACAAGATGGAAAAAAATGAACGAGAATACTGGTCCGTAACGGCTGCAAGGCAAACTCATGAAGAGCACCAGTACACCGAGTATCCCTCACCCGAACAAATGGCTCCGGAAAAAATAAGACAGTGGATGACTAGGGCGGTTATAAATTTTATACAAAAAGCAGACTGCACCAACTTTGCGACGATGCGCCAGATCACAAGGTACAACACCATCCAGCATGAACGCACATCGACAAACCACTTTGTCAAGCAAATACAGATGACAATCGGCAGCAGAACTCCAGACTACGGAGCAGTATTTCAGAAGAGAGAGGACATAACAATTAAAACAGCGACGTGTCAATTCTACCGAGCCAAACACCCTCCAAGCACGCCTCATCAGACCAGTTTTCAGCGATGCACGTGAGGCAACCGAACGAATGTGGTGTTCAAACGTCAACTTTGGATCCAAAGAGACACCCAGAATTACCAAGTCATCAACCACAGGAAGTGACACACCATCCAGAATGCGCACCGAGAAAGGAGGTCTCACTGTATGTGACTTGGACACGAGCATGGTCTTAATCTAGCCCGCATTTAGCCTCATCCCCCACCTAGACCACCAGGAATCAATCACTTCCAAATCAAGCTGAATGGATTCTGAAACCCCCAACCTATAACTAGGCTTATCGCATACAGCCAGTTAAGTAACATCATCAGCGTAACCAACAAGTAAATTATTAACAAGATCAAACAGTTCCGCTGTATATACAATGAATAATAAAGGGCTCAGAACACTACCCTGTGGGACACCAGAAATCACGTCCAAAAATTCGTTCCTTTTCCCATCAACAACTACACATCGACGTCTGTCAGATCAAAATTGATTAATTACAGCAAAACTGAACCTCCAATACCCATCAATACCCATCAAGGGCTGCTTATGGAGCAGCCCTATGTGATTCACGCGATCAAAAGCACTAATTTCAAGCGGTACTAACCTTGCCTCATGACCCCCATCAACAGCCAGCTGCAACACATGAGAAATATGAAGCAGAGCAGCACAAGTTCCCAAGCCCTTACGAAAACCATACTGTGTTGAGGGAAGGACAACCTGCTTCTCAAACAAGCGACTCAACCTCGACGCAACCAACCTCTCATAAACTTTCGGCAAAACAGGCGTAATCGAGATGGGTCTATAGTCGGAGGTTCGGGATGAAACAGAGCCGTTCGGAACAGGCGTCACATGAGCAACACGCCACCATTCTGGAAAAGAGCCGAGCCGTAACATCCGACGGAACACGGAAGCAAGCGGGGCTGCGAGCACACCAGCCACCCTCCGAAGAAAGAGGGGAAACACACCCGATGCATCTATGCCCCCACAGGGGTCCAGGTGAAGAAGACGGCTGTGCACTTCAGAAGATCTGAAAACAAAACAGGTGAACCTTGGCTCGGGATCACACGCTAAAGGAATGTGCACCGTTCCCGGCTCGGCTTCCCATCAAAGTAGCGCAACAAAAGGTCCGGATTGGCAGCGTGGTCCGCAACAAGATAAATTTTTCTTTATTTCATTTTACAGGGTGAGAGTATAGGTGGTATCGGGAGGGGGAGGGGAGCCTAAAATGAGAATGAACAACAAAGCTACTTTGTTGGGCACATATACAGTCATGAAACTCTTTGGGTGGACGATTGCCAAAGCGACTTCAAATTATTCCACTATGATCGTTATGTAGACGACACCTTCCTCATATTTAAAAATCAAACTGATTCTGTTTCATTTCTGTAATGTTTGAATAGTTAACATCCAAATATAAAATGCAGTGCCGAAAACCAATAAATAATTTTTTAGCTTCTAGATGTATTAATAACTAACAAATACTGAACACTGACCACTGGAGTTTACAGAAAACATACATCCTCAAGTCCCGGGCGTGACAAGTTTTTTTTTTTTTAGCCACTGCTACGACCAATTTAAAATCAATGCAATAAACACTGCTATCTTGGGCATGCCATTTGTCTTCCTCATACTTTGCATTCTCCGTTGAAATTGACTTTCTCCGAATATTTTTCAGAAATAACGGTTATCCGCAGCGTTTTCTGGACAAGTACAACTACTGCAAATTGTTCCTAGATAAACTGTTCAAGTCCGGCATTAGTAAACGTTTTGTACGTAATGTAGACTTCTTTCACTCGCTTTCGTACTTCAACAAAGCCTCTGTTAGCACGGTAAACACTTTGAAAGTGTTCCTCTCTGAAGCGTACCAACACACATAAAGTTCAAATTTTCATACAAACACATTTACCATACGGTCCTACTTTAAATTTAAAGACATACCTCCCACATCACTTTTGTGGAGTATTATCTACCACTTCCAATGCAGAGATTGCAGTGCCTCGTACATCCGTAGCACTGGACAATGTTTCAAAGCCCGTATTGACCAACATTTAAGACGAACTGGTTTACCACTCGCAAACCTTCACATTCAGCTCCCCGCTTGCCTGCTGAGCAAAGCAACTATCCCTTCAGTAAGAATGACTTTCCCATCTTAGACTCTTCCAACCCACTGGAGCTCACAGCATAAGAGTCCCTCTGCATCCATAGAACAAGACCCAGCCATAATCTTATAACCTCGGCTGTACCGCTTCACTCAGCCCACGGTTAGTCCCAGATCCGCTAACTGTACAGGTACCGATATCCGGCCCTCCAGATAACTTTGTTCAGTCGCGTTTCACACTTCTCCCCGACACCACCTATGCTCTCTCCTGTAAAATGAATAAAGAAAAATTTTTTATTAACAGTTGGTAGGTGATTCTACTCTGATGATTTGTAGTACGTGTTCTCGAAACGTTAGATTTTAATAATCGACATTATATTTATTATGATTTTTTATTTTAGTTTATTATCATGCATTAGCCGACATGGAAAACGCTGTGAGTATGGTTAATTGTGAACATAGCTGGCTGCATCTACAAAGCTGCTAAAATGTTGGTGTTTTGCGAATGATGCGCAGCTACGTAAGTGGGAAAAGTTTTTTTTTTTCATTTGTTCATGTCTCCTACATCAGGCGGAGGTCACACTTTGAATCACACACCAAATCTGATTAACGGTTGGGCAGCTAGCACGTCCTTCATGGCGCCTTATCTATGATATCGACTTTTAATATGCATTGGGATGGCGTGCGAGCTACACATCCTCTCATCAAGCTGAGCATACGATAATGTTGTGTGTGCCCGGCGCAAGGTGCATTGCGGGTCAAGTAAAAAGTCGCATTAATTTGTGTCTTTTGTGTAATTTTATGTATTTTGTATTTTTTTAAGTTTTGGGATTTTTAAGACTGGTCCGACTGTGGCGTGGCCCCACTTAGGTGGTAACGTGGACCAGGGCCTGCAATACTTGCCTGCAGGATCAAACACCATCACTATTTCCTCCATGCGAGAGGGCGGTGTTCAAACTCTGCTCTCTTGGAGGTAACTCAACAACAACAACAAAAGACTGGTAGACACGCTAGTCAAAAGAACGAGTTTTCTCAGCTAATCGACCGAATGTTCTGTTAAACCCACGTAAAGACAACTTTGAGTTTACCTAAAAAAATATAAAAATGTTAGCTTAGCTTCGTTTGCTCAGCAAGTGCCGGTAGCAAAGGTTCTGACATCTTTTCGAACTTGAAAGGATTTATAATTCAATTTTTTTTTGCAAGTGTGCACTATCTAAATGGACACATCAAACGCATTTGGACGCAGAAGCTCGTTCTTTTGGCTAGGGTGTGTGCCAGCCATAAGAAGTTGCGTCACTGTAACTTGTCCTTCGTGCGCAGCGCACATATCCTGGTGTATGATATTCTTTAACGCACTTGAGCCACTCCGAGATGCACGGCGCCTCATTAATGTAAATTAATTATACACTGGAGTCCAGTGCGCCGTGCTCATCGTCGTATGTTTGGGATTTTAGTTTACTTGCATCTTGCGCTCTATTCGCAACGCCTTGTGAATGCGAATTTTTATTCACATGCATCGTATGAACGATGCATATCGCCTTGTGCATGAGAATTTTAACCCGCTTATTTCTCGTGCAATGGGCATTGCCGTGTGGACGACAATTTTTATGCACATGTATGAGTTGCATAATATGATCAACGTTCGTCGCCTCGAGTTTAATAAAGAACTTCAGCCCGCTTGTTTCCCGCTCGGTGCGTATAGCCGTGCGTATGAGAATTTTTATTCATTACCTCCGCCAAGGAGGTTATGTTTTCGTCGGGTTTGTCTGTCTATCTGTCTCTTTGTCTGTTATCCTGGCTGTCAACAAGAAAACTATAAAAGTTACAGATATAGTTTGATGAAATTCACAGGGATTGTTAGGTATGTTAGGAGGAAGAGATGATTAACTTTTGGTGAAGATCCGTCCATCCATTTGTTGTTTGTCTGCCTCATTTTTCTCAATGCCATAACTCTAGAAGTTAGGGACTGATTTTTATGAAATTTACATGAGTTCGTAGGTATAACACGAATAGTAAACGAGCGAATTATTGCAATGATCCGTTGGTTCGTACGTTCGTTTATCATTGTTTTCAATTTTATGCTTGTTAGCACAATAACTCAAAAAAATAATGAACGGATCATTATGAAATTTATAGGAGTTGTTAGCAAACTAGGACATAAATGATCATTGATCAAATTTTGGTGCAGATCGGTTGGTTCGTTTATATGTTTGACTCATGTTTGTCATAATGTGTATTAGCAGCATAACTCAAAAAGTTATGAACGGATCTTGAACAAAATGGGATAAACTGTTATTACTCTCAAAGGGCACAAACGGTAAGATTTTGGAGTTGATACAAAGAAAATAGCGGTTTCAGAGCAAATTTGAATTTTTCGTTACAGTTGCCTTGTTTGGCGGAGGTATGCGCTCTCAGAGTCCTCTAGGTTACGTTTTCTGCACGATGCGTATCGGTGTGTGTGTGTGTAAGAGAAACTGAATCGCTCGTATCTTAACCAAGACACATATCGTCGTATGTTTAAGAACTTCACCTCACAAGCGTCTTGTGTAAGATGTGCGTCGCCCTATGTATACTCGGCAATTTCAGCTCGAATGGGAATATTTTAATGACATGACTCGAGGGCTTCATTACAACCGCGTCTGCTGCAGAAGATTCTTTTCTTTCGGTGGAAATTTTCAGAGACTGACTTGACTGAAGGCGAAGCTTTACTGCTGATGAAATTTTATGAAAGAAAGACACAAACTACGTAGGACTGAATGGTTTCGCTCGCGAAGATCGTGGGTTTTAAATTTGAATCATTTGCGAAGGTAAAGAAAAAACCTGAGGCTGCTATGTCTTTTCTGAAATCAAAAATATTTTGATCTCTAAGAGAGAATCGGATAATAACAGTCTGCTAACTACGTAGAACCGAGGTTGTAAATACTCCGGGACCTTCCAGCCCACGACCCATTAAATGACGCACCCTCACACATCTTTCCACTACTGCCCTCTGCGTAACATTGCAGCAAAACGAGCAATACACGGACCTCGCTCCCTAAGTAGAAGGACATGTACACCCATAGATATGCTGAAAACTATGCATCCTGATGGATAATCCTCGGGCTGCAAGAAGTAGAACGTGTTTCTAATTTACGTCTTTCAACATTCACTAAATTTTATGAATGATAGTTTGTCTACTGTTGGTAGCAAGTGAGTATTTTAAGTATAGTTATTAATTTTTCGCCGTTTTTACTCTATAGTTCATTCATGTCTCTCCTCCCCCCCCAAAAAAAAAAAAAATACCTATGAATTATTGGTAATAGTGCATCATATTATCATAACTGTAATAAACCAGCAAAACTGGTAAAACTATCGAACTTGCTATTATAATTAGAGTCAAAATTTATTTGAAAGGTATATATATATCGCCCTTGTTTCGACAATATTTATAAGTAAACTAGAATCTTTGCAAAACAAGAGCGTGTTCAGAGCGCAACCTCACACGGCGAGAGTGTGACTGATACTGAACCAGGCTAGGCCTCGACCCTAAACACAACCTTGACTGAGCCCAGAACAGACAGTGTGCACATGGTACAGTGTTACTACACGTGGCACACATGGTACTGCTGCGTAGACATTCTCTATTTCTCTTCGCTACAACAGGGTGCAGTGATACAGGTGTTAGAGAGATACCTTCAGTGCTTAAAGAGTCAATTATCGTTTGACATATGTAGTGAGATGACCAAACCAGTTACTTCACAAAACCCATGGAAATTTGATGGTTTTGCTATTGACTTAAACAACTTGCAGATGGTTAAAAGCGATGTATTTGGCTGCACTAGGAAAAGCTAAGTTAAGTGAGGAATACTTTGTTTCAGTGGGTGAAACAATAATTAGGTGAACTGCCTGAAATAGCGAAACCAGAAGTCACGATTTTTACACCCATGCCTAAAAATAGTGGTCATCAGCTGTGTGTGTCGGGGGGGGGGGGGNTTTGTTTCAGTGAGTGAAACAATAATTAGGTGAACTGCTTGAAATACCGAAACCAGAAGTCACGATTTTAGCACCCATGCCGAAAAATAGTGGTCATCAGCTGTGTGTGTGTGCCACTCTCCCCCCCCCCCCTGGGTGAGATGAGCATGTAAAAGCGGTAAATTGTTACTTCACAGCTGTCCTTGAAGTGTACGAAGCGTAACGTACCGTATAGCGCAGATAAGCAGGTAGATAAGTAGTTCGGTAGATACTGTACATTACCTAGCAGCTGTAGTAGGTATGTAGAAACTGTAGGTTGGTAGTCAGGTAGATTAGTTTTACAAGTTAATTGGTAAGTAGGTTGATTGGTAAGTTGGTTGATAAGTAGGTAGGTAGATTCGGAAGTTGTGAGGAAAGTAGTTCGATAGGTTGATAGATAGGTACATATAGAGAGAAATCTAGTTGTTGTAACTAAAAATCAACCAAACACATTCGTTTGTAAGGGCCAAAGACTCTTCTTCTTAGTCGCAACATTGGATACGTACTGTATCCGAACTCTTGGCACTTGATATATAAGTGTTTCAAGTTTATGTAATTGGCACTTGCAAGTTATTTATTACGAAAGACGCTTTCTTTGGTTTTCACAAACACCTGTGTTTTGTTGTCTGTTCTGGTTAACATAACAAACGGTATCTTCTGGACTGTAGGTAACTTGGGAAGCTAGTACAGTGAGGAAGGTACAAAGATACGTAAGTAGTTAGGTAGGTGTTAGCGTGCATTAATTATGAAGGCTGCATTGAATGCATGACATGCAGTATCACTTTCCTCAAGTTCGGCCCTTTCATCTCAAATACTCCCAGGAGACTTAACCCTACAATGGGAGACATCAGCGAAGTGTTATAACGGAAGAGGTGCAATGTACCTCACCCTAATGATTTGCTAATAAATTTATTATTTATTGGTATTTAGGAATACAAATCAACCGGCATACTCTTCAGACATTCATACATGAGTTGAGATATTATTAGTATTATCAATTTAATGGTAAATTATAATAAAATACCATAAAATAAACTTCTCTAAGAGAACGCTAGAAAGCATATAATCATATACATTTTCACGATAACAGTGGCAGTTTGCTCACCAATGCAGGCAGTGTGCATGTGTTGCGGGTTCTGTGGGGTGCCTACTGTATTGCAGGGGCTGTACTGTCTACGTACGCAGAACAATCAATGTACTACGAGTGTACACAACAATATTCATATAATAATACAGCATACAATGGACTGCGACTGCACTGATGTAACCTCATTTAGCTAAGGTGGTCATATTTATAACTAGAGCATTCTGAGAGCGCATACCTCCGCCAAGTGAGCCAACAGTAGCAAAAATTCAAATTGGCTCTGAAACCATAATTTTCTTTGCATAAACTCCAAAATCTAATCATTTGTTCCTTTTTATATTAATAACATCTTGCTCAATTTTTTTGAAGATCCGTTCATAACTTTTTGAGTTATACTGTTAACAAACGTTATGACAAATATGAATCAAACATACAAAAGAAGCAACTGATCTGCACCAAAATTTGATCATTTATGTCTTTTATCATTACTAACAACTCCTATAAATTTCATAAAGATCCATTCATTATTTTTTGAGTTATTGTGATAACAAGCATAAAATTAAAAACAGTGACAATCGAACGAACGAACAAACGAACCAGTACCAAAATTTGGTCATATACTCTTTGTTATATACTTAACAATTTATGTTAATTTCATCAAAATCCATCTATAACTTTTTGAGTTATGGCATCGAGAAAAATGACGCAGACAAACAAACAAACAAACAAGCGGATAGACATATCTTCACCAAAAGTTAATCATCTTTTCTTCCCAACATACCTAACATACCATGTAAATTTCATCCAAATCGGTTCTTAACTTTTTGAGTTATGTTGGAGACAGACAGACAAACAGAGAGACAGAGAGACAAACACGACGAAAACATAACCTCCTTGGCGGAGGTAATAAATAATGTGTATAAAGATTCCTTGTCCATAAGTAATTATAACCCTGGGATGAAGTTACATGCAGATACACAGAATAATCAGACGTTGACACGTACGGGGCTGCCAGCCGTAGGAATGCAGAGTGCAGTGCACTATCGCGCAGGTCTCCCTTTATGGGGACCATTTATCATAAAATCTATGGTATTTTCACTTATGTATGGTATTTTCACCTAATTTCTTCACAAAACATGAAAAAGGCAACTTTATGAAAAGTCACAAGTTTCCAGCCACTCAACTGAAATTTGAAAACAATAAATTTGCAAATTTCTGAAGGGTATTGTGCAATACACCTCAGGTCTCCCTTTGTAGGGTTAATGTTTTAGTTATGGAACTAGAAGAACGCACTGCGATTATAGTTATATTAATCAAGAAATAAATCCCTTCAGCAAATACCTCCATAAATACAGATGCGAAACTGCAACGATACTTATAATAACAACTTGACTGTGTATACTTCTCTTTCCTTCAACGCAGAGAAGTGTTGACAGTCTCTCAGGCAAAAAATGAGAAACTTTTCGCGGTTGACTGCAATAACTGCAGGGCTGACGCAAACAGAGCTCTCCAGATTACTGAAAAGGAACATCAAAGAAGATGGATTGACTTACATAATAAAATTTAACCGATAAGCGAGTCGCGTTGGATGAAATGAGTTGACTTAAATTGACAACAAGGGTATCATGTAGTGGAATTAAAAAATAAGTTTAACTTTGAAAATAAGTCAGTGCTTAGCTGAAACAAGGATTTAAACATTGGATCTTAAATATATCGGAGCAACACGGAGGGGCTCTATACAAACTAGAGAGTTTACATCAAAACAGTCATGCCATGCTACAATTTCCTGCTTTGAAATCAATCGTGAAAGTAGCAGTAGAAGGATTATAATTAGTGGAGCAATACTATGTTGACTAGCGCTGGATTCTCACTGATTATGTTCTAGGCTTTTCTGGCAGAAGGCTTCAAGTTCAATGGAAACTCAGGTGAGTTCTGTTAGTCTCTAGTGACCAGAGCGCTACTACTGGCAGAAAATAACACACATAGAGGGAGAATATAGACGTCATGCCTAACTCTAGAAATTAACCTCGTCAGCAGGAATTGCAGCCAGATGCAAATCTACTGCGGGTGAGTGAGGCCCATATATATTCTGACAGGGAAAGGGCCCGCCAGAACATTTGAAAATGGGAGCAGTTGCAACCCATCATGCCGGTTCTTCACGCTTTGCTACAATTTCCGGCATAAATGCCTACAGCAGTTGCATAACAACTTATGAGTTCACATGCTTGCGATGATAAAATTTCCTTCGCAAAAACCAGTAGCAGTTTCATTCCATTAATAACGATTCTGATGAGAGTGATACCTCAAACCAGCAGCAGTTGCACTCCACCATGGCAATTCTCATGCACTCTTTGCTACAACTTCCTGCCTCAAAACCAGCAGTAGTTGCGCCCCACCACGGCAATTCTCATGAATTCCTTGCTACAATTTCCTCCCTCAAAACCAGCAGTAGTTGCGCCCCACCACGGCAATTCTCATGCACTCTTTGATACAATTTCCTCCCTCAAAACCAGCAGCAGCAGTTGCGCCCCACCACGGCATTTCTCATGCACTCTTTGCTACAATTTCCTCCCTCAAAACCAGCAGCAGCAGTTGCGCC
>LQNS02020119.1:4507134-4522384 GCA_001587735.2 Parhyale hawaiensis | reverse complement strand
TCTTCCCTGATATGTCAACTCAATTTGTACGTAACTTCCTGAATTTTTAAAAGATTTTCGTAACCTACTTCTACAATATTATGCTGTGCAACAGAGTGCAAACAGTCCGTGATAATTCAACTGCAAGACCGTAATCTTCGCTTTGTTATCTCAGTTTGTCCGTAACTTCATTTATTTTTATAGTAGCGTTTTACTAAGGCCGACGCACCTTGCAAACACCTCGGTGCGCCATGCATCCTATGGTTTTATGACATACCATAAAGTCTGTTTCGTGCCTCTCTAGACCCTAAACTAAGAGCCGCAGTAAGCTACCTGCAGGTTATTTACTCCTCCCTGATAGATTCGCGGCTCCCTCACCAGATTTTGGCGGATTTTCCGCTAGATTCATGTATTCCCTCCATTCATCGAACTTTTCCTTCTACCACGGAAAGGGGCCTGACATTCCTAGCCTACTTTTTCTTGCGGTTTCCAATTATCCGTTGTTTCTTTTATATTTATCACTTCATAAGTATTTTTTTAGATTGATGAAGAGTTTCTTTCTATTCAGCGTATTCTAGTATCTACGGAAAAGAGACATGTGTAATTTTTTTTTGTTTTTCAAACGATTCATGTACTGCTTTTAGATGTTTTTTAGTCACATTAATGGAAGGGCGTGGAGTAACAACGTGTAACAACATGAATTAGATTCCTACCGAAATAATGGCAAATTTTAGAAAAATAATTTTATCCTGATAACTCTACAGTAGAATGTCTCAATCAGCCAAAATGCGAGCCAAGAGCATCGATATGCACCTATGCCATCGATCAACGAGATTATTCATTCCTCGTTGATGAACAGTTACTGCCTGTGGTGAACAAATTATTTATTTTCACTGAGATAATGAGGAACCTGTTATCAATTTCTTCACCTTGCTAATGCGCTGTAGATGGGGTGCGACAGCTGCAGTGGTGACACCAAGCGGCACTTTGACGTTTGTTTTGCTCAACAACTGTAACCATTTGTTCTTGGTCAAGAGTGCCAGCAGTCCTCTACACTCTTCATCTTCAATGCTTTCGTTACAAACACGAAATTTCTGAAGCCACTTTCGAACCGTCTAACCATGTTTTGTTGATATTAGCTACGGTTTGGGAGGCACGTTGCCCAAGTTTTTAAGTAAACAAAGATCATGTTTTTTCCATTTTTAATATAATAATAATTAAGGTCTTCTATTCTTTAAAACTAGATATGTTTGAAATTACTTAAAAATAATAAACAGCGCGCATTAATGATAATATACACTGGTTTTCACATATTATATCCTACTAACACTATGGAAAAATCACTTTTCAAACGCAACAACTCGAGCGGCTATTGTTTTTTATAATAACACTAATAATAACAAGTAACATCGTGTAACATTGTGAAACAACATGTGCATAACTTTGTGCCCTATTATGCAGTTTCTTCTATCATGAAATAATAATGTAAATAATAATTATAATAACATAAATAGTAATAATTTACCTTTTTCCTGCTTTCAAGCTTATCTTCACCTAGCTCGACAAAACACGTGCCCCTCTTAGGGTACTCTAGTGCGATCGCAGTAAAGGTCCGAGAACAATAAAATAATAAAAAATATTGTGTGAATTTCCATATATACTGTACAGAAATTTGCATACGTAGAAGTTTGAAAACTTACTGTAAGCATACTTATCGCAAGTGCCAGACAAACCAGCTGTAAGCGGCTACATGCAATGTGGGGATAACTCGCTAATAGCCCTCCAGCTAGTCACCGAATAATGTAGCAGCACCTCGGCACAAGATGGGCGGGGTGAGTAACACCACCTGGACCTCGTCCGAAGAGTCATCAAGGGATCAAGATAAGGTATATAGCGACAATAATTTATTTGTATTGCATTCCGCTTCTTCCACTTATGGTCAGAAGACGAGAATGGGTTACGAGTAATTTCCTTCTTTCTTTGCACGCTACCGTTTAATAATAAGATTATTATTACTACAAGATTTGTTCAGATTTCGGCGATGTCATCTTTGCTTTCTGCGTTTTGTGTTCTTGTAGAAATAACTAAATGAACATATACAATAATCCAAATAAAATATTAACTCAATTTTGGCCCTATTAGTGCGTAGCCGAATTAGTTTCTTCTAGTTTCGTTATCATTATGTTTGTTAGGTTACTGCTCTTGTAATTCTTCCATCTATGACTTCAAAATTTCTTTCAGATAAAGAAGTACTTCTGAATTACCTCTCATTGTTGGATTTCTAATGCCTTTCTACGGCTCCAATCCCTCCTTCCAAAGTTTTGAAGTAGTCGTGCACCACAATCGCATTTTTAATTAATTTTCTTCAATTGTAAAGCTCCTTCAAACCATCTAAAGCGAGGAAGCATTGTCGTTATAGTATTTCTAATTTGTATTCAATGATTCCAAAGTCCCTTCAGAATTTTCAACCGCAGCACCATTGTCTTTATTGTATTTCTAATTCGATTTCTGCGACTCCAAGCGGGATCAAAAATGGGAAAGTGCAGCACAACCAGTGTTGTAATATATCTAATTCGTTTTCTGCGATACCAAAGTGCCCTCAAAATCTTGAAGCGCAGCACTACGGTCGTTATTTTCTTTCTTATGCATTGGTTCAATCAAGGCAGTCCATGAGTTAATTTCGAGCGAGAGCCAGCTGACTGTTTTTCTTNGCTACATGCAATGTGGGGATAACTCGCTAATAGCCCTCCAGCTAGTCACCGAATAATGTAGCAGCACCTCGGCACAAGATGGGCGGGGTGAGTAACACCACCTGGACCTCGTCCGAAGAGTCATCAAGGGATCAAGATAAGGTACATAGCGACAATAATTTATTTGTATTGCATTCTGCTTCTTCCACTTAATGGTCAGAAGACGAGAATGGGTTACGAGTAATTTCCTTCTTTCAAATGAACATATACAAAAATCCAAATTAAATATAACCTCAATTTTGGTCCTATTACTACGTAGTCGAATTGGCTTCTCCCAGTTTCGTTATCATTATGTTTGTTAGGTTACTGCTCTTGTAATTCTTCCATCTATGACTTCAAAATTTCCTTCAGATAAAGAAGTACTTCTGAATTACCTCTCATTGTTGGATTTCTAATGCCTTTCTGCAGCTCCAATCCCTCCTTCAAAAGTTTTGAAGAAGTCGTGCACCAAAATTGTATTTTTAATTAATTTTCTTTAATTGTAAAGCTCCTCCAAATCATCTAAAGCGAGGAAGCATTGTCGTTATAGTATTTCTAGTATTTCTAATTTGTATTCAATGATTCCAAAGTCCCTTCAGAAATTTCAACCGCAGCACCATTGTCTTTATTGTATTTTTAATTCGATTTCTGCGACTCCAAGCGAGTTCAAAAATGGGAAAGTGCAGCACAACCAGTGTTGCAAATATAGATTAAGCAAAAGACGCTATGGTTTCACGGGAGTTTTAGAACTTCGCGTCGTGATGCCAGCAATAAAAGAAAGAATACGTAACCAAGTTAGTTCCGTCAGGTACTCAATTAAAGCTCGCTCTCGGTCGACTGACATTTTCTTTTCTCTTAAGAAGTCTTTGGAGGTGCGGACCTTGTGGAAGAAAATAAGTTACTTCAGTAGCCGTAAAAAAGTTTTCTAATCATGTAAAAAACAGGCAGAGGCAGGAAATGTTTCTCGTTTTATGGAACTAAAGCCAAGAAGGCCTGCAGGCGCTTCATGATCCGAGACGTCGTATGCGTAGGAGCCTTGCAATATAGTCGTGCTGAGTGTTAGTAAAATATGCTGAGCAGTGAAGAACCGTGCAAATATAGCCGTGCTGCCTGTTAGTAAAATATGCTGAGCAGTGAAGAACCGTGCAAATATAGCCGTGCTGACTGTTAGTAAAATATGCTGAGCAGTGAAGAACCGTGCAATCTAGCTGTGCTTAGTGTTAGTAAAATATGCTGAGCAGTGAAGAACCGTGCAAATATAGCCGTGCTGACTGTTAGTAAAATATGCTGAGCAGTGAAGAACCGTGCAATCTAGAAGTGCTTAGTGTTAGTAAAATATGCTGAGCAGTGAAGAACCGTGCAAATATAGCCGTGCTGACTGTTAGTAAAATATGCTGAGCAGTGAAGAACCGTGCAATCTAGCCGTACTTAGTGTTAGTAAAATATGCTGAGCAGTGAGGAACCGTGCAATCTAGCCGTGCTGAGTGTTAGTAAAATATGCTGAGCAGTGAAGAACCGTGCAAATCTAGCCGTGCTGACTGTTAGTAAAATATGCTGAGCAGTGAACGAACCGTGCAATCTAGCCGTGCTTAGTGTTAGTAAAATATGCTGAGCAGTGGAAAACCGTGCAATTTTGCCGTGCTGAGAGTTAGTAAAATATAACTACTGAGCAGTGAACGAACCGTGCAAATATAGCCGTACAGACTGTTAGTAAAATATGCTGAGCAGTGAACGAACCGTACAACTATAGCCGTGCTGAGTGTTAGTGAAATATGCTGAGCAGTGAACGAACCGTGCAATTATAGCCGTGCTGGCTTCTAGTAAAATATGTTGAACAGTGGAGAACCGTGCAAATATAACCGTGCTGACTGTTAGCAAAATATGTTCAGTAAAAATCATTGCAAATATGGCCGTGCTGAGCGTTAGTTAGAAATGCTGTTTGGAGAAGAGCCTTGTAAGCATTGCTGTGCTACGTATTAGTTAAATTTACTGTCTTGTGAAGAGCATTGCTAATATTCGTTCTGCTTGTAGGCCAAGTTTTCTGTGCGTTGAAGAACTTAAGACTTTGCTAGTGTAGTCGTTCTGAGTGTTAGTTAAAATACTGCTAGTAGAGCGAGGTGGGACGTGCTGCTGTGACAGTGCTGAGTACGTGTGGGTAAAATAGGCCGTGCAACGAACGACTGAATAAGATAGTTTCTGAAGAGCAAAGTTATTTTATAGTTACAATAATTAGTAGCCAGTTGAGCTCATCCGTAGCCATCCATTTCTGACGTTGCTTTCATCATATACATTTGACACGTAGTTTAATGGAACTGTAACTTTATACAGTGTCTCAGAGTTTAATTCTGTAACTCTAAATAATACACGAACAAAGCTTTCCTTTCATTAGAAATACACTAATTGGTGTTTGCCATCAATGATACACTAGGAGCATTGGCTTGTTAGATCAAACATACCTCAGACACCCGTAAGGTCGCTTGTATCATCTTCTCTTCATTCCAGGCACTCGATCTGCCAAGACAACAGCGGTGCTTCTCCGCCCTCCATTCCTTTCAAGAACAGCTATTACCTCCGTTAGTAACCGAGTATTATTCAAGCATCGGAAGCCCTTCCAATTCATTTGCAGGGGGTTGTTTCCAGGCCAAGGAATAGATTGATTCGGCTTGTGATAGCAACGGCTGCCAGGATGCCGACCATTTAGAGCTGGCCGTGAGTGTAATCGGCCGAGCAAATCAGGTGTTATAGCCGGCGAGCGTCTCAAGTTATTGCACTAAATAGCCAATTGGAGGGAGTCCTCAACTCTCTTAGAGAAGATTACATATAGAGGTACACCACGCAACGGCCTCTAACGGCCCACCTAATGAAAGTTAAAAGCTTCAAAACAGGTGCTAGGCGAATGGGGTGCAAAATTGGGCATTAGCTATTGCTCTCAACCGCTGCTCTGAGGCCCGAGGTAATCTCGGGAGGGCCGAAAAGATAGCCGGAAGGGGCCACAGGCATTTGGGAAGTAGGGAGAAATCTTAGTTTGAGGAACTCGAATTGTCAGTGCTTCTTTTATGCATGCTGGAGGTTAAAGATAGTCGGCAGAGGCCATTTTCACTTAGAGAGCAGGAAAGTCTTAGTGTATATGACTGAAAATGCCAATACTACTTGCTTTTCACCATAAACAGTAGGTCAGAAAATGGAAGCGAACAGAGGCTATTCAGGAGTAAAGAAAATTTTCGTGTAGAACTCGAAATCTACATGATTGCAGTGTTTCAGACATGGTGGGAAGATGCCATAAGCTTCAGAGAAGAAAGGAAATTATTAATCTGTGCAGAACTCGAAATATTGGTTGATGAGATTACTGATCGGTCCAACCTGACCGATCAGAAATCTTATCAGTCCCATTTACAAATTTTAATTTCAATGTTTCGTTGTTGTTGCTGTTATCAGATTGCGTACAAAAAATCATTCACTGTACTCAATGTTTGATAATTTAGCACGATTTCGCAAGTCATATCATTGGCTGTAATATGCATTTAATACTGTTTTGTTTCGGGGGACCTCTTTTAAAAAAAGTGTTGGAAATGGAGTTTGGTTTCTTTAATTATACCAAGAAGTTCATCCAATCATGATGCAGGATATTGATTTTGTAAAAAAACTCAAAAAGTTATAACCCTAATATTCATGCGCTTACGGAGATGGTAGCAGGTATAATTATCTTTACCTCGAGTAAAATGACACATTTCACCGTTGATGTTTCTACACTACAGTATAATAATGACAATTAAGTAGCCCTACATTACTGTACGAGTTTCCGTTTTCCCGGCAATAGAAAATTTTCTAACATTGCCCTTATGGCTTAGGTCTCGGTAGAAGCGGAAATCTCAGCATGAATTCAAAAGTTTAGTGATTTGCAGTATCAACAAAAAGGTTTATGTATAGACACAGAAGCATTGTCCCCATGATTAATCAAAAAAAGTTTACCGCAAGATTTGAGGAAAAATTTAAGCTCTATTTGCTTTTTCCATGAGGAGATTAATTTGAAAACTGACAAATCTTTCCATCGGGTTCAGGGAAATGAAGGAAATATTTAGTCGAAATTCCAGTGTTTTGTTTAGAATTAAATCATAAACCTTTGTGCAGTATGAAACAGCATTGGATATTTGCTGATGAAAGTTAAGGGATATCGTCATTTCAGACTTTAGTTTTCATGCGATGCTGTAAATGTATTACTAGTGCAAATGAAATATTTTTCTCTTGGATTCATGCCATCCACTTTAGGGTAATATTTTCATATACTGAGGTAGGAATTTCATTGATTTACTTATCTGAGAACGGTATATGTCACTCAAACTTGTACAAATACCTAAGTAATACCTAGCCTAATTGCGTAGCCTTCCTTTAACTGAGATCTTAAAACACAAAATGTACGTTGCTCAACAAAATAAAAAAAAAAGAAAGGACTCCTAGTCTATATCGACGAGGTGCAATATCTAGTTAAAACTGTTCTTAACTGTTTTTAGACCATGTTATAATCAATAAAATCACATCCTTTAGACTGCCACTCTTCGACAAACAAGAGTAGATGATTTCCATGGGGAATCCATAAGGCTTTACCAACTCGGAACCACATTGCGCTTCTTCTTTTCCGTTAACTGTTCCAAGCTGATGACCTCTCGCTCGGCCTCATGTGGCCACCACGTGGGGCCAGTGTTACACATGTAACGGCGGAAACAACATGGAGCCCAAGTAACAAAAATCACTACTGTTTCAGCCACTGGGCTGCAACATTGGCCGGATGAGATACAAGTACCACATTAGGTGCGGGGCAAGTGAGCTGGCCCAGGGTGGCAGAGGAAGATACAACTTTGTAAAATGTCTCATTGTAATTGCTAGGTAATAATCATATCAAAGTATTTTTCAGTACCTAATGACCTTCAGTATATGTAGTTTCGACCATTCAAACAAGGAGCATATTTTCGTTACAAAATCAGTCTAGTTACAATGACGATCATTCGAAAATTGTATCGGAAAGTACTCGTTTTCCTTTCAAACTTGTTATTGTTAGCTACCTATGAAATTTTATCTGCGGAAGCAATGGCCATATAATTACCTCCGCCAAGGAGGTAATGTTTTTGTCGTGTTTGTCTGTCTGTTTGTTTGTTTGTCTGTCTGTGTATCTCTTATTCTGGTTGTCAATTTGTCTGTCACCAAGATTACTCAAAAAGTTATGTACGGATCTTTACAAAATTTACAGGTATTGTTAAGCATGTTAACAGTAACAGATAGTTGCCATAACTCAAAAAGGTATGGACAGATTTTCATGAAAATTACATGAGTTAGTAGGTATATTACGAAGAGTAAATGACTAAATTTTTGGGGTGATTTGTTAGTTCGTTCGTTTGTTCGTCGCTGTTTGATTTTATGCTTGTTAGCACAAAAACTCAGATATTTTTGGATGGATCTTTATGAAATATACAGAATTGTTAGTAATATTGAAAGACATAACTGATTCACTTTTGGTGATGATCGGTTGATCCGTTTGTGTGTTTCACTTATATTTCTCATAATGTTCGTGAGAAGCATAACTAAAACGTTATGTATGGATCTTCATGAAAAATACAGGAGTTGTTAATACTATCAAAAGGCACAAATGATTAGATTTTGGTGTTGATACAGAGAAAATCATGGTTTCTGAACCAATTCCAATTTTTCGTTACCGTTGCCTTGCTTGGCGGAGGTCTGCGCTCTCAGAGTGCTCTCTAGTTGTAGAATATATTCAGCATGCTCATGAAGTATTTCACTAGACCCAAAGTTAGCTAGTAATATGGGTTATTACCTAGTTTTTAACGACGTCAAACTATGTGACATGATGTTAAGTAATAGGTACTACAATGCTCGATAATGTTGCATAATGCTGTACTATTTATGTACATGCTGGCACAATGATACACAGCGTTACTTCCTGTTGCACGGTGTGACACGATGTACTTTCTTACATGGTGTTATTACAGAAAGTTGCACAGTGCTAAACAGTGTACTGTAAAGTCACAAGATGTTACGCACCGTTACTTTGCTGTGAAGAGTGTTACATAATATCAATTAATTTTATCTAATGTTGCACGAGGCTACATAACACCGCATATTCTTAATGAATCGAATACAGATTTAAATAATATTAGGTGGTGTTGCATTTTATAATGGTTAGCAATAATAAATAATATATTGAAACACATTGAATTTACACTGCAGACCAATCTTGCCTTTTTCGTGCGTCTTTATTAAAGCTAACTAACTTTAAGGCGCTCTAATACCAATTTCTTTTAATGTACAAACTTCAGACTACAGCCGTCTTGCAAGCGCCAATATGTAGCACGCGCTTCTTATAATATTCTCTTTAAGTTTCCTAGTTCTAGCCAGAAGATTCACTCTTGCTCCAAAACCATTATAGGAATATTTAGTAAGCGAAGCAGGAAAAGCTGCAGTCCAATGGGAAGTCGCTTTTGTTTATTAAATATTCGAGTTACATCACGTTCCGTTAATTGAACAAATTACGTAACGATGCCCTGTTTCTTCATCAAAATTGACTGACCTTGTTGTAATAGAACTCGTTAGTTCGACAACGGTTTTCATCAGGCAAAACAAAAGTACAATTCTCGATGAGTTTCAGTATGTAGCACAGCAAAAAAATGCTCGCTTAAAGTCGTCTTGTACCCGTTCCTGAGAATGGTAGCAGATTCTCTCTCGAGGAACACCGCCAAAATATAACAGGAATAATTATTAAGTGAAGTTGCAAGTGGCGCCGGAGAAGGAGAAGCAGCAGGCAGCAGCAAGCCATTGGGAGGTCATTTTAATCTCCTAAGTACTTGAAATCGACCTTCACGAATGCACGGACTAATGTCACAAATCTGGGAGTTTGTGAGATTCAATTTGGGCTGTGGCTATCGGCCCCCGTTGGCTGCCAGTTACTCGGCCATAACCCAAGATGAGTGTCCAGTGTTGCAATCTCCCTGACATGCTCCAATAGCAGCCAACTTGCTCCTGGCCACAATTAACTGGGCCCAGCATTGCAGCCTATTCTCTCCGGCTCACCCCAACTAAGGGCGTGCTAGACACAGCATTGTTTTGCTTCGGTCACCCTGTGCCGAGTGCAGGTGTAATAGTTGTGTGGATCAGGCTGGGATTATCGCGGGGGGTTTATCTGGACATTCTGGTCCCTGGCAGGAAAATTGGGGACAGCATTGCGTGTTGGCCTCCAAATTTCTCTCTTTTTATTAAAAATAAATACTAGGAAATGTATATGTATCAGCATTTACTTTGCAATTCAATTTAAAATTTTTTTCCACTTTCCTAAAGCTCGTCAGACATTCACCTGTCAACATTTCCAATACAATCCGGGAATGAAACTTTGCCATCGCATGAAACACTGTATTAAAATTCATCGCAACGTTTCGGCTGGGACACACTGGCCATCATCAGGTTCTTCAAATTAAGAAATCAGAATTTGTCATTTGCAAAGTATAAAGCAAAAAATAACTATGCCACAATGGAGTTTAACTGATAACCTCCCTATTTATATTCACATGAACTTCATACACTATCCTAGTATTGCACTAACTTAAAAGACACAGGTAAAGGAGTGAAATTTGTACTAGTCTAGTTACTCTAACAAACACCGAAGCAAGTCCTACATGTGCACACCACCATAGTGACGAACTAACTGAGGGTTGCCCGCTGGTGAGGTCACTTTTATACGTGCAGCCTTCCAGAATGTTCTCGCTCAGTATAGTTTTAAAAATTGTACCCTTGGTTGTACTTTACGTTAATATATGGGTTTTCTAGCTTTATTATGATGGCTTCGGCAATTTCCAGGTCAAAAATGTTGTGGCTATTGAATACGACTAAAAAACTGTTTATTAGAGTATCTGCTGGTGGGACGTTCATATGGTGTTCGTGAGCGTAATGAGATTTAATGCTGCTCGTGTTATACATCGCATTGGAAGGTTGAGAATATAATCTCCAGAGCTTAGACCAAAATTTCACTGCCGATTGTAATAGAGACGACACCAACTCTGTTTTTTTTTTTACTTGCAGATGGACAACATTTCTACTTCTGAAACTGATCGTAAAACTCTGACGATGGTCATTTGCCGCCACGTGAAACCTACTAACAATAATGTATCTGTAAAAATAATTCCGTACTACAAGTTATTCAAATTAGGTTCTTGCTTTTTCAACTAGACCAGTCAAGCCGACCGCAGACAGGGCAGGAGTCGTGTACCTCTTTGGGCGTACTGAAGAGCGCTGTAATGCGCTTAATTTAGTTTACACGACAAATGCCATGTCAAAGCGATACAAACCATATAGGTATAAACAGAGCAGCATTAAATCTCATTACGCTCACGAACACCATATGAACGTCCCACCAGCAGATACTCTAGTAAACTGTTTTTCAGTCGCATTTAGTAGCCACAACATTATTGACCTGAAAATCGCCGAAGCCATCACAATAAAGCAAGAAAACCCATATGTTAACTTAAAGTACGACCAAGGTAACAATTTTTTAAAACTATACTGAACGAGAACATTCTGGAAGATTGCACGTATAAAAGGGACCTCACCAGCGGGCAACCCTCAGTTAGTTCGTCACTCTGGTGGAGTGCGCATGTAGGACTTGCTTCGGTGTTTGATAGGGTAACTAGACTAGTACAAATTTCACTCCTTGTATCTGCGTCTTTTAATTTAGTGCAATATTAGGATAGTGTATGAAGTTCACGTTAAAATAAATAGGGAGGTTATCAGTTAAACTTCATTGTGGTGTAGTTATTTTTCGCTTTAATTTTTGCAGATGACAAATTCTGATTTATTAATTTGAAGAACCTGACGATGGCCAGTGTGTCCCGGCCGAAACGTAGCGATGAATTTTAATGCAGTGTTTTATGCGGTGACAAAGTTTTATTCCCGGATTGTGTTGAAAAATTTGACAGGTGAATGTCTGACGAGCTTTAGGAAAGTGGAAAAAGTTGTTTAAATTGAATTGAAAAATAAATACTGTGTTCTCTCTGAGATTCAGGTATACTATATAGGTGTCTATATGTTAGACTGAGAATCTACTTTAGCTATTATAATCTATCTTCTCAACTAACTTAACCCATTCTACTATTACCAACATATACTTCGAAGCAGACCGAATACTATATAAGGACCAAAAAGAAAATCTCTGTAAAAAGGCTGCTCATTATAACGCAACCGTTTGCTCCATAGTGTGATGAATTACCAACATAATTGAACCAGAAGCTTCTTTTTGGCATCGAAAACGGAAAAATAACGCCTGTAGCGGTTGCTGCATCGATATTATGGTAAATGGAGAAGTTAAATCTTCAACATACGCTATTTGCCTGGTACGCTGCACTCGCAAAAATTCAAATTATGACAAACAAACCCAGGTGAAAAATTTCGTTTGGGCCACTGTAGATATTTAAAAAAAGTATTGACTTTGGTTTCCAAAACTTACTGTGCTGCAGCAGAAATATTTACAGATGATCCTGACGGAAAGTACGGTGGGAAGCATTCAAGAAAGTGTAATTTGATAACGGTAAATACGCCGTAGCCGTATGAAATGGTGCCGAAAAATATCCCAGAATGTCTGTGTAGCTGGTGCTAGTACGAAACGCAGACAGATGGTACTTCGTACATCCCTTGTTGTGACTCCCTAAAGTTTACTTTTTTTAACTCGTGAATTTTTTACAATTGACTATTCCTCTCAAAGAATTAATTCTTAACAGCATCAGAAACTATATTATTTAACTAGCCTCCGAGGTAACAAAAAATTCAGTTATTGTAAGGTACCGATACCAAAATTCAATAGATATTGAGCTATTTCAAGCATCGTTTGTTAATTGTGAACCACCAGAAGTGATTTGCATTTTTGTCTGTGATTAAAATGTTTTGCAGTACATCAATTCACGAATTGTAAATATCATTCTAGGTGCAAAACAAAAATTGTATACGTATTCATTACAACCAGCGCTATCACTCGATTGAATGCCGAATATTCCAATAATGTACTTTTTATTATCGAGGATATACTCTATCCCCACTAATAATATTATTATCAGTACGTATCGCTCACGCGGACTCCAAAGTTTGCCAATCCCCTCGTATTATTTAATAAATTAAATGGGGCTTCTCACTAAACAGGGCTATTGGATGGTTGAGTAAGTTGAAACTAACAGCACAGTTAAAACTAGTTTTTCCAATATTATTAGAACTATATTCGGTGTTCTTAACTTTGAATTTAAGATACTGAATAAAGTTTCCGCAAGGTGTAGAAATTCTGTTTATGATAACTATTACTTGCGTGATTAGCAAATATATTCTCTTAAAATGTATAATTAACAACGATAATAGTCGAATTTATTAATCAAATTTTGAGCATTATTACTGTAGAAATTTACGAACACAGCAAAATTCAAGCATCCATTCAAATTATCAATACGATTATCTGTTGGTGCACCTGAAATTTGTAATTTAATAATGTACAATTTCGACTTTTCATCCAAATTATTACTACAATCGGCTATTAGTATATCTTCGTTCTGTAATTAACCGTGCTAACACCCGTTTCTCCATGTAAAGCTATCAGTCCAATTTGCTAATTGTGAACCTAGTATCCGCAATTTAACTGTACTGCTACTCAATGCTCCACAAAAAATTATTTGGACGATTAACTATTACTGGAGCCGAAAACATCGCTGTTGCCTGGGACTGAGGGAGTGCCCAGGCCTACCTTACTTACGAGGCCTGGAAGCTGTTGCAGTATGGTCGGTTAAGCCGGCATTTTGGACATCAAGAAAGCCAGATAATGCGCTTCTGTAGGGGAAACACACGTAGGAATAGCATAGCAATGCACCACTTGCCCTCTTCTGGCAAAATCCGATCGTTTTAGAGCCCAAACTTTGAAATGAAGTCAATCGAAGCCCCGAAAATGCACCAATATGAGGGTAGCGTCATCTCTTAAATGTCCCATAAAAAATATGCTGACTGCTACGGAATCCTAGGCCCTTCGCCCTAAAATCTTGAAGAAAAGACCAATAAAAACTCCTGGAAATCATAAAATCAGGTATTATGGGGACCTCTGATGCTCTGAACATACATTATGAATAAATATTTTGGAATTTTGAGAAGGCCTCCTGGGAAATTCGAACAGGAGTGAGAGGCGCCGCCGTATATATCTGCACGTCAAAATATATCCTTCTTAGACCGAACCATCTTGGCACCGTTTGAATAATTTTGCTCGCTCGATTTACCGCTTTTAGTTATATGGCTTTTATATACAAATTCCAGCCTCTGTGTTTGATCTATTTAGACGGCGGTAACTTGAGAATTCGAGTGGTTTCTGCAGTTAGACGAGAGGCTCCGCAGCAACCGAGGTATTTCGAGGGCCAGCAAGCATATCGCGTTACTATGGGAGCGACTGAACCTCCTTTGATAGGCAGACATATTGCAAGCGTGTGGTGGTGGCGAGAGGAGAGACACAGGACTCTAAAGTTGCTGCTGAATTTTGCACTGCCGTTGCTGCGGCTGCAATCTTTACTGCTGGAAACGTGTTTCTGTCTCTGGTGACGGAAAGACAATCTTGCCAACTAAGTTGAACTTACTGGTGAATATATTATTGACTGTCACAACTACAATTTTTAGTCAAGGAAACATATTTTTATCTCTGGTGAGAGAAAAACAGCTTTGCCAACTTCCTGACAAATTTATTGCTGGCTCTGCAGTGTCTGCAGCATTTATGGCTGGAAACGTGTTTCTATCCCTTGTGACAGAAGGGCAATCTTGCCAACTTAGTTAAACCTGTAGATTATTGTACACTAGCGGGCAAAATAAGAGAACGATTTTCATTTTTTGAAAATAAAGATTAACCATGTAGTAGAGTAGGTTAATGAATCTTTTGATGGGGCCCTAAGAATGTATTTAACATATTTCTACAAAATATCAGAACAAGCATAACTATATTTAATACATTAGAGCAGTCTAACAAACAATAACAAAAATTGAACAGTGCAAAATAAGAGAACGATCGTCTCTAAATACAATTTTACAAACAACAAATGATATGGAACAATGGTCAATTTTAGGTTTAGAATAATTAGTATGGGGTACTAAAACCTTTATTTTCAATAACTTTAGCACAGCGACGGTTACACGACATCACAAGTTTCTTACAATACTCTGGAGTTATTTTTTCCATTCCTCTTCAATTTTAGTCCACAGATCCTTTACTGTTGATGGTTGTCGTTCTCTTCCATTGTCACCTATAATTTACCATAAATTTTCAATAGGATTAAGGTCCGGGCTTTGGGCAGGCCACTTCATGACTTCGATATTCTCTTCCGCAAACTATTCCTTCACTTTCTTTGCAGTATGGCACCGGGCATTGTCCTGCATAAAAATTACTGGCTGGTTTGGTGATGATCGTAGAGATGGGATAACATATTGCTGTACAAGATTGAGATACACATTAGCATTGACAGTTTCTTTAATGGCCACCAACG
>LQNS02020119.1:4486549-4503656 GCA_001587735.2 Parhyale hawaiensis | reverse complement strand
TGCTGAATCTTGGAAGTTGGTCTTTCGAATGTCCGGACTGCTGGAGTTGGGTAGAGCAGCTGGAATTATTATGAAGCGCATCCATGATTCAGTTATATGGGGTTAGGTACTGGATGCAGCTAGCAATTATTGAAAGTCTAGCTATTTGTGCGGCTAAATTTCGTTTTATTTTATTTTTTTTTTTGCTTGTCGCGGTCTTTAAAGATTTGTTAGTGACACGTATATTCTAAGTTTAGCTTCTCAGTGAGCTTAGATGGCTGTTTTATTCTTATAAGAAAGAGTACAAAATTAAAAAACTAATAGCAAAATAATCATTGCAGGAATCCTCATGGTATCGCTGTTATTTCATGTGTAAAATTTTCATGGTTACTGCACAGGTGAATTTTTTATTGAATTAATCACACCGAAATTCTATAACAAAATACCGTTCCGTATCCTAGATACATTGTATATAGCTATCATAACTCACGGGTCTTTCAGGTTTTTTGCCTTGAAAACGACTTCCATTGAGATCGTCGAAAGCTCGGCCAATTAAACTAATAAAAATCCAGTCGAAGTTTTGAAAACCTCAAAGAAATATGGAACCTGGAGGTCCTCTATTTCAACGAATAAGAAGCAAATCAATATGTCAATATATATACTGTATACCTAAGTATATACAATTGTTTTACCATGCATAGGTCGAGGATTTTGGTATTATTAGTAATTATCGACGTTACAAAAAAGACCGATGTGTATTTATCTGTTTGTCCATATTCTGTCACGCTTTAACAAAACAGATAAGCGGAATTTAACCCAGGTTGGAGGCTCTGGTCGTCCTCTGAAGCTCCGTTGAAAGTGATAGGCAGAAAATAGACCGGTTTGCAGAAGATGGCAAACTTATCTTAAGCAGGGACAGTTGAAATTCCAACAATGAAGACATCGCAGTCTTAGTCTGATTTGTACGAGTATTAGCTTCTCCATACATCGAATCTACGGCAAAGTATGGGGCGACCTTATGTCTGAGTGCACTTCTTGCATTGCCGAAGTTGAAATCGTAACACTGAAGATATCTGATGCTTCCGTTGGCATTCTCATGCTTCTTGATTCGTAGTTTCTTCCCACAGCTGATTTCGTTGCATGAGCTATTCTTCCCACTTTGATGCAATTGTCAACGAAACTGACGAAACATAAGATTTCACGGGCAGTAGACAATTATTTCTTCTAGCTTACTGTTTTCCTCTGACGAAGCAGTGTTCTCTTCATAGGTCAAAATTTGAGCACCTCAAATGAAACAGATATTTGAGGTGGAAAGACGGTATCAACGGTATCATTGCTACGGAGCGAACACATTGTATATAAGCTGCCATTTTGTTTAAAGTTGTTGGAGTGTTTTACTCAAGATGTTACTTCTGCCTGTCAATATAGCAGACCTAAGGATGAGAGCACGACAAAGGATCAATGAAGAAAATTAAGATGCAAATAAGCGAAGTGGAGATTCTGCACCGGCCTAGAGGCATTAGGCAAACGTATCGATTATTGCATGAATTTTTTCACTCACGGGTCCACTAGTACTAAAATAAGAGCATAGACCGCAAGAGTACTTGACTCTTAGGTCTGACACTGGAGGTCAAAAGTCGGCAAGGGAAAAATGGGATTTTCAATTCCAAGGTACCCAACATTTTTCTTGCGGAGAAGGTATCTTGGATACGGCTGGGACGCACTTGAGCTCTTGTCTGCCTGACCGTGTCTGAACATGTTCACAATAGCTCTTGAGAAAATCCCATTCTTCCCATTTTGTAAGGCAGCGCCAGAGGCCACTTGGACCTAAGAGTCAAGTACTGTTGCGGTCTATGATAAGAGCAAAAATTTTTCATGGAAAAAAAGGAAACGAGGCTATAATCTATAAGCACAAATAGTTATTATTCAAAGAGCCCACTTCACAGGGTAGGCCACAGTTAATCAATCTTTCACTGTCCATGTCTATTTTGCAGTACAGTGACACTGCTGAAGAGTAAATAAGAATATTATCTGAGTTTCCTGTGAAGTCTCAGCTTTGAGATTACAAATCTCACAGTATGCTTATTTTCCGTACTTTCAGAGCCACTTTCCTTAGCTAATACCATAGAAAATCGTAGATTTCTACAGTGTCAATACACGACTAATTAAGTTTCGCTACACCTTTCTATTGGTCACCCAATATGGCAGCAACTATATTGCTACAATTCACCACAGATCGCACTATGCTGTAAACCGTCTATGTTTGTAGATTTTCTCAGCATAGGGAAGTTTCAGGAACATTCTATCTTTTAGAACTTTTCCTCTATCTTAATTTGGATAAATCGTATGATATCATTAAATAGCATCTTCAAAGAACGATAAAAAGTCCTGTACTTGGCATAGTATCTACTACACGGCTCGTGACCCGTTGGGTCGTCATCACGATTGTCTTTGCTTCCGGAAAATAAACAGTTGTTATTCATCTGGTCATAGACCACGCGCTATTAACTCGTCCACTCCTGCCCGTACTGGTCGCCATCAACAGCTTTTTTGCTTCTCTAACGAATACTCAACACGCAGTCTGTTAGCAAATTCAATTTATATGTTACGTATTCCAGTTGTATTTTCCGTAGCACCTTTGAAATAATCGTGCCCGTTCTTGCAGCCGAGCGCTGGTTCCACTTCCGTATCACGGATACAATCGAATTAAATCTTCATCCCTCCTATTTCTTTCTATCTTAAAGTGAAAAAACGGTGTGCAAACAATACAGAAGTAAATAAACGTGACACAAGTAAATAAATAAAATTCACTGCCTTTTGTATAATATACATAGTAGCAAAGGACTACCCGATGCCGAAAATATCCATACATATACCTACAGGACCTTGGGAATGTTTTATGGTCAAACGAAATAAAAATCTGTTACCCGTAGCCTGGTCTCCCACAGCCGCGGTCGTCCCCCTGTAAAGGAATGCACGCCACAGACAAGCTAGCGAGAGCCTCTGCTTCAATATGAAGAGGTTATTGGAAATTCTTTGGCTTTGGTAACTTGCGTTCAGTGTACACAATACCCGCTGCTCTGGCTCCCTTCTCTGTCTTCCTTATTCTATTTATTCTCATTTCTAAATACTGTTATAAACAATAACAAATATGTATGTAGATGTTTAGCATGTGTTTTTTCAGGGTAGGCATCATCAAAACATTTGTCAGTATCTGATAAAAATTAAAATATTCAAGGACTTTATTGAATTGTAATGATGCAAACCATCATAATTAAGCTGTATGAAGTTGAAATTTTCTAAAAAAAAAAAAATACAGCACTAGCATATTTCACTTATGTAGTGTAAGCCCTGCATCCCTAAAGGCAGGTGCCTGATAACGATGGAATTCATGCCATGACTATAGTTGAACCTATAACAGCTAGTCTACCATGCATGTTCTCGAGCAGCCAAAACTGGAGTGTATCCAACGAAAGACTTCTTCCCTTCGGTTACCCACAGCAATGTAGTAGATGCATTAGGCGTTGCGTGACCAGACGTATTCTTGTAGATTTGCCAGCTATTAGCACGCCTTATTTTTTATTATTCATATGGTAGAGGGACGAAGGATTTAAACGAGAGGCCCAGGCCTGGGTTTCTGTGATTACTCGGGTTATCGGAGGCATTGCAGGCACTGCAAACACACCTGCGAAATTACCTGGTCGCACGCCACGCTCGGCGAGCTCTGGGTTTGAGTTTGGCTTCTTGAAAACTGCGTTTTTTCTATGTTGTTGCAAGTGATTTTTATTGTAAAGTGATCGGCTAGAAGCTATGATGCGTGTTTGTTCTCGTAACAGTGACTTAATTCGAGTTAGCTGATCGGTTTTCTTTGGCAAAACCTGATTGGCAAGAGGTCCTGAGTTGTGTCTGTCTTTTTAACGCAGGCTTTTTGAAATTGTTTTTATTATTTATATGACTCAGATAAAGCAGCTCCAGGCTGTCAGTAAAGTTTCAGCTTGTAACAATTGATTTATGGAATAACGTAGTTGAGGCGGCTGTCAATCTTGTTTTTTCTGCGCTGGAACAGAGTATTTTGAAGTTGTATTTACTGCATTTTTTATTGTAGTATTGGTGGTCCAGATAGCCAATAACTAACGGTGGGAAATCATTACTGCAGAAAAACCTCAATTTTTCCCGTTTAAATTTCTTTTTCAAATAACTGCTTGAAAGCAAGTTAAACATCCAGCCTGTAGGCTTCAATTTACAGCCAGGTGATACCCTATATATATATGTTCAATGAGATCATCTGTTTCTCATTCTATGAAAGAATTAATAAGATTAACTGAGCAGCTACTTCAATGCAAAATCGTGACTGATTCATGAGAAAATTTTAGTATTTACGTTTTCTCAGCCCGCTTAACCTAATCAACAAAATGAAAGCCAGTGTGTGGTTATCTATTTATGTATTGTTATATTTTTGTCACTCCGTCATGAAAACAGGAGAAGATTGGACATGGTTGATGCAGCGTGTCAATCCCGCCAACGAGTGGGTGGAGGCTCCTGCTCATTAGTTTAATTATCATTGCGCGCACAGCTCTTTTGAAAACGCTGAACCCTTGCCAGCCAACTAAATAAGGGCAGGTTCGATTGGGCACCGAAATTAAGCCCATGAGGCTTGACTTGTCTGCAATTTTAGACAGAAGCTTTGGCTTTGCAACTCTTAATCCGTGTTGCAAGTGTTAGCAGCTACCAACCCGATTAGGTTGAACCGGCTAAAAATTCCATTTTGCGGAGCGAGAATTAGTTTTTTGGAAGTTCCAAAAGTGTCCAATGTTGGGTCAAAGCCTGCACTTCAAATCAACTGGTCGAGGGCCAGCGCCCCTGCCTGAAGTTTCGTACAACTCAAGCCTCGAAGGCTTAGTTTTGGCTCCAAATCGAACGTGCCCTTAGTTCCCTAGGTACGAGTTGGTATGAGCGAAGGTAAGCCAAGTTTGAAAATTTTTCGCTGTTATAATTACGATCGGATGAGTTAGCAGACTTCGCGATTATCGAAGGAAAAACACAGAATTTCAAATAGAAAGTGAGTTGCATGGGCATCGAACGTACATAGTTGACCGGCGACAGAAAGACCAGGAGTCGAGCAAGTTGCCAATCCGCAAGCTGCCTATTGTGATTTAGTACACAGGGTATGTGCTCGTAAGCATTTCAGAATGTTAGGAGCTCTTCACGATTAATTTCTTCCTAATATAACATTTGTTGTTACGCCTTCCCGCTGCAAATTATGATTTCTGTCCAGTACCACGGCTTCGAGGAATATATTTTACTTGTAGATGGCACAACAGTTGAAGTGAGATAAACAGCTTGAGGCATGTGAGTCCTATATTGATTTAAGACAGCACTTTTTAGTAGTAACTTTAATTGTATTCTTATTACGATAATCAGCAAGAGGGCGTGAGTCTCGTTAATATTTAGCTTAATAACGACAGTTTTACAAGGTAAACTTCCCTATTATTCTATCCCAGTGATGATCTTAGGGCAGTGATATCCGTTGGGAGTCATAATAGCTGTTTTTGGAGAAGAAAAAATAAACTATAATAGGATGTATCTTGCGCATAAAGATCATAATGTTGGGCATGAAAAATAATTTTTTCTTTCTTACCAGTGGCATTCTGTGAGTAACTTTTGATGTAGTGCAGCGTAAATACGGCATGGGGGATCATATAGCACGCTTAATGCTGCGTGTTGCAGCCTAGACACTACGTGGGGGCATAACGTCTTGCATGATCGGCATAATGCTGAGCGTTACAGTTTAAACACTACGTGGGGGCATAACGCTTTGCATGACCGGCGTAATGCTGCGTGTTGCAGCCTAGACACTACGTGTGGGCATAACGCTTTGCATGGTCGGCATAATGCTGCGTGTTGTAATTTAGACCCTACGTGTGGGCATAACGTCTTGCATGATCGGCATAATGCTGAGTGTTGCAGTTTAGACACTACGTGGGGGCATAACGCTTTGCATGACCGGCGTAATGCTGCGTGTTGTAATTTAGACCCTACGTGTGGGCATAACGTCTTGCATGATCGGCATAATGCTGAGCGTTACAGTTTAAACACTACGTGGGGGCATAACGCTTTGCATGACCGGCGTAATGCTGCGTGTTGCATCCTAGAC
Organism: Parhyale hawaiensis; assembly: GCA_001587735.2. Lineage (NCBI taxonomy): Eukaryota > Metazoa > Arthropoda > Malacostraca > Amphipoda > Hyalidae > Parhyale > Parhyale hawaiensis. The sequence continues at coordinate 4,497,523 of LQNS02020119.1, read as the reverse complement.
ACTACGTGTGGGCATAACGCTTTGCATGGTCGGCATAATGCTGCGTGTTGCAATTTAGACCCTACGTGTGGGCATAACGTCTTGCATGATCGGCATAATGCTGCGTGTTGCAGCCTAGACACTACGTGGGGGCATAACGCTTTGCATGACCGGCATAATGCTGCGTGTTGCAGCTTAGACACTACGTGTGTGCATTATGCTGTCAGCACCAAAGACAGCCCCATCGTTCCCTTACACATAAGCCAGGTCGGTGACTGCTCCTCACAGCCATCGATCTAGAGCTTGTCTAGGGTCACCGAGCAACAAAGTTGGCTTTGCAAGGCCTCGGTATGGTCACCTTCCCTTAATTTCATTGGTTACACAAGTGAAGTAGAGGGTGGCGCTCAGGGCTAAAGAAGCGTGGGACATTGAAGAACGACAGGGCGTCGGGACACGCAGGGTGCAGAGCCCCCCTTGCTTCTGAGATTGTGATGTCAAGAAAAGATTTTTTGTCCGATGGCGATTAAATTCACCGCTATTTGACAATAATAGTGCACCTATCGCATTGACGAACTTCTTCATAGATTTATGTATTTATACTCTTTTTGATAAAGCTGTGTGTACACTGCAGCACATTGTATATATGTGATCTATTTATTTATTTGAGAATTTATCCAAAAACTTCAGTATCCAGCGGGTAAAAAGAAGGCAATAATTTCCTAATGAAGTTTTTTTGTTTTTGCTTATGGTACGGGTTTTTGTTGCATAAATTATCCCTCATAAATGTAGGCTACGAGCAGTTAGTTGAACTATATGGATCAAAATTTGGGTTCAGTATGAACTGAAAATATCCTGACCTCTGCTTAGCGTTAAGCTTCAACTGCTACAAAGAAACGTACCTAGAAAATATATGAGAAGTATCTTATGCACGACAGATACAGCCTTTCATCAACCGCATCTATAAAGAAGAAGAATTTTTGTTAAAATAGTGCCGAGCTTCTTTTCAAAGGGAAGTGGGCACCAGTAAACGCAGTATGTCTGCAGACTGAGAAAAACACAGACCAAACATAAAGCTTCTAAGCACAGCTCAACTTTTCTTGAGATACCTGTGACGTCATCACTAAGACATCTCAGTGCGCTAGCAGCTCTGAGCCATGAGCAATTTAATAAAGCGAATAATACGTGAAATGAGCAGAATCGTCCATTATAAAATAACTAGAGTGCCCGTGCTGTGAAAAATGACGGCGAAGAATTTGAAACGACCCGTCTTCATTCAATATGCCTTTGTGACTAATATGATTCTGAAGGATACGCTACAGTCTTCTCATATTGCAACTAAAGCACTCTGAGAGCGCATACCTCCGCCAAGCGAGGCAACTGTAGCAAAAAATTGAAATTGGCTCTGAAACTATAATTTTCTTTCTATGAGCTTCAAAATCTAATCATTTGTGGCTTTTGATAGTAATAACAGCTTGTGAAATTTTCTTAAAGATCCGTTCATAACTTTTTCAGTTATACTGCTAACAAACGTTAGGACAAACACGAGTCAAACATACAAACGAACAAACCGATCTGCACTAAAATTTCATAATTTATGTCTTTTAACATTACTAAGAACCCCTATAAATTTCATAAAGATTCATTCATCATTTTTTGAGTTATTGTGCTAACAAGCAAAAATTAAAAACAATGACAAACGAACGAACAAGCGCATCATTACCAAAATTTGGTCCTTTACTTTTTGTTACATACCTAACAACTCATGCCAATTTCATAGAAATCCATCCATAACTTTTTGAGTTATGGCATAGAGAAAAATGAGGCAGACAAACAAACAAACGGATGGACGTATCTTCACCAAAAGTAATCATCTGTTTCTTCTAACATACCTAACAACCCCTGCAAGTTTCGTCCAAATCGGTTCATAACTTTTTAAGTTATCTTGGTGACAGATAGACAGACAGACAAAGATACAGACGGACAAACACGATGAAAACATAACCTCCTTGGCGTAGGTAAAAGAGATAAGTGCTTTTTCTTTCGGTTCATGCAAAAAGCACAATTGTCTCCCAGCATAGATCACATGCGAAAAAAAATGTTCCATTAGCTAGCAGCGATGCCTCAGTGAATTTAAATGAATTACCCGCAGCGTATCCATGATACCGAACAAGCCTCAGTACATCGAAGATTTTGTGTTGGAGTGAAATTTGCTGCGTCAAAAAGAAGACAGCTAACTGAAAGAAAATTAATAATGTCTACTGCCTGTGAAAATCATCGCTTTGTCCGCCCTTCGTTGATTAGCTTCTGGATTTGAACTTGGTAAACTGAGAACAAAGTCCAACAAACATAAGTATGGTTCGATGTATGGAGAAAGTTAGAAAATAAGACTGCATGGCCACGGTAAGAGAAGCTGCCATATCTCTATTTTTTCGATTCAAAAGAGTATTTCAAGTAAGAAGTACAATGTAGGAAAGGAATAAAGAGCCAACTTTCGTCATCTTCTGCAGCCTGATCACCGATCTCCGTGAAAATGCAACCTAATTAGAAAATCTGCAAACTGGCCTATGTTTCGCCTGTCTATTTCTTCAAGAGCTTGACCCAAACATTCAAATATATAAATGTACAAACAAATAAACACACGACGGTGTTTATTATATTGTATTGATTGATTGATGTACAGTTGTTGGTCGCTTGCTTTTTGGTTGGTCCTTCCCTTTTCATGCCGTTAAGAATTAAGATAGGAGAAAATTCATCCAGTAAAAAAAGTTGAGATGTCATAAAATTTCAGCCCCTGTAGCTACGGAGATAAATATAGCTTCTGAAATATATGGTCAAAAGTGAAAATACTGCATTTTCTGCAACTCGCTTTACTTTGAAAATCAGCTCGGTACGTTTTGATATGACAATGCTTCTTCTTTTTCTGAGCTCGGTAGATGACAGTCGGTATCTTTGATAGAGTTTTGGTTCCTGTCGGGCAAAAGCGATATCGCATATTTTTTAGTTATATTTCTTCGTAGCAGTTGGGCTCAGTTTTGGTTGGAATCTTCGTTCGTTTTTTTCGTTCATAATCCATTTTGCTTATGCTAGTTTTAGCTGAATCTCTTCATAGTAGTCGAAACTTCCCGCAGAACATACGTCTTTTTGTATTCAATTTAAATTGCAGCAAAATTTCGACGCTTGAGTTTCAACTATCGGCTGGTATCCAGGTTACAGTGAGCCCTGAGCATATTCGGTGAATTGTTTTGATTGAACTATGTATTCTTATTGCTGCTCAACGTTTGATCAATTCTTAACGGATAGTTTCGCCTAACCTTGCAGGGGAGATATTTCACTCTCGCAAAACTCGTGGCGGTACAACTTGCTTTCTTTAATGGAAGGTCAGGCCTGCAGGTATGAGACCTATTTTACAGCAAAACCTAATCTGGAAGCAGGAATTATAAACTCTTATTTTTAACGGCTGGGCCCTCTAGTGAGAAAATACTAGCCTGCTCGTGACCCATTGGGTCACTAAAAACCTACCTATCATAAAATGCATTTTTCTATTGCCAAATACAGAGACATGAATTTTTTCTGCAGTAAAGTACAAGTGAGTCGCATCCAGGACACAGTGGTCACAGGGCTGTATTATTGATGAAATGAAAAATAAAAATGTAGCATTATTATTTTGAAATCTCAGAGCTCCTCTCATTTTATTCCCTATGCGAAATAGACAAGATTATATGCACGGTGATATACAAGGAAGCAAACAAACACACATGCAAGATTATCTGAGATTCTTTATTACAGTATATAGATAGAGTAATTAACACGTCGTAAATTTAACCAAGGTAATGCTGCTGCTTCAAAGTAGAATAAATATCAGGATTATCTAATTTTAAAAATCTTCTGAGTTACGAGTATTCTAGTTATCGCGTATCGACGAAATTTCGAGCCGCTCGAGCGATGTAGATGAACTACGTATCCTGTATACCAACTGATGAAACCAACAACGACTGTGATGTCATCAGTAAGACAAATTCCCATGCAAAACTACTGAAGAACGTCCTGCCTGTGTCTCCTTGGTCTGTGACATTTCGACTTTCGAGTATATATTCCAGAAACTATATTACAATCGTAATATTGGGCTAAAATTTAATGGTATCTCATCTCGTCATTCAGTAGCTGAATTTTCTCTTTTCTAGATCCCTAAGAGCTTGACGGAGAGAAGGACCAACCAAAGAAGCAAACAACCAACTACTGTGTATTTCTGTATTGTGACATGTTTATCAAACTATATCTACACTATATTAAAGCTAGCACATTTTGTATTTTTCTGTAGACATTTTATATTGGTATTTTTGAACTTCTTTTTGAATACACATCAATATATATCTATATAATACTTCTGACTGTCCCTCTTTTAGTTAGTTAATTACTTACTTAGTACGACCATAACGCTTTGATCAGTATTAGAGAGAAGAAAGGTAGGGGTACTCTGAGGTATCCAGGATACGACTAGGGAAGGGATCAGTAGAAGAAAGAGTCAAGTCAAATTTTAACTGCTACTGCTCGAAGGTCTTAGGTAGAAGATTCACTGCTTGACTTGGGGCGTTTTTCACCCTTCGTATGCATGACACGGGTCCGAGGGCGTCATAATTGAGGACCAATGCTTCTGTTCTGTGGAATTTCTATAGAGTCTTTCAGTATTAGATAGGGAAAACTCAGGATGATACGGGTCAGAATTATCCCCGAAGAAGAGTGCTTTTGTAGTGTGAAATTTTCACAGGTTCCAACTGGTAGTATGTATTTATCTTACTCATTGATGTACTTAAGTGCACTTATTCTCGTGAATAAGCATTGCAAGCCTCTGCAACTCTTAAAAAAAGATTTGGGAGGAGCAGAACAGCTGTATCCTACCTACATCCGCAAATTATTTGTGGAGGAAACCTGGACTAAACCTTTGCAAAAGAAAGTACAATTTAAATCGTGGTAATTAAGTACTCAAGCAACCTAAATCGTGTACCCACAAATATTTTTTGGCGAGAATCCGGAGAAGTGGAACCGCAGAAAAAGAATTCGCTATTTATTTAGCCTTAAGTAAGAAACCTGCACGTTGTAAATCGTCTTTCCACACGGTATTTATAAAGTAATCCTAGGCTAGAACCGCAGCCAACGAAACCGTGACGCTCTACCTGCCAGCCAGTCGCTGCGTGGAGGTTCATTCTTGATTTAATTGTTTCATTCCATCTAATTTAGGCAGAAACAATGGCGCTGCCCAGCTAAGCGACTTCATTGTTTAGAGGAGACGCAACCTTTCTTTACACTGCAGCAAATTTAGTAGGAGTCCAAACAGTGAAATGGCGCTAGGAGAAAAATTTTCTGCGTCGTGTTGTAAGCTGGTGGGTGAGATTAGGTAGGTTAGAAAAACTTTTAGTTTAATATTAACTTTAAAGAAATAGTGCGGTTGGCAAATAATGTTTCTGTTGAGAGTTAAACCAGTGAGTTAAAAAAGAGGGCCATAAGTCTACTCTTATGTGCAACCAATCAGATCGCAGCGAAGTGCCAGATGTAGAAATGATATCGTCTAAAAATGCCTTTTCTTTCATGTTGGATTGACGAACTGATGAAAAGCTAGAAAGTTACTTGTGTCTTCAACAGAGTAAGTGTGATTAGCTAACGAAATCTGTGAAAATCGTAGGATATTTCTGTTAAGCCATAAATGTGAGATAAACGTATTGCTGCTCAGCCATTCTTATTATGATGAAATTTCCTCATGAGCATTAAACTCGGTGACTTTGTTGAGTGTTGAGTAGAAACATCCGTAGAACTGATATTCAACTCTAACGATTTATGTTTACTTAAACGTTGCACTTAAAGTCCGTAGAATTTTAAATATATTATCTGGCATCAAGTTTTTCAGATTTTTTGTTAGTAACAAGTAATGGTGTGTTTCAAGCAGTAGGCAATCACAAACTTTTAAGGGTAGTCACTCTCTAATGCAGACTTCCAGTGTCAAGAGCCGCAACGTGTGCGTGAAAAATTTATAAAAAAAATTTGGCACTCGTCAACAGGAAACTTGTTATGGGTCTTCACGACGATAAAAAAAAGTACAGTCGGCAAGAATGGGCAGAAAAAAGATACTGTAGCTAAGCTGGTCTGTTCTTCTTTAACATATCAACTTCAATTTAAAGGTCCTGAGCTAAGTAGTGTCCAAACATCTTTAGAAAAATGAACCCAAAAATAAACCGAAGTTTTAGCTGGTCTGCTTCACTCTTTCAGCTACATTTACCGGATCCTGTGTTAAGTCTAAGCATGTTCAGAGGCATGAGCAGAAGGAATGTATTGAATCTATGCTAGAATGTTCTACTTTTTGCCCCATATTCACCGAACTATGTGCCAAGTAGTGCATTAACATGCTTATAAAAAAGAGCAGAGCGAATATATTAGAGTCTTGGAGGTCTGGTCAAACTTGTCCACCATATTCACCTGATGACGTGCCAAGTAGCGTCAATCATTACTGTTCTCTAAAAATCAAATGCTTTCATCTGCTGTAATCAGATCGAAAGAAGACCACGTAAATCATCGGTACCAAATTTTGAAACGCAAAAATCATCTGAATTTGACTTTAAAAGAAATCAACGAGCTACCTAGTAAATGGCAGGAGATGACTAACAAACTAGTTAAAATACATTGAAATAATTGCTTATTCCTCTGATAGTGATAATATATTGTAGGAAGAAGGAAACTACTTTCGACTCAGATAATAAGAGCATCTATTGACTTTCAGGGTGTGCTACGAAACATTAAATTAACATAAAAGTTGCCACGTCCGTGAATTAATCTCATGTGAAAACGATTGTTATTGGAAGTTTTTACTAGCGCTTCAGTGGCACACTGCCTATATCGCGCCGAACTATTCCTGTGTTTAACCACAGGCTCGTGCACCGACTAGGGCGCGTTTTAAATTGTCAAGATTTTCGTCTTCACTCCTCTGCCGGCAGGTCTCAGAGGGATCTGTGCGCTACAGACAGGAAGAAGGCGCAAGTTGAGCACCTCCAACCCCCGGGCACGGCTAAGCGCTTTCACTCAGCTACGCTGCACAGGGGAGGGGAATGAAATACAAGAAGGTAGAAATCTAGCGGGAACAGATCAGCCACCTCGATCGGCAGCCCACCTCTCGAAAGAGAAGGGGGAGGAAGTATCGAGAGCCTACCTAACTTTACAAAACTAACCTCGCCAGCAGGAACTGCGTCAGGTTGCAACATCCTTTGCGGAAAAGGCACGAGGGAACCTTGGGGTTGTGAGGCCCAAATATATTGTGGCAGGGAAAGGGCCCGCCAGAATATACCCCTGAGGGCAAAACGATTGTTATTATTGTACCAATTGTCATTGTGCTACAGTTATGAAAAGTAACATATTTTTACAACATCAAAATCCAATGCCCCTTGCACATACCACCACCTATATACAATAGCAAGCATGAGTTCAGGGACAGTAACACAATCATTGCTTTTTTTTAAAGTAAAACACTGCACCAAAATTTAAAATAAATATAATTCTAGATATATATTTTTATGTATCGTGATGAATTTCAGAACATTATAGCAGGCAGTTACGTAATAAACGGACATAGAATAGGATGCAACTTGCCGCAGTTCCTGCTGACGAGGTTGGTTTTGTAAAATTAGGTAGGCTCTCAATACTTCCCCTTCTCTTTCGGGAGGTGCGCTGCCGATCGAGGTGGCTGAGGTTTGCTTTTCTCCACACCTCCCTGACCGGGGACTGTATGCATGAATGTCCACATTTGTCGAGGTTTACTATTCTCCTCTTCCCTGACCGGAGACTACACGCATGAATGTCCACCTTTGCCTAGATTTGCTTTTCTCCACTTCCCTGACCGGGGACTGCATGCATACACGTCCACATTTGCCTAGGTTTGCTTCTCTCCATACCTTCAGACCGGGGACTGTATGCATGAATGTCCACATTTATCTAGGTTTACAGCTCTCCCCTTCCCTGACCGAAGACTACATGCATGAATGTCCACATTTACCGAGGTTTACTTTTCTTCACTCCCCTGACCGGGGACTGCATGCATATACTGTAAGTCCACGTATGCCTAAGTTTGCTTTTCTCCACTTCCCTGACCTGAGACTGCATGCTTACGCCTAGGATTGCTTCCGCCACTTCCCTGACAGAGGACTACATGTATGAATGTCCAAATTTGCCTAGGTTTGCTTTTCTCCACTTCCCTGACCTGAGACTGCATGCTTACGCCTAGGTTTGCTTCCGCCACTTCCCTAACAGGGGACTACATGCATGAATGTCCAAATTTGCCTAGGTTTGCTTTTCTCCACTTCCCTGACCGGGGACTGCATGCATGCTCAGATTTGCCTAAGCCAGCAGACCTTGCGTTTTATCAAAACAAAACTGTCGCTGCATCAATAAAAGACTCGAAAGATCGGATAAGGTCGGCTTTTCTTTAGTTATTCCAGTCAGCGAATAAATCTGGAGCGAGACAGGGTTTGGTGCAGCGCGACTCGGCCATGCCTTTGGCAGGACGAGCGAAGCGTTAGAAAAAGTCTTTCTCGGTTTCATAGTAAATTATAATAATCAAAATCTTCTGGCAAAGATCATCTTATAGCTCCAGATAATCATGTACACTGAACCAAGTGATGTCACACAATCTCTGATATCAGTGATTTTGGGAAATGAGAAGCTCATATATGCACATATAAAAATAATTTGCGATGTTGCGAACACAATGAGACAAGTATACATTTTTTTAACGTTATTATAAAGGAGAATACGTTCCTCAATAGTCTACCGTGAGGCTCCATTCTTCCATCGAGCTGCTCTCAACCAACATCTCAATGTCTCATTACCTGCTAGTATATCCTATTCGTTTTCTATGTAAAATCTCTACCAGTGTTCAGCCAAACTTGAATGAACAAAGTTTGTAGAAACTATATCCGGGTATTGCAGTCGTTTACTCCAATGAAAGACATTTGGAGGACCATGGATTAAGAGCAACCGTTCTTCCTACTAAATATTGCATAGGTTGGAGAGAAAGTAAAGGGTTGTTTATTTAAAAAAAACTTGTAATTATCAAAAAACACAGACTTGGTAATTTTTAATTATGGCAATAGTTGTTCTCATTTTCACGGACCTTTCTCCTTACATTCCATTAGCTGCAATGTCTACATCGAAAAAATCCCTCAATATAGAAGATACTGTGAACAGATCATATTTATCCTCGCATGTTTTACTCTCTTTCGACCTGGCCACGTGTTTTTGATTCCGATCGATGGCGTTTGTTATTTGTTTTTTTTTTAACTTCATAGCTACCTCGTTCCCAATGACAATTTTTTCCAAAAATTGCTCCCTACATTTCTTGAAAGCAAGGACATACAAACAGTCAATTTTTAGTTTCGTTAGGCATCATGCAAAGTGAGGGCAACCCATTATCAAAGTTTTGAGGTCTTAAAGACTTAAATTTATGCAGCTCTAAGAATCTCATTGAATTATCAAGCTAATTCTCTACTGGTGAACTAATGAGATGGTCCTGTATTGCATCTTTCACGGCTTCTTTAGACTTCTTGAAAGAAGACAAACCACCGTTGGCATTTTCGAACATTAAGTTTGAACCGATGCACCCAGGCACAACAGAGCTCGTTGTGGCAGCTTGCTATATTGTATACATAGAGCCTACAGAAACGACGTTGTCCGTCGATAGTATCCATTTTTTATGGTTGAATTAAATCTATTTAGTTATTCTTTCTGAAAGCGTGATCGAGGAATTACGACACATAATCAGAACTAACAATTGAGAGATCGTTTGAGGACGCCGAAGTAGTCAACTAATTATGACATTACTTTTTTCCAACTTACTATTAGTCGACAGTTTCTTTCTCCTTGGCACTGGCATTTCTTCTACAGTAGCTAAGGCTTCACTCCACAATTACTTTCGTGATGAAAAAAGTATCTTCATAATCGTTACTTATTCGAACAAATTGATTTTCCACCTTGTTTGGAATGATATTTTCCATTAGTTCCTGTAACTTTTTCTTGCCCAAGAAATAATTTCCTAGTTTTCCTATTATCGATGATAAAACTGGGCTGTATGTCCCTGTCAAAAATGGGCCGCATGTCTCTTTCAAAAATGGTCTGCATGTCTCTGTCAAAAATGGGCTGCATGTCTCTGTCAAAAATGGGCTGCATGTCTCTGTCAAAAATGGGCTGCATGTCTCTGTAAAAAATGGGCTGCATGTCTCTGTCAAAAATGGGCTGCATGTCTCTTTCAAAAATGGTCTGCATGTCTCTGTCAAAAATGGGCTGCATGTCTCTGTCAAAAATGGGCTGCATGTCTCTGTCAAGGACTAAAGAGTCTCTGATAAGTTACGCTCAGAGGCTGCTCGGATCAATGTGTATGTTTTGTTTGCTACGAGGCGATGTGGTATTTATTATCTTCAGTGCTGCTGATCATTAAGACATCTGCCAAGACCAATTTTATTAACAACGATTTTTTTTTTTAAAATCCTCACGATAATTAATATAATATAACGTGTAACAGAAATTGCAAGATCCCTATGTCGTGTTTGAAAAGATATTGAAGTGCTACTTCCTCTAAAACAGAAACACCGGCGCTACATTACACGTGACCGAAACGACCTTCGCAAAGACTAGAGAAGTTAATTGGTGAGCTATTTTTGTAAGTCAAATAATGAGGAATTTATACCTGAGAACTTTGAGCAAGTTTAAGGAGTTGCTTCATTTGTCAAAGTTGCATTCCAAAATCGTGTATTCTATTTTCACTCAAACTTAAAGTCTGCATGGTTATGATGTATGTTGTAAGAAACTGTCTCCGATACAGTCGTAAATCCGTGCCAATTAAAACTTTTTTATGAAAGTTTTCTACAGCCGACTGCAGTGATAACAACCAGCTGACAAACTGCCGCCTATCGTGAATCTGCTTGCAAACAGCAGTCTGTGTCGTGAATCTACTTACAAACAGCA
>LQNS02020119.1:4473849-4486543 GCA_001587735.2 Parhyale hawaiensis | reverse complement strand
AAAACTTTTTTATGAAAGTTTTCTACAGCCGACTGCAGTGATAACAACCAGCTGACAAACTGCCGCCTATCGTGAATCTGCTTGCAAACAGCAGTCTGTGTCGTGAATCTACTTACAAACAGCAGTCTGTGTCGTGAATCTACTTACAAACAGCAGTCTGTCACGTGAACCTGGTTACAACTGACGAACAACAGTTTGGGACGTGAAGCTGCTTACAAACAGCAGTCTGTGTCGTGATCTTGCTTACAAACAGCAGTCTGTGTCGTGAACCTGCTTACAAACAGCAGTCTTTGTCGTGAACCTGCTTGCAAACCGCACTCTTTGTCGTGAACCTGCTTACAAACAGCAGTCTGTGTCGTGAACTTACTTACAAACAGCAGTCTGTGTCGTGAACGTGCTTACAATCAGCAGTCTTTGTCGTGAACCTGCTTACAAACAGCAGTCTGTGTCGTGAGCCTGCTTACAAGCAACAGTCTGTGTCGTGAACCCGCTTACAAGCAGCAGTCTGTGTCGTGAACTGGCTTACAAACAGCAGTCTTTGTCGTGAACCTGCTTGCAAACCGCACTCTTTGTCGTGAACCTGCTTACAAACAGCAGTCTGTGTCGTGAACTTGCTTACAAACAGCAGTCTGTGTTGTGAACTTGCTTACAAACAGCAGTCTGTGTCGTGAACTTGCTTACAAACAGCAGTCTGTGTCGTGAACTTGCTTACAAACAGCAGTCTGTGTCGTGAACGTGCTTACAATCAGCAGTCTGTGTCGTGAACCTGCTTGCAAACAGCAGTCTGTGTCGTGAACCTGTATACAAACAGCAGTCTGTGTCGTGAACCTGCATACAAGCAGGAATCTGTGAAGTGAACCTGCTTACAAACAGCAGTCTGTGTCGTGAACCTGCTTACAAACAGCAGTCTTTGTCGTGAACCTGCTTACAAGCAGGAATCTGTGAAGTGAACCAGCTTACAAACAGCGGTAAACTTTTACTACTACCACCCACTCGAATCCAGTACTTTTTGTTTACCTATACACGTAATATGATGTATTCTAGCACTTTTTTCTTGAAAAACGTTTTCGTCGGAAAGGCTTAGTTTTCGAGATACTTGTCTTTGAAGTTCCCATTGTTTTTCTATGGCGAAAAAATAGCCGACGTTAGCAAGGGCTAGCTAGCGACTCCTAAGAGCCTAACCTGACTTGACCTAACCTATCTCATCTTAACCTAACATATGCCCTCCAAAAAAACTATAAAAAGAGGTTTTCCATTACACTGTGCGAGTGTGGCTATTTTCTTTCAAAGAAAAACCATGGGAACTTCAAATTCAAAATCTCGAAAACTAAGCCTCTCCTACGATGGCGTTATTCGTAAAAAAGTTTTAGAAGGCCTTATTTTACACAAATATGCCAAGAAAAATACTGGATTTGAATGGGGGTGGGGCAATAGTAAAAAATACCCTAACAGCAGTTACTACACTTACTTGTAATACTGTGAGTATCGCGACCTTGCGGTAGCTCGCAGGATCTACAGTTTTCGTCATAGAATCTACAATATAACACACCGATGTGTATTCATCTATTTGTTTATCCATTTTCTGTCACGCTTTAACAAAACAGATAGGCGAAAATTACCCTGGCCATTCTTCCAACTTTGAGGCAATTGTCGACGAAACATCTTTCAATAACCAAAAGACTATCGGACAAAATTTAATATGACACACTAGGGTATCTATGATACCAAATCGAATCAATTCTTTTCAGTGTTGCTGAACTGACTGCAAAAGTAATGAATTTCTTTCACGGCAGAAAATAAGAGTCTTGACGCGATCAGTAATTAGGGTAATTAGGATGCCGTGAACCCTCATCTGGATGACTTTTAAAATTGGCAATTGTATGAAGGAAAACGTGGGTAATGAAGAATCACCAACACAAACTATTCGCTGTCATTATATGACAGGGCAGGCACACTAGTTATTTATAACGCTTCCAGTAACCAAAAGATTACATGTAATGCCCCTGGTTTCGAGCGTGACAGGATCATTACTTATAGTATCGTGAGCATCATGACCGAGGGGTTACGTGTAGTATCTCGTTTGCTGTGAGTTATGGCTACTTGTAGTTTCCAGAGTAACGCGAACCGAAGGTTAATCGCAACACCTCCAGTTTTATTGCCCAAAAGTTATTCGTAATTGCCACAATTTCACGAAAAGATATTTAATTGCAGTGCCATCAGCTTCACAAGATGACATTACTCGCAATGCCTAAAAGCTACTTGCAATGTCCCGTAATTTCACGAAATGAATATTGCTTCTATTACTTCCAGTTACACGACCTGGCACTTGCTCCTAATGTCCCCAATTTCACTAAGCGAATAGGACGTGTAAAACTTCCAGTTGCTCGACCTGAAATTGTTCGTTACACCCCCAATTTCACTAAATGGATAGTACATGCAATACTTCCAGTTACTCAACTCGAAACTGCTCGTTATGACCCCAATTTCACTATAAGCGAATATCACAGCCAGTACCTCTAGTTCCACGACCTGAAAGTCACTCGCATTATTCCCCAGTTTTCACGGAACGAAAGCAAATGCGATACTCCAATGTCACAAAGGAACAGTTTCTCACACACAAGGGGAATTATCGCAAATGTTCACCAGAGGCCGCAGAACTGCGGTTCAGAGGCCAGCAAGTCGCATGTGTATGTGCAATGCCACCAAAGTTAGGACAATAAAAGTAGTTAATGACTCTGTAATAACACTTCAAACTTTCCTCTGTTGTTTATCGCTAAAAGTCACGCCCCAGTGACGGCTTAATCTGAGATTAATTCTACAGATTCCCGGCCTAAATGACTCGAAAAAATCTTTGGTCTAGCGCTCTAACCGCTCTTAGAGGTCCGAGTCTATCATGGAAGTTTATAATGCAACGTACTTTCTGACGAAGCAATGTCGTTGTTTTGTTTTTTTTTCTTTTCTTTTTTAGCTTGCAAAAAGTATGTTTTCTATTTTTTTTTCTTAGATTTCGTGTCGCATTATAGTCCCCGTCAATTAAATACTTTAGAATGTTCATAACCAGATAAATTTTCTTTAATTTCAAGTTTTCTGTTTATATATATCTACACAGTATAAAGGAGCAGTACCTGTTTTCAAGTTCCGGAGAAGTCAAACCGTGAAGGCCTCAAAATTAAACAAGATTTCCTAATATTCCAAATGCTTTGTAATATATACATACGCATTAAGGTATTGTATGCAAACCGTGCAGCAAAACATTACCTTGCATAACCAGATAAAATTAAAATATTATATCCTAGAAGAGGGACAAGCATCCAGGGGATATCGTGCAGTGCTTTGCAGTGAAGTTCCTAAGGGATATCGTGTTTCTGACATGGTGCTTCAAATTGAATACCCATTCATGCATAAATATTTAGAAATATGATAGATAATGCATGTAGACACTATGCATCTTATTAGATCTAAAAAAAATAAATGAATAAAAACTGGCCGTAGTCTCCGTTGCCAGCAGTACGACAGCAGGGGACGTGTCTAGGGAGGTGCCAGATTTCAAGACTACATATACTCGTTGGTAAATAAACTGAATATGCAAAGTTGCGGGAGGAATAATATTAACTTTATTATAACCCGCTGGCTCACTCGCTTCGTGAAGTTGTAGCTTACTTTATATCCTGCGAATGATTGCAAGCGCTCTATATGCGTAACTATATAAATTAATAATACATAATTATTAGGATTTTTTTAAAAAGGGAGGAAAGGCTATATAGCGTATAGTTATAGCCCTCACAATATACTCGAGGATGTATAGTTTTCACTGTGTTTGTCTGCAAATATCCGTCCAGACTAGTAGGTGTTGCACTGAGTAGCGTTCTCAGTCGAGACTTTGGGCGATAGGCTCGGAGGTCCCGACGCGTTTACAGCGTCTATTCTAATTTCATTTTCTTAATCACAAACTCGTTTAACTAACCAAATAATCCAAAAAAATTATGTGTCGATGAAAACAGCAATATACCCGCACTGATATGATGTCATTTAGTATTGCATAATTATAATGTTAAAAAAAGTCGTTTGTAGCAAAGCGAAAGCGAGGATGTATAAGTAACATCACCGTGATCGTCAGCATTGTTTGTTCCGTGCTCAGTGAATCTTGTGTCTACCTTGCCTCAGAGTCTGTCGTACTCTTGTTGCGAGAGGTTGTGCTAACCTGCGGACAGTGAATATCTGCACAAATTCTAGTTTCTCTGAGCACATTTGAAGCTGTCATGTAGATTTGTTTTGGACGTTTCTTTTTTCTGTGGATGAGTGATTTACGTTTCAAGTAAAGCTGCGTAAATTTACGGAGAAGTCTTTAATGACGACTTAGTATTAACTTTCTGCCTTCTACATATCGGAATCCCACTGACAAGCGTAAAAACAAAAATTGAACAAATTTACAAAACTTTGCACGAAAAGTACCAAAACTCACTGTAGATGCCGTTATGTGTGCACACTATTTAGCGTGACACAAGATTTTATCAGTCAGCGTTTTAATATGCAATATGGCAACACTGCGCTGCTGACGTGTTTCACCTTTCTTTGTGTCTCGTTTTTCTCTAAGGGCGAGTTCACACGTAACAACGCGTTAGCTCATCCACTTATGCGAATGCGCCGTAGTGTCGTCATCAGAACAACTTTGTGTACGCTACAAAAAGTTGTAAAAATGTTAACCGTTATTTCAGTTTCCTCTGCAATTATTACTACACAAATTGCGGAAATCTCGTCAACTTTCGGGTGAAATAGAACGTAAAAAACTGTGCACTTTTTCTGAAATTTTTAGGGCGCAGTACTACATTCTTACAAGTGGATGAGCGAATGCGAGGATATAACTGAATAAGTGACGAGGGAACACGGTTTAATCAATGTACTTCACGCCCGGACTTCTTATTATCTGTGCCCGCTGGCAGGTGTGCAGTCGAACAGATACGTTATGAGCCCGCTGCAGACAAGAGTCGAAACACGGGAACGTTTCTTCGTACTCACCCGATTTTGTCGCTTCAGGGCACAACTTCGGCTTGGCCAGATTTTAACTGTCCAAAATGGCTTAACGTCTCAGCTGACACCACAAAATTTCTTCTACGGCAAGTGCCAACAGCACAGTTAAGAATATCTCTCTTAATTTCTAGTGAGTTTTAGCTCGCAATAACGTACATTTTATAGCATGTTCAAACACGTTAAGATGTAGTCACGGTCACAGAAACTTTTGTTCCAAGAAACTGAAACGTTTTTGTTTTCCGACTCTCGTGTGCAGTGGGCTATAGATGCCATGACGTCGCCAGCGTAATACAAGGTATACAATAGTAGAGAGCATAGTCTGACCATTTTATGAAGGCGGTTCAGTCGTGGTCAAATTCCTATATAGCGTTGCAAATTCTATGTGTATATCTGAGATTTTGTTCGGCCCGTATCTTAGCCCCGCCCACTTACTACATACAGAGAAATCTCAGAAATATTCATAGGATTGGCCCCGATGTAGAGGAATTTGACCACGACTGAACCTCCTTCATGAAATGGTCAAACTGTAGCGGAGTAAAGCCGGAGTCCGATTTGGGGACTCGTGTGACTGCCGGTAATCGAGGACCCCAGGAAGCAAAGAGTGTAACGGTAGGACACACTGGCTCTAAAATAAAACTTGGCTGTGAACGCGTGTAGCCGAATGACATCATATCGACGAGTCGAAGTATTTAAGGGTACGGCCTCAGGACTTAGTAGGTTGGGTTCTTAATCCTTATCTACAAATATAAGCAGCGTTATATTCTACACGCGAGAGAAACCACACTTATAGTTTTGCTCAATTTTTCTGTACTTGACGACTACATATTATACCGTGTTTTGTGTGGGGGTGCAGCTCAAGTAGCTGGCCAGTAAGGAGCGTGAGAATGAATGAATTAAGTGAAAAAAAAAGAATACGGTGATATGCTAAAATACGTTCCGTGAAGGCAATGTGAACTGAATATGAAGTGTAAATAAGGGCTCAGTTCAAAGAAGAAATTAAGTCAGAACACATACCGGCCCGAGTTTCACCGCTAGAGCTGTGAAAGTTTCCACCTGCCTCAACTGCAATTTTCTATTGGTACGGTAAATGTTTGATTAGTATCAGTTTCCTTAATTTATTGGTGTGCTTAGGCCCGCGTTAGGGGATGAAATTTGCAATTAATGACGATTTTTCTGTTGAAATTAAGTAATAACTTGTAGGCTGCTCAGACGCACTGCTAGTCGATGTCGACGTCATTGATGACGTCACTTTTTGATGCAAGTTTCTCGCGAGTCCTTCCGTTACATTTTTCATTTCTAGGGCGACCCGGTCCAATTGCCGGTCTGGGTTTAGTCCGCTAGTCTCCACTAGTGTATGTATACTTCTTCGAAGAGCAACGTCATGACATCATATGTTGTGAACTTGTTACTTGTACAAATATTTACGACGGTCACTATGATTCTTAAGTATGGGCGACAAGGCCTTCGTCGGTGAGACGCCTCATCTCTACAAAGGTATTGTTAAGTATAGAAAATGGAAAATCACTACTGTATCGTCAACCAAGCCTTCTCCGTAAACTTAAGATGCTCTACTTTGGTCCGTAAATCAGTCTTCCTCAGTGAAGACTAAAACGGCTCGTGGAGTAAAACCAACACCCGCGGTAGGGGGCAAATTCAACGGAAGTCATATTCGATGGCCAGCTAATCCTAGTTTTTCATATAGATGCTGTGTCCAACAAGGTTCCTTCGCTACGCCCCTACTATATTACCTCCTATGTATATTTGTAGATACAATATACAAATATACATAGGAAAAAAATAGAACGCCCCGTGCTCCAGATGATCTGCCGCGGTGGAGGCGAATTCACCCCGGTGGAGGAAAATTCAACGCCGTCATTTTTTGATGGCCACGGTAGCTGCATGCTTCCGTTCTCAGCTCTAACACCTTGTATCGCTCGTTCGATTCCCCATGAGGCACACGAGCTCTTTGCAGATTTTGGTGTGCTGACTCGGCAGTTGTGTCTGCATGCTCGCCGCCGTGGCGGAACTGCTTTCCTCAGAGATGAGGGGGGTGGGGGGGTCTCGGGTTATTTGTTCCTTCCGTCAAATTGGCGCCATAGTTCGTAACCCGAGGGCGACTGCGACTACACTTGCTCGTCTGGGGCCAGTGGGCCTATATCCGCAGCACAAACCAGTGCATGTGGGTTTCCCAGGTGAGGGTGTGGTCTAAGTTGACTTTACCTTTACCTTTTGCCAGCTAGGACTATTTTTTTGGCATGGGTCACATCTAGGTCAACTCACCAAACTCCCTACAAAAAATTTGATGATTGCTCAACTCCTTCGACCACTTATTGGGTGGACAGACAAATATACTTAAATCTGCAACGAAAACATTATCACCTCTCTCACTTCGTTCGCGGGTGATAAAGAAACATCCAAAATACAACGTCTACATGTTAGTGTTATCGGTTGGTGCGGCGAAGTCGAGCCCACTCGGATTGACTACCATGGAACTTCAGTCGGGTGTACTGGCTACTTTTTGTTGAATTGGTTTTCGAGCGTTAACGCTTTTTAGGGTAGCATGGGACTTCCGAAAACTCTACCTTTCTCCGTCTCAAGCGTTAACTGATTGCTTTTAACACCTGTGACAAGATACAAAGTGCCGAAACCAACTGCCCTGCTTAGGGCGGCTACACATGATCAGTTTTAACTGACATGTATGACTACAGCTAAACTGACACAGTTTAAACTAACGACAGGTAAAACTAAAATTGACACACACGCACAGTGTGTTCCCTCAGTTTTACATTGATTCGGCCACACACGTGCGGTTTTAATTGACAGTTACGACTGTGCAGTTAACTGACACAAGCTCGATTTCTTCCAGCTTCTTTACTAATTTACTATAGGCAGCTTCTTTCTTTGTGCAATTATGATAAGTCTTCCTCTTTTAGCTTGCCACAGGCAAGGTTCACATCGATATATTTCTTCAATGAATTTAGCAATTACTTGGTTTTGTTTACGAGGCATATCAATAAAATGTACTCGCCACTACCAGCTGTAGAAATGAGGAGAAAATGTATGCCTGCATGCAACTGTACAGTTATGTATGAACCCCACCCGCACTCTCTTCAGTTACGCCTTTCAGTTAAAAATGAAAGTTTCAGTTTTAACTACACAGTTCTACTGAACTGGCATAGTGAGAACTTAGATACACAAACATGTGCGGTTTTAACTGATAGCTATGGATAACTGTCAGTTCAAACTGATCGTGTGTGGCCGTCCTTACAGTTCCAGAGAAGTTAAACCGTGAGGACTTAGCTCAACTTTATTTGGACGAGCGAATCGGTGACATTTATATTCCATGGGATACCGCAAGGTGCACCTAACACCCAGCCCCGCCAAACCTCCTTGTGCTTTGCCTGCCAAACTTGCAACACCATCACAGCCAGTCAGCCAGCCAGTCAGCCAGCCAGTCCCGCACACGTGGCCTGCGTCAGTAAGCGCTCCTGTCACGAGTAATTTTTCCGCAATTAACAACAGTTTGGGGTCGTAATGAGGTCTCCTTATCATCGTGGCGTGACCGCTTTGTCGTAATTTACGACATGGCCACGCCGTCTAAGAGCCCCATCTTCTATACCCTTATTTATCGTGCCCAGACAGATTGCACGCGTAGCTTTAAAAAAATAACAAAATCGCAAGGTTTCACAAGCAAATAATTGAGGACCCTCGAACAAAAGGGGCATAAGCGACACGTTTTAAAATATACAGGAGGGCC
This sequence comes from Parhyale hawaiensis, assembly GCA_001587735.2. Classification (NCBI taxonomy): domain Eukaryota; kingdom Metazoa; phylum Arthropoda; class Malacostraca; order Amphipoda; family Hyalidae; genus Parhyale; species Parhyale hawaiensis. The sequence goes on along the minus strand of LQNS02020119.1, from coordinate 4,477,758 downwards.
ACTTAAAAACAATGCACTGGTGTAATAAGGTACAAAATAATCCATTTTACATACGATTCTCGACCATTTCTACTCGGGTTTACGCCTTTCTGACTTCACAGAACGACAGGTCTCAAGCTGTGCTATCTGATGGTACTACAAAAAATATATACTCTTGAAATACATGTTGTTTACGCCCCTATTGTTCTAGGGCCCTCTGGTGGTCTAAAAATTGTTCTTTCACAATATACTTAACCATATAATGTCGGTATTAACCTCACATTTCTGTATCACCGGCACTATTCAACTCGTTAATCTTAAACTGACGGGCCAAACGTAGGCGTCTTGCAAGAATAGCGTTGTTGAAAAGTAAGTAAAAAGTAACATGTCCCTACCGATTGACATATTTTATAATAATAATTGTGAACATTGTCCACACTATATCTAAAGATCTGCTAGTTAACTGGTAAATGCCATCTCAATGCTAGCATTAAAGACTCAAACATCTCAGTGTGCTGTGCCCTAAATATGATAGAGACAACATCCCTATGACATCATCAATGAGTTTCCTTTCTTTATTTCTTTGCTCTCTTGTACATGGCGTTGCAGCTAGTGAGGTCTAAACTAAGTAACCGGTTGTCCACAGTGTCTGTATATAATTCCCTAGTCTTTTTAAAGAAAGAACAAAGGGACTTGTAAACAGTTGATGGAGCTACTCTACCTACGTTTTGAAGGAATTTTTTCGTGAATGAAACTAGGTGTCATCGATTGGCATCTCAAAAGTAGACTTAAGCTGAGCTTGACTTGCCCGGAATTCCAAATGGGAACGTTGGGTTTATGGGTTTATGGGAAAATAATCACACTCGCACAGTGTAATGGAAAACTTTTTTGTCAAAAATACTTTTACTATAACCAACGATTTGGTATTTTTATGCAATGTAGCTACATGTAAATAGAGCAATTCTAAGACATTTTTCATGAATGACTATTTGTTCGCATATGCTTAGTTTTATATATCCAACCTTGAAGTTCCCTTTGTTTTTCTATAGGAAACAACAGCGGACGATCTTATAGGCTTAATAGTGACCCCATAGGGAACCTAAACTAACCTACCTAACCTAGGTTAGGACTGTTTACATTCCCTATGGGGTCGCCGGGTATTTTCTCCCATAGGAAAGCAATGGGAGCTTCAAATTTGGATATCGAGAAAACTAAGCATTTGCAAGCAAATTGTTGTTCATGAAAGATGCCTTTGCCTAACTCGATTTAAATATACATTGTATACAAGATACCAAAATCGTTGGTTATATTGAAAGTAATATTGACAACCTTGTTCTTTTCATTGGGCTGTTGGGTTGGATTAGGTTGGGTAGGTACCGTTAGGTTCCCATGGGGTCGCTATTAAACCGATAATGAGGTCGCTTATTTTCTCACATAGAAAAGCAATGACAACTTCAAAGTCAAATATCTATAAAATTAAGCATTTCTGACGAAAACGTTATTTTTTGAAAAAAGTCTCGGAATGCTTTGTTTTTTCTAAATATGTCAACAAAAATATTGGATTTGAGTTGAGTCATTAGAAGCCTTTTATGCCAACGCTCCTTCAAAATTTTATCCTTCACAATTCTCAAAAAGTTCGTAGATGCTTTGATACGTATTTCGGTCACATTTCCAAAGTGCACTTTAATCTCTTTTGGTATTTTTGTTGACATATATAGGTGTAATAAGGCATTTTAAACTGTTTTTCATGAATGTTTTCGTCGCAAATGCTTAGTTTTCGAGTTATTAGAGTTTTAAGTTCCCGCTGTTTTGCTATGGGAGAAAATAAGGATCTGTACGGTTTCACTACCCGCAAAATTATGAGACCACAATACACGTTTCTAATGGAGTATTTTATGCTCATTTCAAAAAATATATACATGTTTTTCTTTGAGAAATAAAAAAAATGAAAATGGTATGAGCATTTACAGATCAATATTTCCTATGTATTTAAGAAACTCAATTTTTGTTTTGTCAATCTATAATGACGACGCTAAGTAAGGCCAATCAAAGATTAACGCTAGCTAACGAATAGCTAACCAACAAATGAAGCCATCGGTTAGGCCAAGAACCTTGTAGGTTAAGAGGCAAGGCCTGGTTTCCTAGTAGGCCTATTCAGAGTCAATATACGACTTTAAAAACTAGGAAAATCCAGCCTCGCTTCCTAACCGACAAGGTTCTCGGCCTAGCCGATGGCTTCATTGTTGGCTAACCTTCTGTATATATGGTGATGGTCGGTGGTAGTGGTAACAGCATCAAAACATCTTTGGGCGTTCATCTGTCGAGAAACCTAAGAAATGGGTCCGTAGATTTTTCCACGTCCTCTTTACGTAGAGATAGATACCTCTATTTTCGATATGAGGACATGTCCTCATTTTTGTCGCTGTGAAGAGCATTCAAACGACATTAGAAAAGTGTATTTTTGTTTTACAGTTTTACGGGCAGTCGAACAGAAGAGACCCGAAACTAACCGGTGTCATAAGACTTGCTGGCGATTCCATTGGAACCTAACTGAACCTTATCTAACCAGACCTAACCTAACTTAAATTTAGTTTGTATGGGGTCGCCCGTTATTTTCTCCCATAGAAAAACAATCCGAACTTCAGAGTCTAAAATCTCGAAAACTAAGCATTTGCGACAAAAACATTATTCCTAAAAAACCGTCTTAGAATGTCTTATATTGTCTGCATATGTCAACAAAAATACCAAAAGTGATTATTGTGCACTTCGGAAAATTGACTCGTATTTCTGTGCAACCATAAAGATTCTAGGACATTCTGAAGACGCTAATGGGATATGAAGAAACACTGAAAAATGGCTATTTATCAACGTACAGGCATCTTGTGACGTCACAAACTTATTACCCGGAGTCGGAGTGTACGACAGCTTGTGTCCTCTGCGTGCGCTAACCTGTTGAGCATCAATCTTGGGTTAGGTTCGCCCATTCTGTGTTATGGGAAGCAACCACCCACGAGGACCCGATAGGTAACCTTAGTTAAGTTTTCGGGACTCTTGACTCACCTGCTCACGGTTCTTCCCTTCATTTTCATGCGCCTACTGATGATTCTTCATTATATTCTGCTTCTTTCTTCCCGACTTGCTGTTCCCTCTTCCTTCCCGACTTGCTGTTCCCATGCACGTTGATCGCATGTGAGAACACTCATGAACTCTGCGCTTCTATAGACAGGATCTATCTCTCTTATTTCTGTCTCTGTTCCACTGTCATTGTAGTGGACACGAAGGCTTACGCATTAGAATTCACACATCGGCTCACTAAGCGTCAAAAACAAGCTTTCGTTCTTTCCCCACTTCTTTGCCCACTTCGCTTCTTTGCCCACTTCGCTTCTTTGCCCACTTCGCTTCTTTGCCCACTTCGCTTCTTTGCCCACTTCGCTTCTTTGCCCACTTCGCTTCTTTGCCCACTTCGCTTCATTGCCCACTTCGCTTCATTGCCCACTTCGCTTCTTTGCCCACTTCGCTTCTTTGCCCACTTCGCTTCTTTGCCCACTTCGCTTCTTTGCCCGCTTCGCTTCTTTGCCCGCTTCGCTTCTTTGCCCGCTTCGCTTCTTTGCCCGCTTCGCTTCTTTGCCCGCTTCGCTTCTTTGCCCGCTTCGCTTCTTTGCCCGCTTCGCTTCTTTGCCCGCTTCGCTTCTTTGCCCGCTTCGCTTCTTCGCCCGCTTTGCTTCTTCGCCCGCTTTGCTTCTTCGCCCACTTTGCTTCTTCGCCCACTTTGCTTCTTCGCCCACTTTGCTTCTTCGCCCACTTTGTTTCTTCGCCCACTTCGTTTCTTCGCCCACTTGGCTTCTTTAACCACTCTGCTTCTTTGCCCCCTCTGCTTCCTTGCCCCCTCTGCTTCCTTGCCCGCTCTGCTTCCTTGCCCCCTCTGCTTCC
>LQNS02020119.1:4425743-4448548 GCA_001587735.2 Parhyale hawaiensis | reverse complement strand
TTACTAGGAAATCTAAAGTTCAATAAAAAAGAGAGAACCACAGTTAAAAGTTTCATTTTCTTAAAAAGCAAACGTTTCGGAATCATAAAAATTCCATCTTCAGTGCTGTAAAGTAAATCATAGTAATTTTTTAGAAATGCAGATATGAACACATCAATATAATCCTATTTACAAATTGACACACAATTAAGAATTGTTAAGAGGGATAAAAAAAAAGGTGATGGATAAAAATGAAAACTAATGAGCCTATGATTTTCGAACTATTCACTGAAATTAATTATGAGATGCTATGGCCAAAGGCACTGCTGCTTGATCATTGTTTAGTGACGGTCTTTCTGTGAAAATAAATAAACTTTCTAAAATTCGGAGAACGGATTTTGAAGTTCCTCTACTTAAAATGGAAAAATTTGACTTTTTAAGACAGTGATTATCTAAGGTGTAATAATTTCTAATTGCTGAATGTGCAGGAGCAGTACTAAGTCGGCCCGTACGGTGGGAGATGCCTGCGTGTTGGCTGCGCCGTACAAACTGTTGGAGAGAGCTGGTCCCAACATACGACCGCTCGCAGCGGTCACACTTATAGAAATAAACGCAGCAGCTCAGCAGGTCATCCCCCAGTCGTTCCTTTATTGGGAAGAATGAACCTAGTTTAAAGTTATTTCGATGAAATATTCTTAAATCTATAAATATAAAAAAAAAGGGCTGAACAAATGCAGTAATTTCTTTATGTAACTGCATTCATGTAACCCATGAACGGTAAGCCAACAAATATTTTTTGTTGCGGTACAGTTTAGGCCTTTCACGTGGTATATAAATAGAGTTAAGGAATTTTCTTATTTGTTTCTCTACTAATACTGATGGAAACAGGTGTTCATATCTGCATTTCTAAAAAAATATTTTGATTTACTATACAGCACTGAAGATGGAATTTTTATGATTCCAAAACGTTTGCTTTTTAGGAAAATGAAACTTTTAACTGTGGTTCTCTCTTTTTTATTGAACAGGAAACTTGTTATGGGTCTTCAAGGACGATAAAAAAAGTACAGTCGGCAAGAATGGGCAGAAAAAAGATACTGTAGCTAAGCTGGTCTGTTCTTCTTTAACATATCAACTGCAGTTTAAAGGCCCTGAGCTAAGTAGTGTCCAAGCATATTTAGAAAAATGATCCCAAAAATATTCTGAAGTTTTAGCTGGTCTGCTTCACCTTTTCAGCATTATTCACCGGATCCTGTGCTAAGTCTAAGCATATTCAGAGGCATGAGCACGAGGAATGTGTGAAATTATGCAAGAATGTTCTACCTTTTGCTTCATATTCACCGAACTATGTGCCAAGTAGTGCATTAACATGTTTATAAAAATGAGCAGAGCGAATATATTAAAGACTTGGAGGTCTGGTCAAACTTGTCCACCATATTCACCTGATGACGTGCCAATTAGCGTCTGTCATTACTGTTCTGTAAAACTCAAACGCTTTCAGCTGCTGTAATCAGATCGAAAGAAGACCACGTAAATCATCGGTACAAAATTTTAAAACACAAAAATCATTTGAATTTGACCTTAAAAGGAATCAACGTGCTACCTGCTAAATGGCAAGAGGTGACTAACAAACTAGTTAAACTACATTGAAATAATTGCTTATTCCTCTGATAGTGATAATATATTGTAGGAAGAAGGAAACTCCTTTCGACTCAGTCAGATAATAAGAAGAATATCTATTGAATTTCATGGTGTGCTACGAAACATTTGATTAACATAAAAGTTGTCACGTCCGTGAATTAATCTCATGTGAAAACGATTGTTATGGGAAGTTTTTACTAGCGCTTCAGTGGCACACTGCCTAGTTCGCGCCGAGCTATGCCTGTGTTTAACCACAGGTTAATGCACCGACTAGGGCGCGTTTTAAATTGTCAATGATTTTCGTCTTCGCCCTTCTGCCGGCAGGTCTCAGAGTGGTCAGTGCGCTACTGACACGAAGAAGGCGCAAGTTGAGCATCTCCAACCCCCGGACGCGGCTGAATGCTTTCACTCAGCTACGCCGCACAGGGGAGCGGTACGAAATACAAGAAGGTAGAAGTCTAGCGGGAACAGATCAGCCACCTCGATCGGCAGCCCACCTCTCGAAAGAGAAGGGGAGGAAGTATTGAGAGCCTACCTAACTTTATAAAACTAACCTCGCCAGCAGGAACTGCGTCAGGTTGCAACATCCTTTGCGGAAAAGGCAAGAGGGAACCTTGTGGTTGTGAGGCCCAAATATATTGTGGCAGGGAAAGGGCCCGCCAGAATATACCCCTGAGGGTAAAACGATTGTTATTATTGTACCAATTGTCATTGTGCCACAGTTATGAAAAGTAACATATTTTTACCACATCAAAATCCAATGCCCCTTGCACATACCACCACATATATACAGTAGCGAGCATGAGTTCAGGGACAGTAACACAATCATTGCGCTTTTTTAAAAGTAAAACACTGCACCAAAATTTAAAATAAATATAATTCTAGATATATAGTTTTATGTATCGTGATGAATTTCAGAACATTATAGCAGGCGGTTACGTAATAAACGGACATAGAATAGGATGTAACTTGCCGCAGTTCCTGCTGACGAGGTTAGTTTTGTAATCTTAGGTAGGCTCTCAGTACTTCCCCTTCTCTTTCGGGAGGTGCGCTGCCGATCGAGGTGGCTGAGGTTTGCTTTTCTCCACGCCTCCCTGACCGGGGACTGTATGCATGAATGTCCACATTTGTCGAGGTTTGCTTTTCTCCACTTCCCTGACAGGGGACTGCATGCATACATATCTACATTTGCATAGGTTTGCTTTTCTTCACTTCCCTGACCGGGGACTGCATGCATACACGTCCACATTTGCCTAGGTTTGCTTCTCTCCATACCTTGAGACCGGGGACTGTATGCATGAATGTCCACATTTATCTAGGTTTACTGCTCTCCCCTTCCCCTGACCGGAGACTGCATGCTTACGCATAGGTTTGCTATTCGCCACTTCCATGACAGGAGACTACATGAATGAATGTCCACATTTGTCTATGTTTGCTTTTCACCAATTCCCTAACAGGGAACTGCATGCATGAATGTCCAATTTTGCCTAGGTTTGCTTTTCTCCACTTCCCTGACCGGGCTGACGTACGTACGAGTCTAAACGGATTCGGTCGTCTGGAACGCAAAATAGTTTTGTTTTGACAGCGACGTAGTTATTTTCTGAGCTTTCTAGGGATAAGGTCGGCTTTTCTTTAGTTATTCCAGTCAGCGAATAAATCGGGAGCGAGACAGGGTTTGGTGTAGCGCGACTCGGCCATGCCTCTGGCAGGACGAGCGAAGCGTTAGAAAAAGTATGTCTCGGTTTCATAGTAAATTATTATAAATCAAATCTTCTGGTAAAGATCATCTTATAGCTCCAGATAATCATGTACACCGAACTAAGTGATGTCACACAATCTCTGATATCAGTGATTTTGTGAAATGAGGAGTTCATATATGCACATATAAAAATAATTTGCGATGTTTCTAACACAGTGAGGCAAGCATAGAAATTTTTTAACGTTATTATAAAGGAGAATACGTTCCTCAATAGTCTACTGTGAGGCTCCATTCTTCAGCCGAGCTGCTTTCAACCAACATCTCAATGTCTCATCACCTGCTAGTATTTCCAGTTCGTTTTTCATACGTAAAATCTCTACAGCTGTTCAGTCAAACTTGAATGAACTAAGTTCGTAGAAACTATATCCAGGTATTGCAGTCGTTTACTTCAATGAAAGACGTTTGGAGGACCATGAATAAGAGCAACCTTTCTTTTTACTAAACGTTGCATAGGTTGGAGAGAAAGTAAAGGGTTGTTTATTTCAAAAACTTGTAATTATTAAAAAACACAGAATTGGTAATTTCTAATTATGGCAATAGTTGTTCTCATTTTCACGGACCTTTCTCCTTACATTCCATTAGCTGCAATGTCTGCGTCGAAAAAATCCCTCATTATAGAAGATACTGTGAACAGATCATATTTATCCTCGCGTGTTTTACTTACTTTCGACCTGGCCATTTGTTTTTGATTCCGATCGATGGCGATGGTTATTTGTTTTTTTTTTTAACTCCATAGCTACCTCGTTCCCAATGACAATTTTTTTCCATAAATAAATCCATATTATTACTTGAAAGCAAGGATATACAAACAGTCAATTTTCAGTTTCGTTGGGCATCATGCAAAGTGAGGGCAACCCATTATCAAAGTTTTGAGGTCTTAAAGAGTTAAATTTATGCAGCTATAAGAGTCGCATTTAATTATCAAGCTAATTCTCTACTGGTGTACTTATAAGATGGTCCTCTATTGCATCTTTCAGGGCTTTTATTAGACTTCTTTCTTGAAAGAACACAAACCACCGTTGGCATTTTCGAACATTAATTTTGAACCGATTCACCCCGGCACAACAGAGCTCGTTGGGGCAGCTTGCTATATTGTATACATAGAGCCTACAGAAACGACGTTGTCCGACGATAGCATCCATTTTTTTATGGTTGAATTAAATCTATTTAGTTATTCTTTCTGAAAGAGTGATCGACGAATTACGACACATAATCAGAACAAACAATTGAGAGATTTTTTGAGGATGCCGAAGTAGTCAACTAATTATGATATTACTTTTTTCCAACTTGCTATTAGTCGACAGTTTCTTTCTGCTTGGCACTGGCATTTCTTCTACAGTAGCTAAGGCTTCACTCCACAATTACTTTCGTGGTTAAAAAAAGTATCTTCATAATCGTTACTTATTCGTAGAAATTGATTTTCCACCTTGTTTGGAATAATATTTTCCATTAGTTCGTGTAACTTCTTCTTGCCCAAGAAATCATTCTCTAGTTTTCCTATTATCGATGATAAAAATGGGGCTGCATGTCTCTGTCAAGGACTAAAGATTCTTTGATAAGTTACGTTCAGAGGCTGCTCGGATCAATGTGTATGTTTTGTTTGCTACGAGGCGATGTGGTATTTATTATCTTCAGTGCTGCTGATCATTAAAACATTTGCCAAAACCAATTTTATTAATAACGAAATTTTTTTAAAAATCCTCATGATAATTAATATAATGTAACGTGTAACAGAAATTACAAGATCCCTATTTCGTGTTTGAAAAGACATTGAAGTGCTACTTCCTCTAAAACAGAAACACCAGCGCTACATTACACGTGACCGAAACGACCTTCGCAAAGACTAGAGAAGTTAATTAGTGAGCTATTTTTGTAAGTCAAATAATGAGGAATTTATGCCTGAGAACTTAGAGCAAGTTTAAGGAGTTACTTCATTTGTCAAAGTTACATTCCAAAATCGTGTATTCTATTTTCACTCAAACTTAAAGTCTGCATGGTCACATTGTATGTTGTAAGAAACTGTCTCTGATACAGTCGTAAATCCGTGCCAATTAAAACTTTTTTCATCTTTCAAAAGATGTCGGCTGACGTCACTATTGTTGGTCGACTGTTTGACGGCGGATAGCACTTAGACGAACGTTTGTCGTCAGACACAGCACTTAGATGAATGTTTGTCGTCAGACAGTGCACTTGGTGGTTACAACTGACAAACAACGGTTTGGGACGTGAAGCTGCTTACAAACAGCAGTCTGTGTCGTGAACTTGCTTACAAACAGCAGTCTTTGTCGTGAACCTGCTAGTAGTGTATAATGACGCAAGATACCCGTTTTTGAGGGTAACCTACCCTCGCGGCTCCCCTCGCGCGTGAGCTTCCGGTTTACAACGGCCAATGCCCTGCCGGTTTAGCGGGGTCTGGGGGGGGGGGGGGCAAACCGNGTCGTGAACCTGCTAGTAGTGTATAATGACGCAAGATACCCGTTTTTGAGGGTAACCTACCCTTGCGGCTCCCCTCGCGCGTGAGCTTCCGGTTTACAACGGCCAATGCCCTGCCGGTTTAGCGGGGTCTGGGGGGGGGGGGGGCAAACCGGAAGTGGGCGGGGCCTGGGGAACCGGAAGGGGCGGCGCGATGACCCTCCGGCGCGAGGGGAACCTACCCTCAAAAACGGGTATCTCGCGTCATTATACACTACTCCTGCTTACAAACAGCAGTTTGTGACGTGAATCTGCTTACAAACAGCAGTCTATGTCGTGAACCTGCTTACAAACAGCAGTCTGTGTCGTGAACCCGCTTACAAACAGCAGTCTGTGTCGTGAACCTGCTTACAAACAGCAGTCTTTGTCGTGAACCTGCTTGCAAACCGCACTCATTGTCGTGAACCTGCTTACAAACAGCAGTCTGTGTCCTGAACTTGCTTACAAACAGCAGTCTGTGTCGTGAACGTGCTTACAATCAGCAGTCTTTGTCGTGAACCTGCTTACAAACAGCAGTCTGTGTCGTGAACCTGCTTACAAACAGCAGTATGTGTTGTGAACCTACTTACAAACAGCAGTCTGTGTCGTGAACGTGCTTACAAACAGCAGTCTGTGTCGTGAACCTGCTTACAAACAGCAGTCTGTGTCGTGAACTTGCTTACAAACAGCAGTCTGTGTCGTGAACGTGCTTACAAACAGCAGTCTGTGTCGTGAACCTGCATACAAGCAGGAATCTGTGAAGTGAACCTGCTTACAAACAGCAGTCTTTGTCGTGAACCTGCTTACAAACAGCAGTCTGTGTCGTGAACGTGCTTACAAACAGCAGTCTTTGTCGTGAACCTGCTTACAAGCAGGAATCTGTGAAGTGAACCAGCTTACAAACAGCGGTAAATTTTTACTATTACCACCCACTCGAATCCAGTACTTTTTTGTTTAACTATACATGTAATATGAGGTATTCTAACACTTTTTTCTTGAAAAACGTTTTCGTCGGAAAGGCTTAGTTTTCGAGATATTTGTCTTTGAAGTTCCCATTGTTTTTCTATGGGGAAAAAATAGCCGACGTTAGCAAGGGCTTGCTAGCGACTCCTAACAGCCTAGCCTGACATACCTAACATATCCCCAGAAAAACTATAAAAAGAGGTTTTCTATAACACTGTGCGAGTGTGGCTATTTTCTTTCAAAGAAAAACCATGGGAACTTCAAGGTCAAATCTCGAAAACTAAGCCTCTCATTCGAAAGCGTTATTCGTAAAAAAAAATTTTAGAAGGCCTTATTTTACCCAAATACGTCACGAAAAAATACTGGATTTGGCTGGGGGCGGGGCAATAGTAAAAAATACCCAAACAGCAGTTACTACACTTACTTGTAATACCGTGAGTATCGCGACCTTCCGGTAGCTCGCAGTATCTAAAGTTTTCGCCATAAAATCTTCAATATAATAAAGACCGATGTGTATTCATCTGTTTGTTTATCCATTTTCTGTCACGCTTTAACAAAACAAATAGGCGGAAATTACCCTGGCTAGAGGCTCTGGTAGTCCTCTCAAACTCCATTGAAAACTGATAGGTAGAAAATAGGCTGGGTTGCAGAAGATGGCAAATGTATCTTTATTGGGGACAGTTGAAATTCAAAAATGAAAATATCGCAGGCTTAGTCTATTTCAAAGTATCGGACAGCCTCAAGTTTAACTGCCGAAGTTGAAATCACAGCACTGAATATATCTGAAGCTTCCATTAGCACTCTCATGCATCTTGCTTCTTCCCACAGATGATTTCATTGCATCAGCTATTCTTCCAACTTTGATGCAATTTTCGACGAAACATCTTTCAATAACCAAAAGACTATGGGACAAATATGACACACTAGGGTATCTATGATACCAAATCGAATCAGTTCTTTTCAGTGTTGCTGAACTGACTGCAATAGTAATGAATTCCTTTCATGGCAAAAAATAAGAGTCTTGACGCGATCAGTAATTAGGGAAATTAGGATGCCGTGAACCCTCAACTGGATGACCTTTAAAATTGGCAATTGTATGAAGGAAAACATGGTTAATGAAGAAGGACCAACGCAAATTATTCGCTGTCATTATATGACAGCGCGGGCACACTAGTTATTTATAACGCTTCCAGTAACCAAAAGATTACATGTAATGCCCCTGGTTTCGAGAGTGACAGGATCATTACTTATAGTATCGTGAGCATCATGACCGAGGGTTACTTGTAGTACTAGTAGCTCGTGTACTGTGAGTTATGGCTACTTGTAGTTTCCAGAGTAACGCGAACCGAAGGTTAATCGCAACACCTCCAGTTTTATTGCCCAAAAGTTATTCGTATATGTCACAATTTCACGAAAAAATATTTAATTGCAGTACCATCAGTTTCACAAGATGAATATTACTCGCAATGCATAAAAGCTACTTGCAATGTCCTATAATTTCACGAAACGAATGTTACTTCTATTACTTCCAGTTACATGACCTGGCACTTGCTTCTTATGTCCCTAATTTCACTATGCGAACAGGACGTGTAAAACTTCTAGTTGCTCGACCTGAAATTGCTCGTTACACCCCCAATTTCACTAAATGGATATATATTACATGCAATACATCCAATTACTCAACTCGAAATTGCTCGTCATGGCCCCAATTTCACTAAATGGATATATATTACATGCAATACATCCAATTACTCAACTCGAAATTGCTCGTCATGGCCCCAATTTCACTTAACGAATGTCACATCCAGTACCTCCAGTTCCACGACCTGAAGTCACTAGCATTATTCCCCAATTTCATGAAATGAAAACACTTGCGATACTCCAATTTCACAACGGAACAGTTTCTCACACAGAAGGGAAATTATCGCAAATGTTCACCAGAGGCCGCAGAACTGCGGTTCAGAGGCCAGCAAGTCGCATGTGTATGTGCAATGCCACCAAAGTTAGGACAATAAAAGTAGTTAATGACTCTGTAATAACACTTCAAACTTTCCTCTGTTGTTTATCGCTAAAAGTCACGCCCCAGTGACGGCTTAATCTGAGATTAATTCTACAGATTTCCGGCCTAAATGACTCGAAAAAATCTTTGGTCTAGCACTCTAACCGCTCTTAGAGGTCCGAGTCTATCATGGAAGTTTAGAATGCAATGTACTTTCTGACGAAGCAATGTCGTTGTTTTGGCTTTTTTTTCTTTTCTGTTTTAGCTTGCAAAAAGTATGTTTTCTATTTTTTTTTTCTTAGATTTCATGTCGCAGTATAGTCCCCGTCAATTAAATACTTAAGAATGTTCATAACCAGATAACTTTTCTTTTATTTAGAGCTTTCTACTGATATATATAGCTCTATACAGTATAAAGGAGCAGTAGCTGCCTGTTTTCAAGTTCCGTAGAAGTCAGACTTTAGGCTCTAAAATTAACCAACATTTCCTAGTATTTCAAATGTTTTGTAATGTATGCATACGCATTAAGGTATGGTATGCGAACCGTGCAGCAAAACATTACCTTTCATTACCAGATACAATTAAAATATTATATCCTAGAAGAGGGACAAGCATCCAGGGGATATCGTGCAGTGCTTTGCAGTGAAGTTCCTAAGGGATATCGTGTTTCTGACATGGTGCTTCAAATTGAATACCCAATCATGCATAAATATTTAGAAATATAATATATAATGTACGTAGACACTATGCATCTTTGTATCTTATAAGATTTAAAGAAAAATAAATGAATAAAAACTGGCCGTAGTCTCCGTTGCCAGCAGTACGACAGCAGGGGACGTGTCTAGGGAGGTACCAGATTTCAAGGCTACATATACTCGTAGGTAAATAAACTGAATATGCAACGTTGCAGGAGGAATAATTACCTCCGCCAAGGAGGTTATGTATTCGTCGTGTTTGTCTGTCTGTCTTTAAGTCTGTCTGCTTGTCACCAAGATGACTCAAAAAGTTATGAACCGATTTAGACGAAATTTACAGGGATTGTTAGGTATGTTAGGAGGAATAGATGATTAACTTTTGATGAATATATGTCCATCCATTTGTTTGTTTGTTTGTCTGTCTGCATCATTTTTCTCAATGCTATAACTCAAGAAGTTATGGATGAATTTTTATAAAATTACCATGAGTTATTAGGTATATCAGTAAAAGTGAATGACCAAATTTTGGTAATGATCCGTTTGTTCGTTTGTTACTATTTTTAATTTTATGCTGGTTAGCACAATAACTCAAAAAAATAATGAATGGATCTTTATGAATTTTATAGGGTTTGTAAGTAATGTTGACAGACATGGATAACTAAATTCTGGTGCAGATCAGTTTGTTCGTTTCTATGTTTAACTCATGTCTGTCATAACGTTTGTTAGCAGTATAACCCAAAAAGCTATGAACTGATCTTCAAGAAAATTGCACAAGCTGTTATTACTATCAAAAGACACAAATGGTTAAATTTTGGAGTTTATACAAAGAAAATTATGGTTTCAGAACCAATTTGAATTTTTTGCTACCGTTGCCTCGCTTGGCAGAGGTATGTGCTCTCAGAATTGTTGGTGTTGCACTGAGTAGCGTTCTCAGTCGAGACTTTGGGCGGTAGGCTGGGAGGTCCCGACGTGTTCACAGCGTCGATTCTTATTTCATTTTCTTAATCATAAACTCATTTAATTAGCCAAATAGTCCATTGAAATTATATGTCGACGAAAAGAGCAATACATCCGCACTGATATGATCTAATTTAGTATTCTATAATTATAATATTAAAAAAAATCGTCTGTAACAGAGCGAAAGCGAGGATGTATAAGTATCATCACCTTGATCGTCAGCATTGTTTGTTCCGTGCTCAGTGAATCTTGTGTCTACCTTGCCTCAGAGTCTGTCGTACTCTTGTTGCGAGAGGTTGTACTAACCTGCGGACCGTGAATTTCTGCACAAACTCTAGTTTCTCTGAGCACATTAGAAGCTGTCATGTAGATGTGTTTTGGGTGTTTCTTTTTTCTGTGGATAAGTAATTTACGTTTCAAGTAAAGCTGCGTAAATTTACGGAGAAGCCTTCAATGACGACTTAGTATTAACTGTTTTCAATATTTCGGAATCCCACTAACAAGCGTAGAAACAAAAGTTGAACAAATTTACAAAACTTTGCACGAAAAGTACCAAAACTCACTGTTGATGCCGTTATGTGCGCACACTATTTAGCGTGACACAAGATTTTACCAGTTAGCGTTTTAACATACAATATGGCAACACTGCACTGCTGACGTATTTTACCTTTCTTCGTGTCTCGTTTTTCTCTAAGGGCAAGTTCACACGTCACTCGTAACAACGCGTTAGCTCATCCACTTACGCGAATGCGCTGTAGTGTCGTCATCACAACAACTTTGTGTACGCTACGAAAAGTTGTAAAAATGTTAACCGTTATATTAGTTTCCTCTGCAATTATCACTACGCAAATTGCGGAAATCTCGTCAACTTTCGCATGAAATATAACGCAAAAAAAGTGCGCACTTTTTTGAAATTTTTAGGGCGCAGGAATACACTCGGACAAGTGGATGAGCGAATGCGTTTAGATGAGTTACGTGGGAACGCGGCTTAATCAATGTACTTCACGCCATGACTTCTTATTGTCTGTGACCGCTCGCAGGTGTGCAGTCGAACAGACACGTTACAAGGCCACTGGAGACGAGAGTCGAAACACGGGAACGTTTCTTCGTACTCACCCGATTTTGTCGCTTCAGGGCACAACTTCGGCTTGGCCAGATTTTAACTGTCCAAATTTGCTCAATGTCTCAGCTGACACCGCAAAATTTCTTCTACGGCAAGTGCCAACAGCACAGTTTGGAACATCTCTCTTAATTTCTAGTGAGTTTTAGCTCGCAATAACGTACAGTTTATTGCTATGTTCAAACACGTTAAGATGTAGTCACGGTCACAGAAACTTTTGTTCCAGGAAAGTGAAACGTTTTTGTTTTCCGACTCTCGTGTGCAGCGGCCAAAAGATGTCATGACGTCGCCAGCGTAATGCACGGTATACAATAGTAGAGACCATAGTCTGACCATTTTATGAAGGCGGTTCAGTCGTGGTCAAATTCCTCTATAGCGTTGCAAAACCTAGGAGTATATCTGAGATTTTGTTCGGCCCATATCTTAGCTCCGCCCACTAACTGCATATAGAGAAATCTTAGAAATATTCATAGGATTGGCCCCGCTGTAGAAGAATCTGACCACGACTGAACGGCCTTCATGAAATGGTCAGACTGAAGCAGAGTAAAGCCGGAGTCCGATTCGGGGACTCGGTGCGACTGCCGGTAATCAGGGACCCCAGAAAGCAAAGAGTGAAACGGTGGGACTCACTAGCTCTAAAATAAAACTTGGCTGTGACCGCGTATAGCTGAATGACGTCATATCGACGAGTTGAAGTATTTGAGTGTACGACCTCAGGCCTTAGTAGGTTGGGTTCTTAATGCTTACCAACAAATATAAGCAGCGTTATATTCTGCACGCGAGAGAAACCAAAGTTACTAACATTCACAGCTCTACTGACGAAATTTGGGCCGGTATGGCGTCCAGATTTACCTTCTTCTCTGAAAGGAACCCTTATTTACACTTCACATTCATTTCACATTACTCTTCACGGAAATTATTTTAACGTATCACCGTATTTTTTTTACTTAATTCATTCAATCTCTCGCTTCTTACTGGCCAGATACTTGAGCTGCACCCACACACAAAACACGCTAAAATGTTGTCATCAAGTACAGAAAGTTTGAGCAATGACTGTTCCCTTCATTTATTGGTTTGCTTAGGGGATGAAATTTGCAACTGACGACAATTTTTTTGTCAAAATTAATTAGAAACTTTTAGGCTGCTCAGACGTACTGTTAGTCGCTATTGACGTCACTGATGACGTCACTTTTTGATGCAAGCTCCTCGTGAGTCCTCCCGTTACGCTCTTTACTTCCTAGGGGATCCGGTCCAATTGCCGGTCTCCGGGTTTACTCCGCTAGTCTCCACTAGTGCATACTTCTTCGTAGAGTAACGTCATGACATTATCTGTTGTGAACTTGTTACTCGTACAAATATTTACGCCGGTCACTGTAATTCTTAAATATGAGAGTCAAGGCCTTTGTCGGTCAGACGCCTCATCTCTACAAAGGTATTGTTAAATATAGAAAATGGAAAATCACTACTGTGTCGTCAACAAAGCCTTCTCCGTAAACTTAAGATGCTCTACTTTGGTCCGTAAATCAGTCTTCCTCAGTGAAGACTAGAACGGCTCGTGGTGTAAAACCATCACCCGCGGTATGGGGTAAATTCAACGGAAGTCATATTCGATGGCCAACTAATCCTAGTTTTTCATATAGATGCTGTGTCCAACAAGGCTCCATCGTTGCGCCCCTACTATATTGCCTCCTATGTATATTTGTATATACAATATATATACAATAGATATTGTATATTGTATATACAATATACAAATATACATAGGAAAAAAAATAGAACGCCCCGTGCTCCAGATGATCTGCCGCGGTGGAGGTGAGTTCACCCCGGTGGAGAAATATTCAACGCCGTCATTTTTGATGGCCAGCTAGGACTATTTTCTTTGGCATGGATCACATCTAGGTCAACTCACCAAACTCCTTACAAAACATTTGATGATTGCTCAACTCCTTCGACCACTTATTGGGTGGACAGACAAATATACTTAAATCTGCAACGAAAACATTATCACCTCTCTCACTTCGTTCGCGGGTGATAAACAAACATCCAAAATACAACTTCTATATGATAGTGTCATCGGTTGGTGAGGCGAAGTCGAGCCCACTCGGATTGACTTCCATGGAACTTCAGTCGGGTGTACTGGCTACTGTTTGTTGAATTGGTTTTCGAGCGTTAACGCTTTTTAGGGTAGCATGGGACTTCCGAAAACTCTACCTTTCTCCGTCTCAAGCGTTAACTGGTTGCTTTTAACACCTGTGACAAGATGCAAAGTGCCGAAACCAACTGCCCTGCTTAGGGCCGCCACACATGATCAGTTTTAACTGACAGGTATGACTACTGCTAAACTGACAAAGTTTAAACTAACGACAGGTAAAACTGAAATTGACAGTGCGTTCCCTCAGTTTTACATTGATTCGGCCACACACGTGCGGTTTTAATTGACAGTTATGACTGTGCAGTTAACTGACACAAGCTCGATTTCTTCCAGCTTCTTTACTAATTTACTATAGGCAGCTTCTTTCTTTGTGCGATCATGATAGTCTTCCTCTTTTAGCTTGCCACAGGCAAAGTTCACATAGATATATTTTTCAATGAATTTAGCAATTACATGGTTTTGCTTAAGAGGCATATCAATAAAATGTACTCGCCACTATCACCTGTAGAAATGAGGAGAAAATGTATGCATGCATGCAATTGTACAGTTATGTATGAACCCCACCCGCACTGTCTTCAGTTACGCCATTCAGTTAAAAATGAAAGTTTCAGTTTTAACTGCACAGTTCTACTGCACTGGAGTAGTGAGAACTTAGATACCCAAACACGTGCAGTTTTAACTGACAGCTATGGATAACTGTCAGTTAAAACTGATCGTGAGTGGCCGCCATTACAGTTCCAGAGAAGCTAAGCCGTGTGGACTTAGCTCAACTTTACTTGGACGAGAGAATCGGTGACATTTATATTCTATGGGATACCGCAAGGTACATAAAATACCCAGCCCCACCAAACTTCCTTGTGCTTTGCGTGCCAAACTTGCAACACCATCACAGCCAGTCAGCCAGCCAGCCAGCCAGTCCCGCACACGTGGCCTGCGCCAGTAAGCGCTCCTGTCACGAGTAATTTTTCCGCAATTAACAACAGTTTGGGGTCGTAATGAGGTCTTCTTATCATCGTGGCGTGACCGCTTTGTCGTAATTTACGACATGGCCACGCCGGCTAAGAGCCCCATCTTCTATACCCTTATTTATCGTGCCGAGACAGATTGCACGTGTAGCTTTAAAAAAAAAAAAATAACGAAATCACAAGGCTTCACAAGCAAACAATTATTGAGGACCCTCGAACAAAAGGGGCGTAAGCGACACTTCTTAAAATATACAGGAGGGCCACTTAAAGACAATGCACTGGTGTAATAAGGTACAAAATAATCAATTTTACATACGATTCTCGATCATTTCTACTCGGATTTACGCCTTTCTGACTTCACAGAACGACAGGTCTCAATCTGTACTATCCGATGGTGCAACA
Source organism: Parhyale hawaiensis (assembly GCA_001587735.2). Lineage (NCBI taxonomy): Eukaryota > Metazoa > Arthropoda > Malacostraca > Amphipoda > Hyalidae > Parhyale > Parhyale hawaiensis. The sequence goes on along the minus strand of LQNS02020119.1, from coordinate 4,433,468 downwards.
AAAAAAAACCTACTCTTGAAAAACCTGTTGTTTACGTCCCTATTGTTCTAGGGCCCTCTGGTGGTCTCAAATTGTTATTTCGCCATATACTTACCATATAATGTCGGTATTAAACTCACATTTCTGTATCACCGGCACTATTCAACTCGTTAATCTTAAACTGACGGGCCAAAAGTAGGCGTCTTGCAAGAATAGCGCTGTTGAAAAGTAACAAAATGTAACATGTCCCTACCGATTGACATATTTTATAATAATAATTGTGAACAGTGTTCACACTATGTCTAAAGATCTGCTAGCTAACTTGTAAATGCCATCTCAATGCTAGCATTAAAGACTCTAACATCTCAGTGTGCTGTGCCCTAACTATGATAGAGACAACATCCCTATGACATCATCAATGAGTTTCATTTCTTTATTTCTTTGCTCTCTTGTACACGGCGTTGAGCTAGCTAGCGAGGTCTAAACTAAGTAACCGGTTGTCCACAGTGTCTGTCTATAATTCCCTAGTCTTTTAACAAAGAACAAAGGGACTTGTAAACAGTTAATGGAGCTACTCTACCTCAGTTTTCAAGCAATTTTATCTTGAATGAAACAAGGTGTCATCGATTGGCATCTCAAAGGTCGAGTTAAGTTGTGCTTGACTTCCCCGGAATTTCAAATGGGAACGTTGGTTTCTCCACGTAAAATGTAAGTGTTTACAGCAACAAGATTTCGCTTGAGATAGCTGAAAACTCTGTCTTACAGAACAATGTTGAGTATTTGTATTTTCATGGTTCATCAATTTAGGGATAACTCCTCTAACTTGTTTTCAAAGAGTTAAAGCTCCGTTCCTGTCTGAAGTTACGGAGAACCCAATCCCATGGTAACAACGAACATTGCGTGCTGTACAGTTGTGCTGATGGTCCCGGAAACGATCCCCAAGCCAGGTGTGATCTTTGTGCCAGGCGGTGGGCTAGGTGAATCAGCAAATTGCTTGGTGCGCATAGCTGCCGAGGGAGGGGGCTACTTACCTTAGGGTAAGGGGGCTCGGGTCGCTGAACCTTCCGCTAAATTCGCCATTCTTATTAGCGACGCGTGGTCGGTTGAAACTGTACTTACTCCTCTGGGGCCAATTGGTCTATATCTGCAGCACAAACCAGGGAGTGTGGGTTTCCCAGTGGAGGGTGCAGTCACAGTTGACTTTACCTTTACTTTACCACTGACATTAGCCGTCTCTACCAATAGCGTCAACTGCCGTCAACTACTAGAGTCCAGGTCAGCCGCACTCGACCTAAGGTATGCTCGATTGAGCGCCAAAATTAGGCATTTGGGGCGTGGCTCATTAAAAACTTCACGCCACTGCGCTGCTTGGACCCGCTGAGACGAGTTTCAGGCAATGACTCTTCATCGGGTACTCTTAAAACTGCATGGAACTCAATCTTGTTCCGTAAAATGGAGTGTTAAGCCGGTCATTCATAACCGTGTTGCTCTAATACTAGCGACACGATTCAAAGCGACAAAACTGAAGCTTCTGTCTGAAGTTCCGGACAAGTCAAGCCTCGAAGGCTCGCGCTACTTCATTTCGTTTCGCTCATAGCCCAGCAGAATTCCTTCTTTTTCACCATCTTAATCTGGCTGATGACAAGAGCCTTTTGTTCCCAAGATGCGATCACGAACCGTTTCCGTTTCGCGGAACAAAATAATGTTTCCGACACTGCACACGCTGTACGCTGTTTTCTATATATTTCTCGTAGGATATTAGCAGAGCCAGCCCCGGCTTGCCTAACCTAAATGAGTAAGAGCCACGTTGTAGCCGAAAAAACTATTACGAGGGTTTGTTCCAGAGGGCGAGGCACGGCAGTAATGGTGGATTTTAATAGAAAAACAATAGGAACTTTAAAGTCAAATATCTCGAAAACGAAGCATTTGCGACAGAAACGTTATTCAGGAAAAATTTCTTAGAATGTTTTATTTAAGCTAAAAATGTCAACAAAAATACCGTATGTGATAAACGTGCACTACAGAAATTTCGCCCACCTTTTAAGTAGCGGCTCTTATAATATCAGCGGCTCTTGATAGTGCTTGCGTGCATTCATGGTCGCCTCTTTTGTAGAAATTCTTCTCCCTCCTCTTTTTCTTGTCAATTTTCCCCAATCCTTCATATCCTACTAACATAATGGCAATAGCCCATAGAGGGCCGGGGCGTAAGTTTCGGTGGCTCTTTGAGAATGGCCCTGATGTTTCGCGTACTGCCGCCTATAAAATCTAATCTAATCTTTTTAAACCAAACCCAACCTACCCTAAACCATGATATATCTCGAAATATATTGTAAAATTTGAAAAATCGTCGCAAATAAAATGTTAATAAAAAAGTCAATTGTACGTATAGGGCTACTGTGCGAGTTTCATAACAATCAGACCATAAATAACGGAAATATACCGCCCCCACCCTTGGGATCGTAACTCGAAAACTAGGTCCGACTGCCAAAAACGGACTTCAGATTCCGATTCTACATCGGAAATTACGTAGACGACAGAACGAAAGATAGAAATAAATTAAAAGAAATATGTGCTGAAGGAAAACTAATACCGCGAATTTAACTATGGGGCGGCAGGGTTCCTTCCTCCCTATTAAAACTCTTTGGCCCGGAGCGATTCAGGAGGTACACCAAGTGCTAGCCTTCTTTATTTCCAGTAGAAAGTAAAACCTTCATAGAATAATTTATGTATAGGGCCTAGTTGAATTAGCACCCATAGTGAAAGTGACCTATTCTAACAATGCTGATAGTAGCTATACGTGCATCCAAAATATTAGCATCAAAATCAAGCTACACGCTCTTATTCAATTTAAATAAGGAAAGAGAGTGATAGAAATTGCTAGAGACGACAATTTACCTGAAGCAACAGTGCGTTACATTAAGAAAAGCGAAGCCATAATAAATACTTATGCGATGTTGTATGTGAATAGAAATTTCAAATATTTTCTCTTTGCTCACCATTACCTATTTATAAAATTTAAATACTGTTGTAGACTTGGATACAACCCCGTAGTGGCGCTACGATGGGCCACAGGCCATATGGTTACGTTTCAGGGATGATGATACGGAACAGGTTAACGCACTGCCGTAAGTGGCGGACGTACGATGGACACAGTTGGAACGATGACGTCACAAGAGAGGATGCGATAGTAGCACAGTCGAAGACTAGCATTTGTCTACCATACTATAGATATGAATTAATGAACTATGAATATCACAGTTTAGAAATAGCAATAATCAATATGATACGGTTGGCCAAATTGTCGTAATATTTATTGATCATTTATGCTGTTTTTCCGCAACAGGCACGCATCCGGTCCGACCGTTTGCTTGTGAAATGTGAACCTAAGCTGTGCCGTCGTTAACAGATCCAGTCCTTCTCTCCTAATCGTAAAAACTAGAGCATCATTGGGAAAAATATATGGGTTTATCATTCGCCAGATTCAAAAGCAGCGTTCGTAAGACGATTTAGATGTGGGGAACAGGTTAGGCTTTTTTTGAGGGGGGGGGGGCAAGTTAGCTAACGCTAGTTGGACGCGACACTAACTGTTATAGTCCGCGAGCAGCGTATACCTAGTAGCTGATAGTTTTTTCTAATTTTGCCGAGCAATTGTATGGCTGCTCCGTAGTATGTATAGACTTCACCCGAAGGAAAGAAATTTGTTTCTCTGATGCTTTAACCTAGCCTAACCTAACCTAACCTAGCTTAGCTTAGCCTAACCTAACCTACGCTAACCTCCTGTGGAGTCAATGGGTATAAATTTTCTCCCAAAGGAAAACAATGGAAATTCGAAGTCAAATATTTCGAAAACTATGCATTTGCGTGCAAAAAGATATTAATGTAAAATATGTTTAAATGTGGCGTGTTACCTAATATTACCTTAAAATGTCGAAATTCTATTTCGCACCTAAAGTAAAATTTCACCAGAAGTTCTTCTATCTCTGCGTTTAATGACAGGCATCTGAACCAATATTTGTTGCAGCGGTTTGCAATTATAGAGGATAGCAGGCTATTGGTAGAAGACGAAAATAAGTGGGAAACATTGAGGTAGGCTATCCACTCATATGACTCCACCTTCAGAATGCCATATTACTCTCGATAGAACGCACTTGATTTAGGCCTATTGCATCTAAGTACGATAAACTTCACTCCAAAAGTCCATCTGACACATGCGGTCATTTGCCGAGTTGAATTCATTGGCGGTTTTTTACATTACACTCAACTCAAATCCAGTATTTTCGTTTATATATTTAGTTAAAATAAGGCATTCTAATTTTTTTTTTATAAATAACATTTTGGTTGGAAATGCTTAGTTTTCGAAATATTGACTTTGAAGTTCCTATTGTTTTTCTATGAGAGAAAATAATCACACACGCACAGTGTAATGGAAAACTTTTTTGTCAATCTTACTTTTACTATAACCAACGATTTGGTATGTTTATGCAATGTAGCTACATGTAAATAGAGCAATTCTAAGACATTTTTCATGAATGACTATTTGTTCACAAATGCTTAGTTTTATACATCCAACCTTGAAGTTCCCTTTGTTTTTCTATAGGAAACAACAGCGGACGATCTTATAGGCTTGCTAGTGACCCCATAGGGAACCTAAACTAACCTACCTAACCTAGGTTAGGACTGTTTACGTTCCCTATGGGGTCGCCGGATATTTTCTCCCATAGGAAAGCAATGGGAACTTCAAAGTCGGATACCTATCTAGAAAACTAAGCATTTGCAAGCAAATCGTTATTCATGAAAAATGCTTTGCATAACTCGATTTAAATGTACATCCCATACAAGATACCAAAATCGTTGGCTATATTGAAAGTAGTATTGACAACCTTGTTCTTTTCATTGGGTTGTCGGGTCTGATTAGGTTGGGTAGGTACCGTTAGGTTCCCATGGGGTCGCTATTAAGCCAATAATGAGGTCTGTTATTTTCTCCCGTAGAAAAACGATGACAACTTTAAAGTCAAATATCTAACAAATTAAGCATTTCTGACGAAAACGTTATTTTTTTGAAAAAAAAAAAAGTCTCGGTATGCTTTGTTTTGTCTAAATATGTCAACAAAAATATTGGATTTGAGTTGGGTCATTAGAAGCCTTTTAAGCCAAAGCTCCTTCAAAATTTTATCCTTTAGAATGCTGAAAAAGTTCGTAGATGCTTTGATACGTATTTCGGTCACATTTCCAAAGTGCACTTTAAGCTCTTTTGGTATTTTTGTTGACATATATAGGTGAAATGAGGCATTTTAAACCGTTTTTCATGAATGTTTTCGTCGCAAATGCTTAGTTTTCGAGTTATTAGACTTTAAAGTTCCCGCTGTTTTGCTATGGGAGAAAATAAAGATCTGTACGGTTTCACTACCCGCAAAATTATGAGACCACAATACACGTTTCTAATGCAGTATTTAATGCTCTTTGCAAACAATATATACATTTTTTTTGAGAAATAAAAAATGAAAATGGTACGAGCATTTAAAGATCAATATTTCCTATGTATTTAAAAAACTCAATTTTCCTTTCGTCAATCTATAATGCCTACGCTAAGTAGGGCCAATCAAAGATCAGCGCTAGCTAACGAATAGCTAACCAACAAATGAAGCCATCGGTTAGGCCAAGAACCTTGTAGGTTAAGAGGCAAGGCCTGGTTTTCCTAGTAGGCCTATTCAAAGTCAATATACGCCTTTAAAAACTATGAAAATCCAGCCTCGCTTCCTAACCGACAAGGTTCTCGGCCTACCCGATGACTTCATTGTTGGCTAACCTTCTGTACATAGGATGATGATCGGTGGTAGTGGTAACAGCATCAAAACATCTTTGGGCGTTCATCTGTCAAGAAACCTAAGAAATGGGTCCATAGATTTTTCCACATCCTCTTTACGTAGAGATAGATACCTCTATTTTCGATATGAGGACATGTCCTCATCTTGTCGCTGTGAAGAGCATTCAAACGACATTAGAAAAGTGTATTTTTGTTTTACAATTTTACGGGCAGTCAAACAAAAACGACCCGAAACTAAACGGTGTCTTAAGACCTGCTGGCGATCCCATTGGAACCTAACTGAATCTAATCTAACCTGACCTAACCTAACTTAAATTTCGCTTGTATGGGGTGGCCCGTTATTTTCTCCCATAGAAAAACAGTGGGAACTTCGAAGTCTAAAATCTCGAAAACTAGGCACTTGCGACAAAAAACATTATTCCTAAAAATCCGTCTTAGAATGTCTCATATTGTCTGAATATGTCAACAAAAATACCAAAAGGGATTATTGTGCACTTCGGAATATTGACTCGTATTTCTGTGCAACAAAAAAGATTCCAGGACATTCAGAAGACGCAAATGGGATATGAAGAAACACTGAAAAATAGCTATTTATCAACGCACAGGCCTCTTGTGATGTCACAAACTTATTACCCGGAGTGTACGACAGCTTGTGTCTTTTGCGTGCGCTAACCTGTTGAGTATCATTCTTGGGTTAGGTTCGCCCATTCTGTGTAATGGGAAGCAACCACCCACGAGGACCCGATAGGAAACCATAGTTAGGTTTTCGGGACGTTTGTCTCACCTGCTCACGGTTCTTCCCCTCGTTTTCATGCTCCTACTGATGATTCTTCCTTATGTTCTGCCTCTTCCTTCCCGACTTGCTGTTCCCATGCACGTTGATCGCGTGTGAGAACACTCATGAACTCTGCGTTTCTATCGACATGATCTATCTCTCTTATTTCTGCTTCTGTTCCACTGTCACTGTAGTGGATACGGAGGCTTACGCATAAGAAGTCACACATCGGCTCACTAATCATCAAAAACCAGCTTTCGTTCTTACCCCACTTCTTTGCCCACATCGCTTCTTTGCCCACATCGCTTCTTTGCCCACATCGCTTCTTTGCCCACATCGCTTCTTTGCCCACATCGCTTCTTTGCCCACATCGCTTCTTTGCCCACATCGCTTCTTTGCCCACATCGCATCTTTGCCCACATCGCTTCTTTGCCCACATCGCTTCTTTGCCCACATCGCTTCTTTGCCCACATCGCTTCTTTGCCCACATCGCTTCTTTGCCCACATTGCTTCTTCGCTCACTTTGCATCTTCGCCCACTTTACTTCTTCGCCCACTTTACTTCTTCGCCCACTTTACTTCTTCGCCCACTTTGCTTCTTCGCCCACTTTGCTTCTTCATCAACTTTGCTTCTTCGCCCTCTTTGCTTCTTCGCCCTCTTTGCTTCTTCGCCTTCTTTGCTTCTTCGCCCACTTTGCTTCTTCGCCCACTTTGCTTCTTCGCCCACTTTGCTTCTTCGCCCACTTTGCTTCTTCGCCCACTTTGCTTCATCGCCCACTTTGCTTCATCGCCCACTTTGCTTCTTCGCCCACTTTGTTTCTTCCTCCACTTTGATTCTTCGCCCACTTTGATTCGTCCTCCATTTTGATTCTTCCTCCACTTTGATTCTTCGCCCACTTTGCTTCTTCGCCCACTTTGCTTCTTCGCCCACTTTGCTTCTTCGCCCACTCTGCTTCTTCGCCCACTCTGCCTCTTCGCCCACTCTGCTTCTTTGCCCACTCTGCTTCTTTGCCCACTCTGCTTCTTTGCCCACTCTGCTTCCTTGCCCACTCTGCTTCCTTGCCCGCTCTGCTTCCTTGCCCCCTCTGCTTCCTTGCCCCCTCTGCTTCCTTGCCCCCTCTGCTTCCTTGCCCCCTCTGCTTTCTTGC
>LQNS02020119.1:4332905-4378214 GCA_001587735.2 Parhyale hawaiensis | reverse complement strand
ACTTGTGGAAAAGAGCATTGCCTGATAGGAATAGGGGTAAAAGGTCAACTACAACTTGAGTTATTGAATTACGGTGGAACAATCCTGTAGGAAAGTTTCAGCTGCTGGGTACGAAATTGTTAATAATTTCAGGTCTCCACTCTTTGAAAATGCTGGTCGGTTCTTTCAGGTACGTTTCAAGTCAGCAGCGTTCAGATGAGCACCAGAAGAAATTTTCAGTCAGCAACGTTCAGATGAGCACCTGAAGAAATGTTCTTCAGTCAGCAGCGTTCAGATGAGCACTCAAATTTTGCAATGATCAATAATTCTGAGAAGAGAAATAAAAAACATAATTTGGACACATTTATTCAATGCGTATTGGAGCAATTTACATATCAGTTATATTTATATGATAAACACATTTTCCGCAGCATCGATGAAGAAATGATCTCTCTTATTACAATCTACGATATGAAACCGTGCTGCGTTACCTACCTTTGCAGATCGGTTACAACAATTAACTTAATGTACAATAACTGTTCTACGGGATATGAAGGACACATACGATTGATTGTTCCATTCATTACTACATCATTCATCATTCAAATAACAGTACTGTATACCTACACATTATTATTGTTCCGAACGGTGAAGATGATAGTCTACTTTTCTACAGAAAGTTACTTCTACCAGATTAACATCGTTCACAGTAAAGAAGAAGTTCTACGGTTACTTCCAGTTTGAAAAATGTGAGAAAGGAGACGAAAGTTTCCTTGGAGAAGATAATCAATCGGTAGAATAAATAATCTTTCAGCACAGGAACCTCTGCTCGAAGATCGATAAGTCTCAAACTAAGCCATTGAAATTTAGCTTTGTTGGATATTCACACTGAATAAACTTCTAAGTGACCGCATTATACATTCCTTACTACTAAGTTTAATAAAATAAAAAGCCACTATGGCCTCAGTCCCAGTTTCTGGAAAAACAAAATACGCGTAACAACGGTACCCGGAGGTACTGTAAACTGAAAAGATGACAAAAGATAACGTCAGTGATGCCAGGGGATAGATTATTGTTGTCGAATAATGTAAATCGTATCATTAGGGTTGTGACTTTGCATATATGCAAACGTTTTAAAAAAAAGTTGCATACATGCACAGGGTGCATATATTATGCGCTTGCATAAAATATGCACGTGCATATTATATGTAAAAAGTAACTCGCATAAATTATGCAGATGCATATTGTATGCGTTGTGGTAAATATACAGTGTTCAAAAAATGCATATAATATGCAAAATATGCACACAGTTTTACCGTGCATATGCAGCATATTATATGCAAGTCAAGGTCACAACACTAGTCATCATTATTTAACTGATAATTTCCTTTTATAAGGAGCGCACTTCACAACCGATTCCGTCAATCATTACCCTATATTTAGTCGAACATTCTCAGGAAAACGCGCTTTGTTCAGAGTTCTACCAAGTGGAGCGGACGTTTCTTTTAAACTAAATATTAGGTTGAAAGGAAAGTCTTCGCGGTTTTTCAATAACATAATATTATGTTCCACAAACCGATAGGACTTTTTCTAGAATCCAATACGTAATGCTATTTCCAATCAGTTTTGCGTACATTTTACAATGAAAATAATATCGGTTTGTTTCAGTTTATTTCGCTTCAGTTTCTAATGGCGTTTAATATTGAACAACCCGCATTATTTATGATTTAACACGTCACAAAATAAGTGTTAAACCAACTACTTTAGGAGTTTTGCTTTTAACAAACTAAGATGTAGATAAAAGAACACTAATGGTTGTGAGCCAAATATTTCTAAACACTGCGCTTTGGAATTAAGTTTTGACGAGATAACTTCACAGTTCTTTTTAATATGTTCAAGGTATTTTATACTCACAGCCCGGGTTACTGTATCCTTGAGATAGAAGAACAGTGGCGTGAATGTTTCTTGAAGAATTTCCTATTCCTGAAAATTTACGTCACTCTGAAATATTTTAGGTTTCTTTTTTTTTTCCTTGTCCGATTCAATTGCGTCATAGCCAAGAGTCTTTGGCCACTTAAGTCTGACTGTTGCCACTCCACTATACAGCACTATACATACAGCACTAGGCCATACAAGGTGATTATTAAACTTTTCTCTGGTGAAACTAAGCTGGTAAAAGTTTATCAGATAGTGGATCACACAGCAATTACTTCTGACTGGTTGTCATAGCTAATCTATATACCAGCCACTCCCCCCTAAAAAAATTACAAAATTGGCGGGCTAGTGTAACAAGTAGAGTAAGCGAACCACACCCCCTTCCACACTACCTGATTGGCCCGTGCGTCATCGACTTTGCAATTTAAGCATTGACAAAAACAGTAACAGTACTAAACAATACTGAAGACAGTAACTTTAACATTAGTAACAACTTGGCAATTTAAGTAATGACAAAAATAGTAACCGTGCTAAACCGTACTAAATACAGTAAATATAACACTGGCAATAATACTTAGGAATAACTGTGATAAAAAAAAATTAGCAATAAGCCCAACTCAGACAACACAATACCTTTCATCGGATGTACCGACAAGGTGACTGTGATTGTCAATTTCCCACAAACTGCCCATACCTGTGGACCCAAGAATTAAGTATTTATTTCATTTTCCTTAAAGAATTCACTACTCTTTAGTATAAACTAATTAAGACCCAGTGTTATGAACATAACACATCCGATTTAGCAAAATTCTCGCGAAAAGAAAATTTGGGCAGGAATGTGTTAAACATTCGCACTAGTGTCTAGAGACGATTTTCATAGCGAAGCAGTTGCCATTGTTGAGACTGTATTAAAATACTGAAATTTTTATATAAAATCTTCTCTTTTAGCTGTAATTTTATTGTCGATGTATTGTTTGTATTAGAACGGCAGAAATCTTAGGCCCATACTAAGGCAAGTCGCTGATACTTCTGAGTAAGTCAACATTCTTATAGTAGAACCTTCCTTACCGTGAGTACTATTATTTTATTAAATAGCATCACACCAGTTTCCAAAACAAAAGCGTTCTCACGGAGGGGGAAAAAGAAGAAGAGACCTATAGTATGTCAATAGAAACGTGGTCCCCATGCAAAACAGTGCTCTCACAAAGGATCAACGTGCATGGGCACAGCAAGTCCGGAAATAAGAGGAAGACTTCTGAAAGAGTATGAGAGCGGAAGGAAGCAAATTGGGCCAAAAGCAAAGACGTCCCGAAGGCCCAGCTAAGTCTAAATTAACGTGTAGAGTTTCCCTGGGGGTTCCGCTCCCCATACCATACTATAATCGAATCCAGCTAACCTAACCTTATGACCCGTCCTATGCCCCCTCCCCCCGAGAGGAAACCCATCATGAGACCCAAGTCACGCCTGAAGTGAGTCACAATTCCCTGCAGAAGAACTATACTTACAGTGGGGGATGGAGGTACTACTTCACAATAATTACTTAACTCATTTGATTACTACGTCTATGCCACATAGACATTAGCCATAGAGATATATTTATCAATTAGATACTGGCACGAGTCTTATTGAAGGATTACAGAGAATAGAGCATAAAGGCATTACTGTATTGCTTTCTTGTGTAATTATTACTGGTGGACTGTACCGATGACTGTAGGTGCTCACAGGGAAACTTTCATAACGAAATAAAAATTGGAAAACCAGCATACGTTGGAATGATCCTAGGGTCAGGAGTCCAGCCCGTTGCGATAAGCGAGTTACAAGCCCTGACGTCACGAAGGTAGGCCACGCGCTACCTTCGCGAAGCTAGGCCAGTCGTAAAATCGTCGAAGTATAGAGTAGTTCTGACGTCACAGAGATATGCCATTAGGAACATGACAGTTGTAGACCACCGATTACTTCGCAGCTGTAGGACAATTACGAAACTGTAATCTTAAGCCATGAAATATGTCGTGATTAACCCGTCTCCACGTCCTGACCTCTTAGAAGGTCGGCGAAGCTAGGTCTCTGCCGTGGGGCGACGGGCTAAACGTCCCCCCCCCCCCCNTCTTAGACGGTCGGCGAAGCTAGGTCTCTGCCGTGGGGCGACGGGTTAAACGTCCCCCCCCCCCCAGACCGACACATGACCTGCGCAGTGCGCATATGCAATAATCCAGTCCGAAAATCGTCCTTGTTGTAACAGTAGTTACTTATTTATTGGACAACCCGCTCTCTGGTTATGATATGTATTTTATTGATATATTTGTATTCATTATTATTTCCTTCGTCGAGTTTAAGCCTCCATTCTACAAAAAAAAAAAAGAATTCTGCCGTAGCTCGCAGTACATTCGGCATAAGATGACCTACTGCAGATGCATCTGTAAACGGACTTCAACGTAATAGTAGTATAAGACAGATTAAGCCTCCCTAAATAGGTACTAAGCTTTCCTAAGAGTGGAAAAGGAAGGGATATATAGGATGTGAATAGGCACATGGAACCCATGCACGAAGGTGTTCCACACAGGATCTATGCACATGGGAAGAGCAAGTCGGGAACGAACAGGAAGAACAGACTAATGTAATACCAGAAGGAGTATGAAATCGGATGGAAGCAAAGAGGGCACGAGTGACAGACATCCCGAAGGCCTAGCAAACTGCTAAGGTAACCTACAGGGTCCCAGAGGGCGCTGCTCCCGATAAAATAGGATGGGTGAATCGAAACTAACCTAACCCTATGGTCCATCCTATGCCCCCTGAGAGGGGCGAACTTCAAATAGAAGGCAAATTGGACAAGTGCAAAGGAGTGAATGGGAAAACATTGCACCCTCAAGATAGAGCGACACGTAATGACATCATGTGCAATCCGTCACAGCCAATCACGCTTCAGCAGGTGCCCGGCCAAGAGAAGAATGACACCTCCAATTGGCTGTGGAGGGCTTCGACGTCACGCTTGACATTTAGTCTTGTGAGAGTACACTCCTCGCTCTTACTCTCATTGACTGTGACGTCAGGCGTGGATTTGCTTAGGCTACGCAAGTTCACGGTTCGCAATTCTATTAGTCTGTAAGTGCAAAGCCGTGTAAGAATGAGGTCAACTGCAGATATATTGATGAGGAGAGCCCCATTTTTATTAGCCTTTCAGTTTGATCCAGAAGATAGGGTTCAATGTTGACAAAAGTTATGCAGTTCTTCCACAAGTATTAAGTGCGCCTTTCTCGTATACATTTTCAATGCGTTCTAGCAACGGAAATATCTTCGAGTAAACTATCACTGCTAGTAAAATCTTTTTGTAAGTCCACAAACAGGTTTCTGTCCATCAATTTGTTCTCCTGAATTTAGTGCATTGTCACGTTTACTTGTCAAACAGACTGAATTCATTCACTACCGTGCGGATAAGTCAACTGATAAGAATAATCAAAGAGAGGAAAAAAAAGAATAACAGGCATTGGAAGAACTTTCGACTTAACCGTTATAATGTCCTCAAGAATAGTATTTACAATATACAGGGGTTGAACAATTTACCTGGAACACCTGTTAATACTAGTGGTAATCACCTGCTTGGTAACCCAACGATCCCAGTTTAGTAGCCTACTAGTTTTCTTATAAACGTCAATTTAACTGTTTTATGCAAAATGGACTCATACTCGAGGATGGAAATGGTGTCCTTCGGACGGGAAATGTTTAGTCTACTATAGCAGGGTTAATCTATACCCTAGCAGCATTAAATATTCTATTGAATACTTTGAGCTCCCACTACCACAGCGATCTAACAAAAGTTGAAACAAGAAACCAAGACTATCAGGGTTGGCATGGAGGTTTTACCAGGCTTGGTAAAACAGATCTACCATGGGTTTTACCAGGCCCTGATAAACTCCCTTGCCAACCCTGAACGCTATGTCGAGAGAAACGTGCAACTCTTGCACGAGGGAGTTCCTAAGCAGGTTCAACGCGCATGGGAACAGAAAGTCTGGAAAGAAAAGGAAGAACTGAATAAAGTACAGGCGGGCCTCAGAACTCTACTCCCTCAAAACCCTAACCAACAGACTCCCTCAAAACTTGAACAGCTCGCTCATTACACGGTCTATATTTTTTGTAGGGTAGACTGTAGTAAGGCATGCTCCTAGACCGATTTTGTAAGAGATTTGATGGTAATTCTTGGTAGTCTATAGTAACACATTTAATATAGATTTTAAAATTTTAATGATCAAAATGTTTCTTTTTTAAGAACCTTTTGCAACAGTTAAATCCTGGAAATGTTGGGTTCTTGTTCAAGCAACTTTTGTCCAATAAAAATAATGTTTTTCAGAAGAAAAAAGTAATTTTAATTGCACAAACTGATTTATATAAGACACGGGTATTACACAAGTACCACTCTTTCTACCCGTGTGCAAATCTGCTACTGCTGAAGCGGCAACCTTAACGTTTCATTCCTCCCTCAACCTTACCAGCTTTGGAACTGGCGACACCAACTGAACAGCTAATGTCGACGTCTACTATTGTTGTGAACTGCGCCAGTACTTTCTACAATAGACCTTTATATAAAACGACACATGTGAAGCAGACCTCGAAACAGAAACTTGCTTCATAACACGTCGGTCCGCTTCTGTTCGAGTTATGTGGTCCGCCTGCACTACTAGTAGTAGGAGCATCAAAACGGAAGGAAGCAAAGTGGGCACGAAAGATAGACGTCATGAAGGCCTGACTAAAGTTACCTATAGGGTCCCTCGTGAAACGCTGCTCCCTGTAACATGGAATTCACGAACGTAGCGAGTTTAGCTTTAGTGTTTAATCATATTATATTCCAGTTCAACCACCGTAGCCGCAACTCAAGCGATTCCAAAGTGAATTTCCTTTTCATACTGTTTGTTTGTGATACACTTTCTAAGTCCTAAGGTTGAATCGTAGTAACTGGTGATCCAGGTATTCTGTTCAATTTCCTTAGACGCACTTTTTCTTAATAAAGAGCGCTGTCTATAGAGATATGCATCATATTACTGATTGTCAAGCAATCTTCAGGGCAGCGCCCCAAGCTACGGAATGTAAACAATCACCTACACACGACACATGGAGCAGTGGCTAGTTCACAAATTACAGGGCTCTAGTCCTCAATTTTCTACACATGAAGGAAAGGAGCAGTCATTGATTCTCATTACTTTCACCGTTCAAAATTTATGGAGCCCTAATGTTCAAGTGTCTACGATACATAAGATTTTTTACGAAATTTAACGTGTGGATGACTAATATGACACTTATGGCAACTCATCAACCACATAGAACACATGAATTTCGTTAATAGTCACTTCAATGTACACTAATGCATCTAAGAGTGAACTGAATTCACCTGATAAACTTTTATTCTTTTTACTGAGGGTAACTGTAATTGTCAAATTAGTCTTCTATTGACATTCAGTAGGGAGTCTAATTAATCAAATTTAAAGAAAGTGTTTACCGCCAAGAACAACATTTATCTAATTATTCCTTGCGCTTTCGTCCGTAAAAACCTTTATGGGCGAATGAACTTAATTGAGTATTAACACATTATAAAATATTACTGAAAATAATTCATCTAGTATCTGAGTTGCTTAAATGAACAAAGTTCGTGCGCAAATAATTTTAATTTGTTATTGCTTATTTAAAAATCAACTTAATTTAACGTTCTACGGAACAGTTAATACATAAAAAAAATTAAATAACTTTTCTGAGCCCCACTTCCTTATCTACTTAAATTAAGTGCATAATATATTATTTCATATGAGAACAAATAATTTTGATTAAAGAAATAAATAATAGAATAATTTATTCACTTTAATGCTTAAAACTATTTCGTCATTTCAAAGCACCCTTAGCCGGTTTGTTTAGGTACAAATGGATATGTATGTTAATAAATTATGCGTCAAGTATCTCCCGTACACTATCACCTATTTATGGAACTTAGTTTTTTAACCTAATATTTAAACATTTACAAGGCTCCACGCGTTTTATTATTTCAAGATATGTTCAACTAGTAAACATACATTATATAGAGCGATTTAACTTTAGTTTGTCGGGTTTTACCACGGAGGAGGACCGTTCGGTTATGCTTCAAATAGTGTTAGTGCCATGAAAACAACATTTAATGCGGTACAAAAAAAAATAAGTAGTTTACAACAATGGAACTTTTTCCTATTGTATTCCTATGGGGAAAAATAGCCGACCTGTAGCGTCGTAGCTCAGCCTGAGTAAGATAATATTAATGATGATATGGCAGGGTTGCGAGCTTGCATGCGTAGCTATTCAATAAATTTTAGCTTCAGTGTTCTGAATTAACCTATACAGGGCCTTAATTTAGCCACCAAGTTTTCCTGAAACATGATCGTTATTCGCATATTCTATTAAAAACATAGTTTACTAAAACCAATAGCAAATATGTTCCAGATAAACTAAAAATTTGATAAATTATCTCAAAATCTAACATATTCGGAGCGATAAAAATAGGAAGGTGGCTTCAAATGTGTAAGTAATTATTCAGCCATGCAATGTACAAATTAACAATAGACTTTCATATGAATAGCACAAGTGAAGCGAGACCAAATGGCTTCCATGAGGGTTAGTACTTAACTTCAGCAGCGAGCACGAATATATTTTTTTCATAATTTACTGGCATAATATATAGAAAATGCAGCATGGCGAAGAGATTCCACATATGTGAAATACTCTTAACAAAAAATTTTCACACATAAGTTTTGTGATGCCACAAATTAATTAAGAAGAAAGTTTGGTTACAATGAGTACAGCCATCGTAAACTTTCATATAGGCCTTGGATTCTTCAAAGTAAATACACTAGTCGGTTTGAATTGGGGAAATCGCTATAAGGAGTTACCTTATCATAAAAGTCAACTTGATTCCGGTAAAAATAGTACAGGCTGTAACCGGGACAAAGGCGCACTAAAGCTTCACTTAAACTTCTTTCAGTTCAGCAGCTCAAGTTACATTTCAATTTTATGAACAGTTTAAATTTTTCCAGTTTACTACGCTAAGCTCCTTTAAATTTTTATGAAACGCTAGCACTTCACGTTTGGGATTTAAAGCTCCATTCCTTTCTCACTCTAGCGCCTGAGATATCTACGTAGGTAGTGAAATTGAAAATAGGTCTCTTTACAAGAAACAATTTCTATTAAATTGTATACACATGCTCAGTTATGCCTTGACTTACGAGTGCAACTTACGAGTGAAGAGGCACTCGAATCCACCGAGTAGCAACCGTGGCTTGGACGATTTACTTCATAGTTGCGCACCAAAATTCGAGTCACAAGCGAATTTCAGATACACCACCAGCAGTTAGTGCAGGGTTACACTTCATTCAGTACCACCAATTTGAGTTACGAGCATGGCCGTGTAACGAGCTACACCCGTTGGTCAAGGCGCAACCGCGCCGAGATACTATGGCTGTTATTGCACTAGGACTTCCGTCTATGTACATTGGGCTTCTCTATTACAAGTCGTCGTCGTCGTCATCTTCTTACATAAAAGCGAGCTCCCGTTGACCAAGCAATGACGTACAGAATTTCTGAACCAGAAACATGCGTGCTCAGTAGCTGCCATTCTAAATGACTCCTCTTTTGCAATTCTGATAAACTGCTATGCGCTTATTTTTTAAATTCTTACGGTGCTGTTTGAAGAGTAGCGATTGCTAACCCAGTGTTTTTGAATAGCTAGTAACCGGCTTGTTGTTAGGCGAGGGACTTGGGGTAACGAGAAAGGTGACTAAATTGCTAGACCCCAACTCTGCATGCACTGGTTCGTGCTGTAACAGAAGCCCACTGGGCTTCGGAGGGAGTGAAGGCTGCAGTCGACGACAGATGGGGAGGTCCACACATGGCGTCAGAGACTGAAAGCGCACGTGCCTGGATCGCAGGTGATTGCAAATAGACGCATGCGTCCACCTCTGAATTTCAAAATAATAAGTTGAGTGATCGTGTAAGGGTTACTGCATTTGTGCTATTGGACTTCCAGGTATAGTTAGCATATAAGATTGCTTAAGTCTCCGTAAATCAGCACTACGCTGTTTTACGAGAGGAAAAGAAGGGACATATAGTATGCAAAAAACAAGAAAAAAACGTGGAACACATGCACGAGGCTGCTTCCCCTCAGGATCAACGCGCATGGGCACAAAAAGTCAGGAAAGAAGATGAAGAGCAGAGGAAAGTATAATCAGTAGCAGTATGAAATTGCAAGGAAGCAAAGTAGACACAAAAGATAGACGTCCCGAAGACCTAGCTAACGGCTAATGTGACCTACACAATCCCTCTGAGGTCGCCGATCCCATAATATAGGATGGATGAATCGAACTTACCTAACCCTGTGGACTATGGCTCACCCTATGACCCCTGAGGGTATTGAACTTTTAATTAACTCTGCGTTAATATCGTGTGGTATTCTGTTACAAAAAAAAAAAAACGTTCTGGTAATTACAATGCTTAGAGACTGCTCATTTACAAGAAAAAAAAATTATCTTCAAGTACGGCTGGGGCAAACGCAGGGATGGAAGTAGAAACTTCCGGGCGATACAAAAATAAATACTCCAAATATAAAGCCACTGCACACTAATAGTTAGCATCCTTATCTACCTGTCACTAGAATATGTAGAAACCAAGAAATTAAGACGCCTTAAGCAATTCCAGCAGCAATTATTCTGCTTGCGAACAGCATCGTTATTCACCTCCCAGCAGCATGTGCCATAATCGATAAATCAGCACGTCTTATATAACTCCACCACTTGCTCTAGTTGCCATCAGCAGCGTTATTTATCGAACGTATCTTGTCACCATTCCTGATCAACGAGAGCTGTAGCCCGAGATACGCATAAATGATATAAAAAATGAAAGTTCTGACAAAAAATTAAAGAGATGATAGTATCTACAGTACGCAGATGAATACAGGAAGGAGAGTCTACGGATTACTACTGCACTGAAAACATAACTGCTGGATATGCTGCCGTAACATGTGAAACTGTACAAGAAGAGTTGGTACAATTAGAGGCTTAAGTGTACTATTTACATTACACTTATTACAGTACATATTCTTCATGAGCCATAAAGTCCGTTACGGAAGATGATACACTGTTTTGCCCTTGCTAGTTAAAAATAGCATAGATACGCCATTTAAAACTGGGGATTAGTAGCTAACTGTACAGTCAGAAAACAAAGAAACTTATAGCATTGCTAGACTCCGCCTGTTCAGAGCGGTGTACGGAGAGGCTCTGGCACCTGCTGATGGGTCGGCGGGCCCTGATGGCGCGGGGGGAGGCGGCGAGTGATTGCGGTCATCGCACAGGAGATTTTCATTGAAGCTGTCGCCTCCTATGGATCCATCTCTACAAATGCTACCGGCATCACTATCGTCATTATTGCTTCGATAGAGACCGCTGCCACCGCCTCCAACCTGCGCAAACGGGTTGCTGTTTCCAGCACTGCGTAGATCGTAAGGAGACTGCATTGCCTGCGGCTTGTGGTACTTCTGCTGCTCCAAAGGCTGGCCCTGCAAGTGCTGGAAATGATTGGGAGCGGCGGCGTATCGCGCTGATCCGCCGCCAGATCGATGCTGGAGATCTTGGAGATCGTGCTGTGGAGTGCCGCCGCTCGACGTAGATCGATCGTGGAAGGAATGACGGGAGCTCGTCGAAGAAGAATTACTGTGATTCCTTGCAGCATTTCGGCCGAGGGTGAAAAATTGAGGCTGAGTAGAGTCAGGAGCGACGGAGCCGCTGCCTACCTGCGGTTCAACTCGAGTCACGTCTGGAATAGACATTGAAAGTGTTCGCTGGTTGTCAGAATCCTCTATATCGGCATTACGTAGCCGGGGTTCTAAGGCCCTCGGGAACTCTTCATTTCGCTGCGGTGAATTAACATCGTCCGGGGGCGCGCTACCCCTGCCACGACCAGAATTAGACGATCTCAGAAGCTGGGGAGATACGTCGTTGTTGATGGCATTGCCTCCATCGTCTGCCATATTGAGCAGCACGGAGCCTCTAGAGGCTGACGTTACAAGAAGAGAACCGCCATTTACAAGAGGCATTTGACCACTACCTCCGTTCTTGTGATGTTCATCATCTGCTGAAGGACCATTTTGCCGTTGCGATCGGTTTCGTTTCGCAAAGCCTGCTGGAAAACAGTAGCAGTAGCCAACCAAAAGAATAAGCACCAGAAGCACTCCTCCGACACTGCCAGCAATGACGGCGACCCGTTCTCCTTTGCCGTGACCACCGCTACCGAGTCCGCTAGTGAAGCTGGAGCCTGAGGAAGAAAAAAAAAAGACGACCGAATTAGTCATCTGTTGACGCTACACAGCCGCGGAAAGGATGACCTGAGGACAAATTTTATAAATGATGAGACGCACAAAATAACGCGGCGGAACGGAAAGCTCCAGCACATACGATAACTGCTGACGGCAACTATAGTCGGGAAAAGAAGGGCACGGAAAAAAAGGCTGGCACCTTTGTAAGGCAGCAGGTAAGAAGCAGCAGTAAGAGAAAGGAGAGAAACTTATTTTAGGAAATCAGCTTCAGGACAAAGGAAACCATATTATTTCAGTCTCGTTATTGGCATAACTCCCGGCAACATCGAGATAGAGATATTTTCTAACCTAACGCTAAGGTAGATCGTCTGCTCCTGAGTGATGTTGCAGAGTCTAAACTCTTATTTTTTTCATGAACTTGTATGAGTTTTCACTTAAATCACCACTGCTATTATGATAAATCCTTCAACATAATTTCAGTTAGTATCAAGAAGGCAACACCCAGTCGACACTAAGTTCCAAATAGGCTACCAAATTTGTCGCGCATCTCGGCCATTGCATCCAAAGAAAACATTTTCCAACATCCAAACGATCATCTTTTCTCCAGGCGCAAGTGGATACTACTCGCATCCTTCCAAGTCTATTCAAGACACTTACAGCTTTGTTGTTTTCCTCGATCCGTCGTCTTATGCTTGCAAACGACCCTTACGCCATCCATTGCAACTGGAGTTAGTTTCATCCTCCGCCGGGAATAACATCCCCTTTTTTCCTCAACGACTCTTACAGTTTCGCAGGCTGCAGATCATTCTAGCAATTTTTTTTCATTGACTTGGAGCTTGCATCGTTAGGCAATCGAGAGCGGGCATTCCAGCAAGTCGGAGCATCAAAGCCTCTTCTTCAAACCGAGTTCTCCCAAAGCAAAACCAAGCGTATTCCTATACAAGAAGCAAGACATGCTTCACGTCCCGACCAACATTTCGATCAGGTCTGCCTCTCAAGTGGTGCACTTTCGGGGTCATTAGACTTTGAATGGCTTGACAAAATCGTATGATGCTCTATATCTTCCTGCGGGCCTCTTTACTGACTACTTAGCCAAATTAGATCACCGTCTTGAAACACGACACGACGTAGAGGGAGAGAGACGTCTTCTTGGCGAGGGTCAGCATAGCAGGAACCCTATTCAAAAGTTGCAGCAGCAGTTCCTAAATATTAGCTCCATAGGAAAAGACGATCCATAGTAGCTTAGCAGCCAAAATTCGAAAAGTGAGGCACTTATTCCATGGCAGTTAGGTAGGTAAGTGGATACAATATCTATAAATGTTTTCTTCATACATAAAAGTGATTAATGTTCCCACGGGGTGCAATGCATCTTTTGTCGCCAAATGGTCGCTAAGAAATTGTGCTTACGCAAAACGACAGTTTTTCATAACTTTTCGACATTTTTAGGTATGCAACGAATATCTTTTGGGGATTAACCTTGGGCCAACCACACTAAATGAAAGAAAAAGCTAGGAAGTATTTTTAGGTAAGTTACCGACGCAAGGTAGTATTTGGAAAATGGGGCACTTTAACAAATAGGCGCAAATATTAAAACTAGAGCACGCTGAGAGCGCATACCTCCGCCAAGCAAGGCAACGGTAATAAAAACTTCTAATTGGTTTTGAAACAATGATTTTTTTGTACCAGCACTAAAATCTAATCATTTGTGCCTTTTGCAGTAATAACAAAGTGTGTAAATTTTCTGAAGATCCGTTCATAACTTTTCAACTTATGTTGCTAACAGACATTTTTACAAACATTAGTCAAACACACAAACGAACCAAACCGATCATCACCAAAATTTATTCATTGATATCTTCCAACATTATTAACAATGAATGTAAGTTTTAAAAATATCCGTTCATAATTTTTCGATTTATTTTGCAAACAAGGATAAAATCAACCACAGAGACAAACAAAAGATTGAACCAACAGATGATCACCAAAATTTGATCATTTACTCTTCCTAATATACCTAACAACCGGTGCAAATTTAATTACAATCCGTCCATAGCTTTTCGAGTTCCGGTACTGAGAAAAATAGGCAAACAAACTGATGAACGAATCTTCACCAAAAGTTAATCATCTGTTACTGGTAACAAGCCTGACGATTCCTGTATATTTTTGCAAGGATCCGTCCATAACTTTTTCAGTTATCTTGGTGACAGACAAAATACACACAAACACGGCAAAAACAACCTTCTTGGTGGAGGCAAGAAAACATTTTCTGCTTTCAAAGCAATGTTGGGCTCCCTAGCGGAGAAATACGAAACTTTTAAAAATTTGACATAAATAAGAAGAATTCATCTTGCACTTGAGAGCAAACCGGAATTCGGTGGAAACTCAACTTTTTTTCTTCCCATGCATACATCAGGAAAAAGTTTGAAACGTTTTGGAGTCCTAAATTTTCAGTTTACCTAACAGCAAAGTTAAGGTAAAAATCTCACAAATAAATAAGTTTCAGGTGAATTATTGACAACATAGACTAGCTTTTTGTAATACAGAACTTCAAGAACACACAATTTTTCAAAATGATTTTTTTAACAGAGCGTAAAACATTATCTTCTCAGCTAAATGATCACTTTGTGACAATAATAATTACAGTCGCATAGTAATCATTTATCCGGGATTATTCTTGGTCTATTAGAAACGTTCATATCGTAGCCTATAGTTTGGCGAGCAAGTCTGGAAGATTCTACAAAAAAACGTGATTTTTCTCCAATGGTGAAGATGCTAAAACATATCTAAAATGAAGATATCAAGTTAACTGAAGCAAATTAAAAACACATAAGCTTACAGATAATAAATCGTAGCTGAACTACCAATATTTGTGTTCTCTAGTGCGCCATCGTAGCGATATAACATTGTTCAGAAAGAAACATTTCTCTTTGTCAGAGCAAAATCGGGGTGTTTTAATCGGATACATCAGAACGTTCAGGCAATAATCCTTAGTCCATTGAAACGTTAATGCACATCGGCAAGCAAATCCGAGCAATTCACTGGAAATTTAAATTTATCCTTTCTAAATTGAGAGTTTGTAAACCAAAAGAAAGTGCAAAGCTTGTAAATAAAGATCTTAGGCGAATCTTTCTGAAGCTCTACACGAAAGAAATATCGATAGTGTAATAAAAATCATTGCTTGCTTGTACATTTCACGTTTAAATGCATGTTCACACGACAGTCTTTTAGCTTTCATTCGTAGTACATTATTATATTGGTATTGTCCCGCTATTTCTGAAACTAGGACAATCAATAGCGATNAGCTCTCCACGAAAGAAACATCGATAGTGTAATAAAAATCATTGCTTGCTTGTACATTTCACGTTTAAATGCATGTTCACACGACAGTCTTTTAGCTTTCATTCGTAGTACATTATTATATTGGTATTGTCCCGCTATTTCTGAAACTAAGACAATCAATAGCGATCTAAGATGATTTACTCTGCTTATAGCCGGAACCACAACGTTGTGCTCAGGTGGCAAGAAATGAAGGACGAAAAGAGAAGAAGACAGGAGAAAGAAGCGCCCGTGCGGACGGTCCTTTCTGTGGCCCTCCGCACGGGCAAAGTAAGAGCCCCGCAGAAAAAGTCGGTCACCACATTCGGCGGCCCACCTCGCGGGACAGAAAGGAAATATAAAGAACCTACCTAACTCTACAAAACCAACCTTCTCATCAGGATCTGCGGCCAGATGCTACATCCTCTGCGGAGAGGGCACTCTGGATCCTTGGGTGCGTGATGCCCAAACATATTACGGCAGGGAAATCATTCGTAGTACATGTAACTCTCGACTTTTACGAGAGATGGGGACCGGATGAATTCTTAATACTCGAAATACGTTCGTAGAAGTCAAGATAGAGTCATAATCGTGTAGAAAGAAAAGTGTATTTCAGGTATGGACTATGTTAAGTTAGCCGGAAGAACTTTTTTGTTATTCTACAACAGTGTAATGGAAATATATACAAAAATCGGTTGATAACATGTTTGTTAATAACTCAAGAAGTTGTTGCTATACAATAAAACAATACTAAGTAATGCATTTCTTCACCAAAATATATTAGAATACTGAACGGGAGGACAAATCGCAATATTCGAGAGTAGTGATAACATTTCATAAAATTTGAGATAGCTCCACAAATTACGTTCGTAAATGTAGAGAGTCGTAGAAGATGAGACACGTAAAAGTCGAGAGTTACATGTACTGATCATCCAAATGCTCCGCTTAACCAACGGAGAAGTTCGTAACTTTCTAAATTCTGATTCACCTCGAATATGACGAGGCACGAGTAAGCGTACTAGCGACATTTGCTCAAACACCTAACATTTTAGAAAAAAAACGAACACCTAACATTTTAGAAAAAAATCGAACACCTAACATTTTAGAAAAAAAATCGAACACCTAACATTTTAGAAAAAATCAAACGTCTAAATTTTAGAAAAATAAAACACTTCACATTTAAGCAAAATAAAACACTTCACATTTAAGCAAAATAAAACACTTCACATTTTAGAAAACATTTTTTGGTGGGTACACAGCAGTTTCCACTAGGACAAACAAATGCAAACGCAAAGAAAAATTGAACACCGCGTAGTAAGACGAAGACCGAAAGAAATCTTAGTCGTGCGTATCCAAGATGCAGGTGATACTGAACAGGTGTAAGTAAAAGTAAGCGATGTTTGGCGGCAGAAACAGAAAATGTAAAAAATAAAAACACCTATCTTCATATATTGGGGGAATCAATGAATCTGCCGTAATTTTTGATAG
The DNA here is from genome assembly GCA_001587735.2 of Parhyale hawaiensis. Taxonomy (NCBI): domain Eukaryota; kingdom Metazoa; phylum Arthropoda; class Malacostraca; order Amphipoda; family Hyalidae; genus Parhyale; species Parhyale hawaiensis. The sequence continues at coordinate 4,361,188 of LQNS02020119.1, read as the reverse complement.
TTGGGAAGGCCAAAAGCTATGTCATGTATATAGTTTGTTCTTGGCCGGTTGCTTGGTTGGTTTCTCCCTTGCAATCTGAAGCATTAGATAGGAAAAACGCATATGCTAAACGGCAAAGGAAACCTGCCTCACTACCTGTAAGGGTTAGCCGAGAAACTAGACTACACTTCCTACCCATAGGGTATATATATTTCTCATTGATGCTTACAATGCACAGATGAAGCACAGATCAATGAAGCAAAAGGATAAGATATTCTTGAGAAGTGAACAACAAGCGGAGGGAAAAACGAAAAAGTTTCGTTAAAGAAATTATTTTTCCCCTGATTTAATAAAGGCGTGGGCCACCATTAGTATGTTAGAACTAGAGCACTCTGAGAGCGCAAACCTCCGCCAAGCGAGGCAACGGTAGCAAACAATTCAAATTGGCTCTGGAACCATAATTTTCTTTGTATAAACTCCAAAATCTAATCATCTGGGCCTTCTGATAGTAACAACAAATTGTGCAATTTTCGTGAAGATCCGTTCATATCTTTGTGAGTCATACTGCTAAAAAAGTTATGACAAACATGAGTCAATCATACAAACGAACGAACCGATCTGCACCAAAATCTAATCATTTATGACGTTCAACATAACTAACAACCCCTATAAATTTCATAAAGATCCATTCATTATTTTTTGAGTTTTTGTGCTAGCAAGCATAAAATTAAAAACAGCGACAAACGGATCACTACCAAAATTTGATCATTTACTCTTTGTTATATACCTAACAACTTGTGCTAATTTCATATAAATCCATGAATAACTTTTTGAGTTAAGGCATTGAGAATAATGCGGCAGACAAACAAAAAAAAAAAAACAAACGGATGGACCTATCTTCACCAAAAGTTAATCATCTGTTCCTCCTAACATACCAAACAACCCGGTGAATTTCATTCAAATCGGTTCAGTACTTTTTGAGTTATCTTGGTGACAGGCAGACAAAGAGACAGACAGACGGACAGACAGACAATCACGACGTAAATTTAACCGCTTTTGCGGAGGTAATTATCACCTAAAGATATTAATCCAATAACTACTGCTCGTGCATTCAACACAAGTCCTATAAATTACCTCCGCCCATGAGGTTATGTTTTTGTCGTGTTTGTCCGTTTGTCTCTCTTTACCTGTCACCAAGATAACTCAAAAAGTTATACGCGGATCTTTTTGAAATTCCCAGGGAATGTTGGGTACGTCAGGAAGAACAGATTCTTAACTTTCGAAGAAGATCTGTCCAACCGTTTATCTGCTTTTTTTTTTTGTTTTTGTAACATAACTCAAACAGTTGGGAACAAATGTTCATGAAAGTTGCATGAATTGTTAGAAAGGCGCTCACTATTAAATTTCAACGATGATTCATTAATCCGTTTGCTTGTTTGGCTTTAAAGTGGCGCCTAGACGTTCATTATTACTGCGCAATGTGGGTTGCACAATATTTTGTCGCTAGCCCCTAAACGGTCAATATTATTGTACAATATTTTGAATTGTGCAAAAGATTGTGCCGTAAGGAGGCAATATTAAAGGTTGTGCAATATACTGCGCAATCGTGAGAACAGACGTGCAACCACATTGAGCAAACAGTCAGTCCCTGCCAGAACTTCATAACGTCAAAATGTTGGCTAACGGTGATCTCTGTTACGTGATCATTGCTTCGGCAGCAAGTCGTCAGAAAGAAAAAAAGGCTCACAGAAAAGCAGAAAATGGGCCAAACAGTGTTTTGCTGATAGAGAGAAGTACATCCACGAAAGATTACTAAATGAACTGAGAGTGATAGAACCGAATGATTTCGGGAACTTTCAACGAATGAACACAAAATTATTAATTGTTTTAATTCCTAGCTTTGGTTGCTCCTGAAATAGAAACAAAGGAGCACATCATACCCGATGCAATTCTTATAAGCCAACCGTTGTCCATAACTCTACGATACCTCGCAACAGGGAATAGTTTTGAAGATCTAAAGTTTTTAACCGCTGTGTCGCCTCGGTCAGTACGTAAATTCAACAATGAATGCTTTTTCGGCTCTCCTATCATCCATGATAACGCGTGGTTGAGAAGAGACAGAAGAAACGCCCCACACTTCCGCTGGAGAGGAACAAACGACAGACGACGCAATATTATCCCGTTTGCGTAATATATTTTCAAATTTTTGAAACTCATACAATATATTGCACAACCTTTCAATATTGCCCACATACGATCAATTTTACTAGGTTTTTTCTCAGTAAGACGTCTTCTGGATATTATATATTTTTGTCCGAGAACTCTTACATGCAGCTAAAGTGTATCAAAGATACACAAGTGAATTTTGATACACTTTAGCTGCATGTAAGAATTCCCGGACAAAAGTTTCTTGCCTTGAAAACGACTTTCGCAAAGATTGTCGAAAAAAATTATAATATCCAGAAGACGTCTTACTAAGAAAAAAAAAACTAATAAATTATGTAACCTGGCTGTTAATTAGTTTCATCAATACGATCAATTACATTGAATAAACCAAAATATTGCGCAATAATAGTGATCGTCTAGAGGCCGCTTAAGTTTGTCTTAGTGTTCGTCAGAACATAACTCAAACAGGTATGGACGGACCCTGAAGAAAAGCACAGAAACTGTTATTAGTGTTAAGAGACACAAATTACAAAATTTTATTGTTGATAAACAGGAAATGCTGGACTCAGGACCAATTTGGATATTACGTTAACGTAGCCTCGCTTAGCGGAGGTATCCCTCTCCCTCTGCTTCTCAAGTTATTATACTGAATTGTTTAAGCCTCTGCTCCACTACAGCAGCGATTTAACAGGAGAAACAAAAGATAAAGTGTGCGATAGAAATGTGAAACCCGTGTATGAAGGTGTTCCCGTTCAGAATCAGCGCTCATGGGAAAAGCAAGTCAGGAAAGAGGAGGAAGAACAGAGAGAAGGAACATCAGTTGGAGTATGAGATCGAGAAAAAGTTAAGTTGGCACGAAAGACAGATGTCTTGAAGGCCTAGCTATAACGGCCATGGTAACCTACAGAGTCTTCCTGGCGGCGCTAGTCGCCCATAACCTAGAATGGGCGAACCTCGGCCCATCCTCTGCCTCCTGAGAGGAATCTTATTATTTCCATACTAAAAGGGTACAAAAGTAAAACCGAAACAATGACATCTTTATGTAGAGGCCCTAGTAGATTTTATGAGCCGTGTTAAGTTTCAACACGGAAAATGCTTTGTTTACAAGCCAAAAAGAAGTAAGCGCGAGAACAGACATGTTTGTCCAGTAAGGAGTGTTCAGTCAATTGTTTATTCGTAGAACAGAAAAGAAATGAAACCTAAAAATTTTCCACGCTCATCCAGAACGTGGAGGTGCTTCTTTTTCTTACAAAATGTGAGGCTTCGGCATGCTAAATTGACGAAGAGAAGCGTTTCATTACGTGTTTGTTACAATCTAAGATAGAGACTCTGGCATGTTTAGTCGGCATTTGAAAATGTGTTTTGCTACTTTTTTATTCCCAAAGAAAATATAAACTACGACTGACACACTTATCCACCACAGAAAAGACTTTCACCACTTATTGATTATAATAGAGGAAGCAGCGAAGCAAAACCCGAGACCATGGCATGTTTATCCAAAGTCGGACCCCAATACGTGGCGAAAGAACTACAAAGGAACTTTGGAGCGTAACAGATGGAGGAGTTTAAACTCACCGAGTCGTTGGTCCCTGAGGGTCACACGGTCGATGGCTGGCGGTCGTGGCAACCACACGGGGGCCGCGTTGCTGGGAGGACCGCTGTTGCCTGAAGCGTCTATGGCGCGCAGGCACACGTACAGCGTCTTCTGCAATAAAATTTGGCGTTTATTAATAAATAATTTACTGCATTGTTCGGTTGCAAACATATAGCCAGTAGAACGCACAACACTTAAAAGGGAGGCCACGGTTGACTGAAGCGTCTATGGCGTACAATCAGACGTAAAGTTGGCACTTGCATAACATATTTACAAAGTTGGGATTTTTTTTTTTGTAATAACACAAGGGGAAACGCATGCCATTGAAAATGGAGATCACAGTTGCCTGTGTTAGCTATGGTGCATAGGCAGACGTACAGGTCGTGAGCAACAGAGTATTTACGTTTGTCAGAGTAACTACAATAGCTTAGTTGTAGAACGAGAGAAACAAAGGATTGGAAGAGACCTCCAGGACGTTTGTGTGGTAAATATTTTCGTTTGGTAGAAAGAAATACTCTATATTAGACGGGCAAAACTTCATTGTTATTAACAGGCGACAATAAAATAAAATATTTGCTATGTAAATTACTACGATAGCCTAAGACGACGGACACCGCATATGAAATGTATACAGTTTGCTGGTCGGCAGGTTGGTGATATTAATACGAAGAACGCTTGGCAAATTAGGAAGCAGCACCAATCCAATGCCCCTGTTCTGAAAAATAAACAAGGAAAGATGCTCTAAATCGCCTGGCTTGGGCATCAAAACTGGGGAAGGAGAAAGCAGCATTGTACATTACGAAGGAGGAAGAAGAATCCACTTTATAAAACCTATCCTGGGATAAGAACTCAGAATTAAGCCACACAGCATTAGTGTACCAGCACAAGGAACTAAACAAGTTGCTCCGTATCCACAAGAGTGGTATAAGAGCTGGGAGACAAGCAAATAACATTAGTGTACCTTCGCCAGGCAGTAGAAGGAGCCGCTCTATATTGCGTGGCGTGGTAATCAGAGCCACCGAGCAAGATCATAAGAGTTGGGAAACAAGCAACACCACTTCAAAGCACCAACACCCGAGGGAGACAAGAGCGATAGAGGCCTATAATGCCTCCCTCATTTAGGGATTGCCCTCTCTCGCGTTTATTAAAAAGTGTGAAATATCGACCTCATTTCTCGGACAGCAACATGCTGCCTCGCGAGCCTAGTGCTCTTTTTCTCTGCTGCTCTCGCGCTTTCCTCCGCATTTCTAGTTGACTTTCCCGCGAATATCGTCCTCTTTTGGGAATAAACTCATAGGGAGCGGCACAGCAGGAATGCTTTTACACGCGAGGTAAAAGCAGCACGTTTTCACCTACGCCCTGTATTTCGTGGCACAAGAATTGCACTTTATAAAACTTTTAGAGTTTATGGTACTGCGGCCTTTGCATTGGAGTAGCAGCCAGGCAGGCAAAGCGCATCTGTTTATTCTTTGTTCAAAGAGAATAAGCGGAAATTCTACAATACAAGCTATTTAAGGCTTCCCAGCAACAGAAAAGATGTTCGAAAGAAAGAAGAGAAAAAGACCCAAGCACGCGAGTATTCAAATACAGGAACAACGCGCATGGGAACAGCAAGTCGGAAAAGAAGAGAAAAAACCGAACACTGCGTCATTAGTAGGAGTATGAAAATGACAGGAATTGATTAAAATAGACCCGAAAAACAGACGTCCCGAAAGCCAAACTAAGGACAACGTAACCTATGAGGTCCTTCGGGGGTGCAAGTCCCCCTACAACGTAGGATGAAAAACTAACCTAACTATCCCAACATTATGGACCATCTTATACCTCCTGACAGCTACTACATCGGGTCTCTGATGACGGGACCACATCATACAACTGCAAGCACCACTTGATACTTCGGACGTGCAGTTGCAAGTTGATCGTGCTAGTGTATCGGGACGACGTGCGAGTTGAACAACCGATTATCATGTTGTGCGGTTGATTGCATAGTGTGGTCTCGGCTTAAGTGAACGACTTGTGTATCTTAGCAGTTTGAGTACTTTGTGAACTAGCTGCTTTGCCTTTCAGTGTAATCATTTCTGGAGCTTCGGCAAAATATACAAGTAGTCTATTGTGCCGCATCACCTATCACGGGACGATTGCGATGTCAGAGCAGGCTACTCAGGAGTTGCTTACTATTTTGTGTCACAAAGTACAAACGTGAGATTTTTGTAGTATTCCACTAATTTTTTCAAGCATTCAAATGTAGAAGTCCATATTTCAATCTACTATTCAAGGGCACTGAAGAGAGCTATGCCAGGAATAGTATCCCAATCGGAAATTGTCAATCGCTGTCGCCCCATCGACGTCGGAAAAATGCTTGTAATTTTTCAATTAGGATGCAGTAGGTCAGGGTATAATAACACAACGGGTAAGATAGACAGGAATTAGCAGAATTGTAATGTGTGCACTGTGCCATCATCGGGGGTTGAGCCAATCTCCACCACATGAATCTCGAGAGGTAGTCCATTTATCTTCTTATAAAACTATGAATTTGCCTTCCAAATAATTTTTTATCCACTAAAATGTATCTTGTCGATAATAACTTATATACAGAGCTGAGACTTAGAAGGAAGCAACAAATAACGTGACTTAACGAGTGGCGGATACGCCATCTTGGGGCCGGCAATTCATTAATTAAGCGAATGCGTATAAGATATTCTCGTTTTCTTAACATTTCCTGCTACCATTGCCGTTCTTTAGAAGGTGCAGACCACCAACAAATAGCTCAAAATACTCCTCATGCGTGGTACAGATACTAGCACTTAGGTATAAGAATTACACTATCAACGCTACGTTACTGGCGACAGCGGTAGACATTTTCTCAACTTTTTGTCGGTATGACATCAAGTTCATGGTATTATCGACAGCATTTCTTTTGTATAAACGATGAAATCGCTTGGACAATGACGTTAAATCCTTGTCTGTTATAATTTCCTTAAACCCTGGTGACTCAAAAACAGCCATCGACAGCATAGTAAACTGTAGCTTCTGTCTTCATTGTTATGAGTGTTATTTTGAAAAGTTTAAGCCTCCGCTTCCACAACAAAGGCAATTTCAGTGAACACAGGACTAAGAAAGGGACATATAGTACGTCAATACAAAGTGGGACCCATCCTCATCATCTATGAGGATGTTACCACACACCAACATCGGGCACGGGAACAGCAGGTAGGAAAGAAGAGAAAGAACAGAGAAGCGTAACATCAGCAGACGTATGAAAGTGAAAAAACGTACACGAATAACGATTAGTGATGTCCATCTGTCTTATCCGCTACTGCAATTATACCCTGCACTAGGTGATGACACCAAAATAATGTTATCATATAAATTTCAGCCTAAAGAAAAATTGTAGCAGGTTAAGAAAAAAAGATAAGTTTACTTGCATTTCCACAATTTCATGCACGACGCACAGGCTAACATCGACCAGACAGATTTGCGATAAAGAAAGGATACGGCGTGTAATATTGTCTAGAAAAATGTGGAACCCGCGCACAAGGATATTCTACCATAGAATCAACGGCTATGGGTACCGACACAATGCGTGGAAAGAAAGAAAAAATAGAAAACAAAGTGAAAGTACGGGTATGAAAATGGAAGAAGACAGAGTGGGCACAAACGAATGACGTCCTAAAAGCTGGCTGAATCTAAGGTAACCTATGAGATACCAGGGGGAAGGGATCTACTCTCCGTAACATAGGAGATACAAGCTTAACTAACCCAGCCCTATGGCCTATTTTATAAATGCTGAAGGGCGAAGAAGAAAAAAAAGGAACCCATGCACGAAGGAACATTGTGCATAGGAACCACAAGTAACGACTTATGCAAAAGAAAGGAAAGCTCACCATAAAGAGTATATTACATTAGCTTATAGGTTAAAACAAACACTTAAGCCTTCCTATGTAAAATGCGTCAGGTGTAGAAATGAATAAGAAGGAACGCGTAGTATGCCGATAGAAGCGTATAACGCATGGACAAGGGAATTTGCACACCGGATCAATGCGCGAGGGCATAGCAAGTCAGAATCGAAAAGAAAGAGTAGATGAGAAACATCATTTGTAGAAGTGTGACAATGGAGAATTATGTAGTGTGTGTCAAAGAAGAAAGTGCACGAATTCTAACGAAGGTTAAAGTAACTTATAGGGAGCCTCGGGCATGACTTCCTCTATAATAAATAGGATGGGCGAACTGAACCCTATGGAGTATGGACCCTTTTAGGTAGCAGGAGTAGAAAATCAAACAATATGTACGTCTGCGTGCCCAAAAAGTCACCGAGATCTCTAGAAGAAATGCACTTTCAACAATAGATATGCGACGGCGATGCATCACCTCTCCAAATGCAAATGCTGTTGACAATTTAGTGTATCATCAGTCCTAAAATGAAGCCTGGGTTATTTTTATACGTATTGGCTGTAGCTTTAGTCGACTTACAGTCTTTCTAGTATTTACAGAATCAATGTTATTTTTAATAACTATTAATATAAGTGATTTAAATTTGTCATCTAAAGCCAGTAGTCATACAGTCACCTTCACTGATATAATAGACTAGAGGGGGCAATTTTCGTTTGTTTATATTATATTTACAAAAACAATTCGGTGTAGACTTCAGTTTGTAGCATACAAAGTTCATACTTCAATGGAAACAGATCTAAGCCGTTCCGATACTCAAATGTTGAAAGTAAGTTTCGTAGATTACCCTAGCAACCGTGTAATACAACTGTTACTTAAACATTAGGTGCAAACTCCGTAGACTACCTATACCAGCAACACAGGCGAGTAACTGAAATACCATGGCTAAGTTCCCTAGAGTTTCAAGAAAAATTCAAAATAGCTATCGAGATTACCTACGTAAATATTTGGTGTAAATTCCGTAGACTATGATAGTCCTACCATTTGCCCAAACCGTTCCTGCCTCTAAGCATATCCTCGCCTATAGGGACGGTCAATCTGCAGCAAAATCAGACCACCCAACTTTTTAACTCGACGCAAAGTTTGGCGGTGGCATTAGCTGGTAATTAGCAAGCTTAATGACGTCAGAAGCATCACCAAAATTGCCTAAACTTCTTTCTTCACCGCAGTCTCCGCTGGTGACCAAATAAAGAGAAGGAGAGGCGCTAGGACGAGTTGTTCCACAAACTTCACTGGCGAGAGAAAGATGCACAGAGACACGTCTGCTACTCTTGTCACCTTTATATTGTATCTCTTAATTTGGGCGTCTTCTGGTACTACGAAGATATGTCAGGAAAGGAAAGGCATGAGGTTTGAAGTATGTCGACAGCACGAAGAGCCCATGTAAGGATGACCAACGCGAATGGAACGGTAAATCGAGAAAAAAGAGAAAGATCTGAACTCGATGGAATTCTCGAGTAGTTTCTACAGTCTAGAACTTGCAGCCGAAAATCCAAAGAAGAAGTGGAAAGAACGTGTACGTTTAGTTTATAGACAGAAACGCGGAACCCGGGCGAAAAGTTAACAAAACTTTTGAGTACAAAGTATTGACAGAATAAGAAAGCAGGAAACGTGAGCTCAAAAGAAAGATGTGTCCAATGCCTTGTGAACGTAAAGGCTACCTACCTAAGTGATTCTCCTGAGAGGTGTGCCTCCCAATAGCACAGTAAAAGTAGAAGAAGAGTTAATCTGATAATAGAACTAGAATCAACGTACATCGGGACCTTTCAGCCATTTACGCACCAAGTCCCACCTTGGTGGACTGGATGTGGTACACAAAATACAAATATATCGCCAAAGGCAATAAAAACATGGAACGGAGTTCAATATAACAGACGTGTGTGAACGATCCTAAATGAAACAGAGGTTTGCGAGCGAAGTCAATGCACCAACACTTTCCTGACAGGGGTTCGGACAGATAGAAACACAGATAGGGTTAAAACAAGACGCCATCGCGCATACGCGGCGGCTGTTAACGGAAGCCTAACTTCTCTTACCCTTTCATTTACTCGTAGATCGACAGCTGCCTCTTCCCTCTCTCCCGCAGGCGCTGGGTCTGGCAGTCCTCGAAGATGTTTTCCAGAGCAAGCATTGGCTGCCTGAGCTTTGGATGACGTCACAGCAGCGCTGTAGTGACTGGCCCGTCCCCAGTCCCGATCGTTGCCAACAGCAGTCCACTCGAGGACCACGTTACCGGTTGACGAATTGACCCAAGCCGTAAGATCGGCGATCCTGCAATATCAAGAATTTTCATTGCAGTCGGCCACATATGAAAGATAACCGAGCAGAAACCTGGTATTTTTAACTAGTGAGTAAGCATAGATGGAGTGACGTACAACACGCTTTACTGACCAGGTGCCCACTGTTTATTACACGAGTCGACTGAAATGGCTCGCGTACCAAACTGCGAGTGAGCTTAGATGCATGTTAACCTTCTTTTTTTTTTTAGCAAGATAACAGTTTGCTTACATTTGTCTTCGCTTTAGATTTTGTCCAAGCACACTAAATTTCACATTTTTGGCTCAGATTTTCAATCTTTAGGGGACTGGATCTATATAGCACTCGGTATCCAAGTCACCATGTGGATTCAATTGCAGCCTTGTCCTGAATGTAATTCTTATTACTGTTATTGTTGTTTTTTTGCCAGCTGAGTAGGCCCCATTATTGCATTGTATAGCTATCTAAACTACACTAGTTTGAGTTGAAGCTGGTCAAAAACCACCTCGAAGTTTAATGGCCACAGCTATGCGGTTATTTCGCCCGGTCGGCATTCACATCGAGGTCTTTAATGTCCGGACACGTGTGTGATCTCAGCTACAATAACACAAAATTAATTGCTACATAGAGGATACGATAACAAATGGCTAAACTGTAGCGTTTTTGCTGCTATTTCTTATGTACTGTATGGATTTGTCGGAAATAGGAAGACTGCGAAGTAGCTTACACGTTCGTTACACCCTCCAGAAAATATAAAGTATGCAAAATTGGGGGAAGTTAACTTAGAAAACTTCTGCGCTTCTGAATTGGCCGTTATGTTTTCTTCGGATAAAGAAGCGAAGGGATTGGCACACAGAGATATCTGTTATGTTTTCAGTATATATTACAGCAAACGCTAGTATGTGTTGCAAGATTTAAGCATTTGCAGTAAGTGAAGGACCCGTCAAACTCACAATCAGAATATTACTCAAATTAATGGTTATATTTGTTTTCAACTGCAGTGTAGTTAGTAAAGTCTGTATTATCGAGTACAATTTTTAAATACCCTTGCATTATTTCATATACGCAACTTCAATTAAATGTTCGTAGCAGCCTACCTAGGACTACAACGATGTACCGAGAACAGAGAAGAAAGGCACAGGGAGAATCAAATTCACTGCACACCCACACTGTAAAATCCTGCACTGCTTCGTGTTGCAGACAGATGCTTGCTAGACCCTAGGAGTGCACGGCTGCAGTCAATCACGGATTATCAGAGCCCATATTTCCGAGGCGGCAGGTTCATGGGGCACCTGCAATATTTCTCCGACGCAATTTTTAGCTAGGGTCTGACTGAGGGTCCTCTTTCTGAAAAAGCAGAATCAGTATTTCACGGAATTTCTCAGCGTATTACTGTCGCGAAATCTATGAAATTCTGATTCCCATTTCCTGAGAGAGGAACCCTAGTCAGTAGCTCCACGTTGGAGTGTGAACGCCGAAACTGATGACGCCGCAAGTCAAACATTGTAAGAATTCACTTGCTTGGCGGGGAGGCGATCCCGAGCACTAAAGCATGCAACACAACGACGTTAACCTCTTGCCATTGTATACCAAGACGTGTAGGAAAAAAGAAGTAATCCGAGCATGGAGAACAATCGGGCATGGGAATAACTAAATCGAGAAAAAAAGGAAGAACAGAGATCGTCAGCACTAATTTTTAAAGTAAGGAAAAAGGAAGAGAGTGAAGCGAGCAAATTAAGAAGATATTCCGGAGGCGCAGCTTGAGCTAAGGTAGCCGTAAGGAAGCTATGTGGCAGTTCGACTCCGACTCTCCACAAAAGGCAAGCCTAGCCTCAAGTCTCATCCAAAGCTAAATTGGGGAACAATCATCAGTACTAAATACACAATATGAGTAGAGATGAAATTCAGTAAATCGCCTATATGACCTACATTCTAAAATATTGAGCATCTGCTGACTTGCGCCATCTCTCTTATATTATGAACAAAAATGCAAACCGCAACATTTCATTGGCGAAACCATTTCCAGAGTATAATGGCACAACGGTTAAGATAGACAGGAATTAGCATAATTGATATGAGTGACTTGTGACGTCATCGCAGGATCGAGCCAATTCAATTCGGCAGAAATTATGCAATTTTTTTCACGTTAACATACGACTTAACATTCAAAAGAACCTTCATTATCCACTTCATTGTATCTTGTGGGAAATATGTTTTATTTACAGAGCTAAAAATTAGAAAGAAGCATTAAGCGACGCGACTTAAGGAGTGACGGTAAGGGTTTCTTGAGGCTGGCCATTCATTCATTCATTCATTCATTACGCGAATGCGTAGCAGATCCTCTCGTTTCCTTGACATTACCCGCTTCTGCTCGTGTTCTCGTCCTTTAGACGGCGTATGCTACCAGTAACAGCTCAATTCACTCCTCATATATGGTACAGACGCTAGCACTTTCCGTCGTATTTCTAGTAAATCAGTGCTGCAACCATTTGGAATTGACAATAAACGCATTATCTACTGCAATTTTTTTTTTATATTCTGGATACTACAACCAAAAACAGCAACTGACGGTATAGTAAACTGAAGCTTTTGTCTCTGTAAGTCACATCATGATGCCGGATACTATTGGTTTTGTTTTTCAATAAGACATTAAGTATTGTCTATTTGTCTTACCCGTTACTGTTAAAACCCCATGACAGTTCCTATCAATGAAGACTAGTGGCAGATCAATATGCGGTTAGGATTGAATTATAAAGGAACAGGCATAATAAATACGGTACTAACTACAATGCACGACAATATACGATTAAATATCACTTTACCGATACCACGATTCCGATCTATCAAGATCAATGACCGACTGGAATTACAGGCATAATTGCCTCGGTACTATATGATAATGCACGACAATCTACAATTATGTACGATTATTGTAACACTTCACTGATACCACGGTTCCGATCAATCAAGACCAGTGACCAATCCATATGCTGTTAGGGTTGCAATTACAGGCATAATTGGTACGATAATGTAACACAAAGGATATCGACGTTGCGTGACTGGTAAGCCAAGAGCTCTGAATGATGTAGAGAGGGGCTATCGGTGGCCATCGACAGCCACACTAGAGAGCCGTGAAATTACAGTTTTTAGTATCGTTAAAGAAGTACTAACAATAACGTAATATAAACCTACGGACGTTGGAAGTGTATGTTGTAAAATATAATTCTTACATGCCCAAATAGGAGAGCAGAGACGAGAAATTTTCCATTTATTGAATCTTTAAAGGAGTTCAAGGAATACTTTGCTGCAAATGAAGGCGTGTTAGCAAGTTTTTCATAAAATCAACAGTCATCTTCACTCAATGCAAATTTTTCTCGAGCTTTTTTTTGTAGTCTCGTACACTAAAATTAAAGTGAACAAACAAATTTTAAAATTCGTGGGTCTATCAAGCCAGAGAGAAGCAAAATTTGGCTGGTCTTTCTATTTTTATAGGACAAACCGTTAAATTTTCGATTTCAAGTATTATTAGAGGTAGAAATAGCGAATTTTCTTATTTTATTGTATATCAACGCTGTAGAGGCGACGAGTTTGCTAGTTTTTGCGTCAAGAAAGCTTCTAAGATTTGAAATGCGGCCATTTCTGGGATCTAAAAAATACGTCATCAGGCTGGGTTTTGTGGAGAAAACCAAGTCGGGACTAAAACTTAGATTCGAAATTGATTTCCTTTCTCCAGCTCGTAATTGACAGAGAGACAACAAACTGCAGTGAATAGTGCAGACAAATGAATAGCTACATCGAAATTATCATGTTACAATTACACTCTTTCCTTGCTGCTGCTGCTCCCCTCCAGATTAGGCAATGGACAGCGGTAAATGTTTATTTCTATCTAACGCAAGCACAACCCCCCTGATATCTAGGCAGGCAAGACCCTTCCTCTACTATTGAATTTCATAACAATATCATAAGGTAATGTTAGAAGTGCTCACCAAGAGCCCTCTCATACACCTCCCCGGCTTAGTTAATGGTCCAATTTTGGTCAGCAAACGGGCCAGTAGCCTGGCTAAATGACTACGACTCGTTACTGGCAGCAGCAGCCCGTCGTGCCCGCCGCAGTGCAGCTTTGGTGCAAAGCTAAAAGTCTGCAAGTGAAAACACTGGTCGTGGCTAGAGCTGGGTCTTTCGCAACGCCATGTTAGTAGTCCGGATGGTGGAACATGTTAGTAGTCCGGATGGTGGAACATGTTAGTAGTCCGGATGGTGGAACATGTTAGTAGTCCGGATAGTGGAACATGTTAGTAGTCCGAATGGTAGAACATGTTAGTAGTCCGGATGGTAGAACATATTAGTAGTCCGGATGGTGGAACATGTTAATAGTCCGGATGGTAGAACCAGATATCATGTAGCAAGCAGTACACTCTTGCATCTTAGAATGAAACTAAACGTGAAACTGAAACCACTGGTGGTAGTGTCTAGCTGGATCTTGAGCAACGCCATGATGTGCTGGGGACGGTGGAACCAGAAATTGTGTATAAGTAAATTTGTGGATATCAGGGTAAAACTAAACGTCAAACTGAAAACACGGGTGATTGTGTCTATAGCTGGATCTTCAAGAATTCCATGGCTATAGCTTGGACGGTGGAACCAGGGATAGTGAGGGACTGTGTAGCAGTAATTAGGTACAGCAGAGTGCAAAGCTGGATATTTGTAACTGAAAACAGTGGCGGTAGAACCACAAAGCTTAGACATCAGTTGAAAACATTGGTGACAGAGTCTCAAGGCTACAATTCTGCCATAACCTATTGACGCACAGCTACACTTTGCAAAAAGCAGTGCACGACACGTATGGTTATTCATCTAACATATGCACCATTTACTGGGTAACTGACTTTAAATGATTCCATAATATAGCTCCTAGGAACGCATTTTTCAGCAACCCGTTAAGGGGCTAACTTTCACAGTTTCAATGGTGGCAAAGAATCTCCATAAAAAATAGTGCAGAGAGGGAACAGCCATGTATCTGATACGGTAAGTACATTTTCACTGATGGTGGTATCGAAGTTATAATGTGCACCAATTTCTTTACCTGTTTAATTGTTTGGTACATATCTGTCCAATTCTGTCACGCTTCAAGCATAAGTATAGACAATACAACACCAACACCAAATTTGAGAGCAAAATTCCCTTATTTGCTTTAATGTTGAATTATTCTTCAGATGGTGAGGGAAATACCCTTATATATTGAATTAAAAATACTAAATATATAAATGAACGAGTTATATTGTAATGCACAGCTGTGCCCGTGTTCTACTTTTTTTATATTTCACTATTTTCTTGAACTCTTTTAACTTTTTCTTAAGCTGTTGTTCACGTTCGATTATAAAAGCAGATCTTACGGCATCAGGATGTTACCGAGCGAGGTACACAAGTATCTTAGCGATAGAAATTTTTGGTTATACAGTACCGATATATTGCGCTTTGTACTTTTCGCAGATACTAGAAGATTAATTGCAACACTTCATCGAAGCACAACTTATAGCGGTTGCCTATTTTGATATGCGAAGTCACCGACTAGGCAGGTGGGTACTCTGCAGCAGCTCATAATGGGCATGTTCGTAGAGCTATTTCCTCGCGGTCAGCTTCGACGTAGGAGTAGACTAACCTGATAACACTGCTATTTCGATATCGAAAAATAGGCATGCCCTACACGATATCTTGTGTTATCAAACGTCAAGTAAAGGAGATTGCTTCCACATTTAGCAAACACATCGAGATGAGTGGTAAATAAATGACATAGGAAATTTGTATTTACATAAATTGTCCCGATTGAGATAGTATGCTGGAAAAAGGGTGGGTTTAGCATAGATGTACGAGGGCTACAGTACACATTTAGCCAGAGATAATTTCGACTCCCCGTTAGGCGGAACACTGTATGCGGAATGACGAAAATTCAAATTAGTGGCATCGTAAAATTCCAGGTTAGATACGGAACAGATTCCTCACGGGAATTTAAAACAGGGGTTTGAAGCAAGCGTAAGTTATGGCGAGTCAAACACAAAGGGGGCATTTGAGAAACGATAAGATAGCGACTTGAGTGGCACGCAGACAGCGATTGCACGTTATGCGCAGGAAATTGACGACTTCTGTGTGTAAGCGGAAAAAAATGAGAGGGAAACATCGTAAGTGACCGCTGATGTCCATGTGAGTGACTGCGTAAACAGTCAGCTTATTGTTAAAAAAATAAAAAGAGGCGGTAGTCAATAAAATTCCAAACTAAAGAGAAAATAAATAACGGCTGCGACAATACAATTCTCAGTTTTACCGTTAAAACAGCACATATGGAAATAGAGCAGCAAAAAATAATACGCCATTTTTTTAACTTGCCTCTAGACAAAAAGAAACGTGGGACTCATACAGAACGGTGGAAACAACGAACATGGGGACAGCAAGTCGGAAAAGAAGAGGAAACAGTGAGGAAAGTAAAATGAGTAGGAGTATAAAATCAGGAAGGAAGCAAAGTGGGCACGAAAGACAGACGTCCCGAAGGCCTAGCTAATAGTTGAGATAACAGACACAAACCCCTCTAGGGGTGCTGCTCCCCACAACCTAGGATGGGCAAACCTGACCCAATGACCCATCCCAGGACTCCTGAGGGGGAAAACTGCAAATTCACGACAAAAAGAGAATAAAAAATAAAGGGAAGGATTACTGTATACTTCAAGAATAAAAACGAAAAAATGAAATTTAGGGCAAAATTTAAACTTACCGAACAAATTACTTAAAAAATAAATATAACATCGCGTAGTGCAATTTAGAGTCAATGACAGACCGCATTTTCAATCAGCTAAAAATGTAGAATTCGAGGCAGAAAGAAATTAGTTCAACGAACGTTTTGTTTTTACTGACGAGGAATAATTATTTCATTAAGTTCTTTTGAATGCAATAGAAATTTTGAAAGTGTCTTCAGCAACTAAAGTCACTGCGCTTTTCTGCAGCTCCCACAATTACAAAAAAGGCGGCAGAATTTTTGAAATTACTTTTAAGGAATATTTCTTGAAGCGATGCCGTTTTCACGAAAGCATTATTGCTAGCGTAATTCATCCGCGACCGAGTGATGAAACAGTACTTCGAATCCTGCCAGGCACAGTTTCCACTGAAAGATTAAGCTGGCAGACATATTCGCGAAAGCAAATTTGTTTACAGATATGATAAATTTCATCATCTATGTTCTGCCGACTGAAAGGTTAGAAAGAAGGACCATTGCCTTTAGCGTTCCTGTAAATTCATTTGTCTCAAGACATATTCCATCAGCTGCGAAAAACTATCCAGGAGAACAGTATTTGCCACTTTACCCTTCTGGAAAATAACCACTAGAATATACTTGCCATTTTATCCTAAGACCATAACCACCTGAAAACTGTAAAACGGTATTATCCACTCTAGCCATGGGACAATAACCACGTGAATACAATAAGACATTATTTGCCATTTCAGCCTTGGGGCAATAATCACCTGACAACAGTAGAACAGTAATTGCCACATTACCTTTAGGGCAATAACCACCTGAAGATATTGTGTGACAGCACAACAGCGACTGCGAGGCAATCTGCACTTTATCGAATGTCGTCAGGTTCCAATTTTAGTATTCGGAGAAGTGTCGTGAAGCGAATGTGAATCAATTCCAGCCACAGCTCCAGGCCACAGAATGAGAAGAATTAGACTGGAGACTGAGGCAGCCAGTCGCGGAGTATTCAGAACAATAGTGCAGCAATTCCTACGAAGAATTTACAAAACAGTGCAGCAGTCGGAAGAAAGGGTACATCGACTCGCAGGAAGATGTCATAAGATGAGTGAAGAGCTCAGAGGAAGGAACAGTGCATAAAAAAAAAATGGTTGAGATGAAGCCAGAGAAGAACGGCGACTAAGATTAAGAGAAGTAAACACCGAAAATAGAGTACAGCGACTTGTACAAAAAGTCTACACAAGAGTGAAGCAGTCAAAAGAAGAAAAGTACAGCTGCAGGCCCAGAGAAGTCCACACGCGCGAACAAGTCAGAAGACGACCACAACTACCGACACGAAGAAGTCCATACAAGAGTGAAGCAGACAGAAGAAGAGAAGTATAGCGACTTGCAAGAAATCCACACAAGAATGAAGGAGTCAGAAGAAGAAAAGTACAGCGACTGACACGAAGAAGTCCACACAGGAGTGAAGCAGTCAGAAGAAGAAAAGTACAGCAACTCATACACACAGTTGATGGAGGGACATGAGTCACGCGAGCTACGTGCCACGCAAAGCACTCACGCTAATGATATGCCTCACAGTCTTAGGGCGCAGCTGTGTTTTAAAGGCGCCAGGAATATTCCACACTCACAGAAAGAAACGAGTCCACAGATTGAGAATCAAAGTGATGTATCATGGGCAGCTGAATAAATGAGGTCACTCAAGTAAGCCTCAATCTACCCTTCAGTGTTGCATCAAAAGAGCTGAAGTTGCTATGCGAGAAATCAACCAATCGAATGGTGTCGTTTAAGTGCGACGTTACTTAGACAAATGTACCTTAGATTACTGAATGGTTGTCGATAATTTACTATCGCTGCCAATGCTTGGAGAACTAGAGTAATGCACCCTCTTCAGTCGTCAACTCTGAAATGTGTGGCTTTACGAGTGGCTGTCTTGTCACTACCGGCAAGCTCTCTTAGCTGGAGGGCATTATGAACATAAGCTAACTTTTCTCCATTTGGAGACGCATTTTATGAGTAAGATGGCTATAGAGATAAAGGCTGCCGACCTTCCATTTGGCGTCACTCTTCGTGAAAAATATTCCTATAGAAAAACTGGCGGCATTCCATTTGGAGTCTCTTTTCGTTCGTAAAGTACCTCTAGAAATAAAGACTTCAATCTTTTCTGGAATTTAGAGTAACATCAAGTATAAAGTTTATAAGATAGTTTAAGCCTCCCTAAACCAGTGCTAAACTGTTTTAAGAGAAGAAAGAAAGGAAGGGACACAGTGTATGCCAAGATAAACATGGAACCCATGTACTAAGGTGCTCCCACACAGGATCAACGCGCATGGGCACAGTATGTCGGGAAAGAAGTAGAAGAACAGAGGAAAGTAAGATAAGCAGGAGTATCAAATCGGAAGGAAGCAAAGTGGGCAGGAAAGACGGAAGTCCTGCAGGCCTAGCTACTGACTAAGGTAACCTACACAATCTGCCTGGGGTCGCTGCTCCCCACAACATAGGATGGGCGAACCTGACTAACCTAACCCTATGACTCTTCCTATGCCCCTAAAGAGGGGTAACAAAGGGATTCGCACAGGGAGCATGTTAGTAAGGGCGTTATTACTGTATGCGTAAGCATACTTACCATGATGCAGGTCTTCTTTGGTTGCCAAAGCAGGTCCGATGTTTACACTAAATGGAAAATGTTCGTGTGCTAATTACCACTCTGACTACAGATTTTTTTTACACTTCTTCTCACCTGCCAGGAGCAACAACATCGATGTCCTTCTGTTTAGGTTGCCAAATTTCGACAGTAGGACCTGTTATGACCCTACTGAAGGGCGGAGCTTGTCGGGTGTGGGCATAGGGCACAACGGACCCACAGCATGGTGGAGAGGGCATGCCCCAACCCTTGTCCAGGTCAGGCAAGGGGTCTATGTCGTCAGCATGCAGGTGATCGTTGGAATAGAAAGAATGCAAGGCTGGGGAAGACCAAGCAGCAGCCATGGGTTCCTGGAATAAAGAAAGATGAGAAAATGATTACGTAAAGGTGCAGTAAATTGACGGCAAGTAGGAAATGACATGTACTGGTTTACGCTGCAGATATATGAGCGCTAGACCCCGGCCGAGCACGGCTGCAGTCGACCACAGATTGCCAGATCTGTTGAACCAGAAACGACAGATTCGTGTGAAAATATGAACTTTAATTAATAGATTTCAGTTATTCAGTGAAGGGCGGGGATCATGGTAAATTTTTTAACTGTGTATTTGGTAAACACAATACATGGAATACAATGTTAATTAATACTGCATCAACTTTACATTCACTCTTGCTGAAAAATGTCATTAAAGGGGAGAAGAGAATAATGGGTATAGAAGCGAAATGTCTCAACAGCCTAGCTAAGGGAGTGGTAACAAATGGAGTACAAGTGGCTATAACCTCCCGTAGCAAGGGAAGGGCAAAGGTAATTAACACGGAAAAGAGGAATAGGGTGCGGTAAAAAAAAAAAAATAAGCGCATCATATATGAATGTCATGGTCTATTTCAGATTCATCGCTATAATCATTAACAATGGGCGGCACAAATACTTCTGTGAAGCCTTTAACTCACCCTTTCACATGAGATTGTTGTCTTGATTTAATTTGGCTCAATTTTTAATTGTGATATTCATCAAAAAAAGAACATTGCATCGAAAACAGGGCCATCGATACTGAAAATCCTGACGGTCCACCGACATTAATTTAGAAGTTAATAAAATTGTAATTTTGCGATGCTGCTACCGGAGATATTGCACATGAAATATCACTTGACGAGTTCATAGCCTGGGACGTAAAGAGCTTGAATTTACGGCGTAAAAGCAACAAATTTTCCACAATTACAGTAAAATTATGAGCTCCATTCACACACGGCATGTTAATTTTGTCTTTGCTCTGTCAAGAGCTTGAAAAATCGTCGTCGGACTCGAACAGGCATCAGTTTTCCCTTGCAGCGAGTCTTGGATGCCAAGTCTTTCTTTCGGACGACATTTGGCATTGGACAGGGCAATCCTTACCTCTTTATCGTGACCGGCGCTCCTCCGCCTGTGATGTCTAGCCTTGTCGTAGTCAGCCTTTACTTTGGTGTGAGTATGGCCCCGATATCTGCTGGATCCAGCACTTGAATGTTCCTCGCTGGATCCCAAGTCTTTGTGTTTGATGTTGTTGGTTGACTTGGAGGAGTGAGATCTGCCACTTGAAGACGGATAAGTCGAGAAACTCGAAGATTGCGATGGGTCAGCTTCCCGGAAGGGCGAGGAGGGCTCTTCGAGGTGACTCTCAATCGAATGCAATGACGCGACGAAGGGCCTTTGAGCTTCAGTTGAATCAACAAACATGTCCAAATTTTTAGAAAGGTAGTTATTCTGCGCGCGTCTCAGTGATTCGGCCGAGGATAATCCTAGCGGATTTCCATAGGGACTGCGACCGGAGTGCAATGTCTGGTCTTCTCGGGAGGCGGCAGTGGTTTCCCTGTGGACATCATTGAAGCCGTTGAAATGATCTTGCTGACCGTAAGACGAGCCTGTAGTTCTGAAAGTCGTCGTGCGCTCGCTACTAGATTCGCTAGAAAAGACAGACGATCCTGTGGTTTTATAGGCGGAATATGCAGAGGGCGAGGAGCCAACGTTGTGATTGTGGGCCAATGCGAGGACCGCCTTGCTACCGTCCACCGATAGCGTCAGGGCATAGCGCGAGGGGCCGTCCAGGGGAGGTGCGTACCTCGAGTAGATCCCATCGCCTCTTGTGATGTCGGGATCTGTAGGAAGAGACACAGTTTTTGTAAATTTATCTGGAAAAATAGTTACATAAATATGAACACATAGATCTATTTCTTTTCAGACAAGTCCCATCGCCTGTCGTGATGTCGGGATCTGTAGAAAGAGTTAGGTAGTTTGTAAAAATTCGTCTGAAATAATATTGACGTCAATATATACATTTCATATCAGACAAAAACTAATAGGAAGCTGTAGCATACAAATACTCTCACGTCTTAAAAAAAAAAATGCCCCGTAGGTACCTAGGGCCTAAAAACATGAATTACCACAGGAACTCTGTTAAACTAGAACTTCGGTTTGCCACACAAATATTTACGGCAACAGAGGGCTTTGCTCGGTTGATAACACTCCTATGCTCCTTTATTTATCTCAAAACTCACAACACGTCGGCAGAATAAAAACAATTGCTCAATTAACAGAGAATTCATCCAACTAAGAGCTCTGATAGCTTTTGGGATGCAAAAGACATTAGCAGTCATCTATAGTAGCACAAATAAAATTTCTCCTACGACTACAATCAGACATGTGACAATGATTCTTTTTTTTACATAACGACAAAAAAGGGTAAAGTATAAAAAATTACTATTTCTATCAAAATAAAATGCCCAGATTCTTAAGACAACCGAACAGTTTAAAGCTAGAGTGGAAGATTGATATAAGTCCATATATCCTAAAATTCGCTAAACAATTTTAATTAAACTTGGAACCATTATTTCTACATATAGTAGCAAAATAATATGGACATCACTGAAATCTTTACTTAGAAATCAATCGCTAGTAGAGCAACATGTTCGGTTGTTCGTATGACGAACAGGAAGAAATCTTAGGGATAGTAACGGGCCCAAGCAATCGTAATCGATCGACATGATTTAAGAGATTTTGGCAGGGGAAGATGATTAAATAATAAGAAGGTAATAACAAAGACAATCTCACTGAACTAGAGAATTATGTTTGCATTTGGCTATGGCTATATGGCTATATCCCAATAATTCCAAAAGCTCCAATACATTTTCTCACTAATACATACAAACTATAGTATGGTAATTAGTTTTTACCCGTTTTCAAATATTATACTGCTGGTCTAGGACTTTGATTGCGACATTCGCATGAGTCCAAGTGGGAAGAATTAAGCAACACAAAATATATTTAGTAAAATGAACAACTGCTCTGCGACAAGAACGAACTGGAAAGCAGAGAAAAGATAGAAAAAATTAGTCGTAGGAGTAAGAAGAATGAAAGGAACACATGCAGGGTGTATATGGCTGTCGCTACTTGTTTTCGGCTCCTACGGCTGCTGCACTTTAAAAGACACTTTAAACGAGACCTTATAAAATAGATCAACATATATTTCTTAGATTTTTTGATAAGCAAAAATCCTAAATAAAATTTATATAGTACAAGTCGTCGTCAGTGGTAAATTAAAATTGACCGTACCATTTATCGTACGCATCAGCATGAAATTTGGTACTAATAATCCAATCAAAAAGAAAAATGCATAACGAAATAAAATCAACAATGCAGTTATTGGTACCAACAAAATAGTGATCAGGATGGTAAGCAGCGGTGGTGAAGAAAATATTTATTTTGATTTAGTGCTTACTTATCGTTAACATATATAGAGGCGAGCCTGCAAGTAAATAAAAGAAATGAGAAACATAGTAATTAGTTAGCAAATCAATAGATCTTACAGCATCGATTATCGATTGACGTGGTAGCCATTGTGGAGGAAGTAATTATTTATGCCTAGTCACACGCAGCAAAAATGAACAAAAGGTGGCAGTGTTGACAGAAAAAAAAATAATAATAAGATGCCGATTCCATACAGGTGGTAGTTACAGTTATTGAGAAAAAAATTCCATATCGTGTCTATTCATCTGAAGCAAATAATGAGTCACTGCCTCATGTAAAACCAATAAAACTATCATACAGAATTCACTGAAGTACCAGCTATGGTGCTGCCATACCAAGGCTGGTCGTGCAGTTCAATAACCGTCGGGGATCTGCATTCAGCCC
This sequence comes from Parhyale hawaiensis, assembly GCA_001587735.2. Classification (NCBI taxonomy): domain Eukaryota; kingdom Metazoa; phylum Arthropoda; class Malacostraca; order Amphipoda; family Hyalidae; genus Parhyale; species Parhyale hawaiensis. The sequence goes on along the minus strand of LQNS02020119.1, from coordinate 4,337,700 downwards.
TCCAGCTTTACAAAGGCACTATTCATTTGGCCGAAATGATAAGTTCCCGATGGGCAGCCTTTCAATTCTCGATCATATTTTAGATCTATGCGTCTGTCCGATGGAGATTACAATATTTTGCTCTGCCTAAACCTGATTTGCATAAGCTAAATTGAGTTTGTAAGACAGGAGGCGAAGGCCTTTGGATTCGGCCGAGCGTTTGTGTCGATCGGGTCTGTGCCAGGAGTTGTTTCACACTCCATTGCGTACCATGGTCCTATGCCTATCATTATGCTGCTGCCGACAGCTCCTGAATATAGCAAAGTTGAGGCGAAGGTGTTCGGTCGGTGTTGTAGGGGCGGCGTTAATCAAAGTTAAACGGTGACGCATGTAAAAAAAAAAAATGTGAAGCCAAGTTGAAGTAACGCATTGGGTGTTCCAAGATGCAACGTCAATCAAATTTCAACTGTAAAGTATGACGTATGCAAAAAAAAAAAAAAAAAAACTCAAAAGTAAGTTGTGTAACGCATGAAGTGTTCTTGGGTGCAACGGTAATCAAGGTTAAACTGTGCAGTATAACACATCAAAAATGTAAATCAAAATTGAAGCACTAGGTTCAGAGTTCTAGAGCACGTCTCGGGTGAACAAAGCCTAGTTCTACTAGGCTTAGCTGTAGAGCGCAACCTGTACAATTGCAATTCAAAGTTGACGCAACACATTCACTGTCGTGAAGTGCGTCCCATATAAACGCGATGTCCAGTTGAAGTAATAGGAGCATGTAGTATGCCAAGATAAAGGGGAAATTTCAGCACAAAGAGACACTGCGCAAGTGAATAGGAAGTAGATAGAGGAAACCATACGAAGACAAAGTATAATCCAACAGCAGAAACGGTACCAAAGTGGTACTAAAGTGGTACCAAAGTGGTTTCGGAAGAATCGTCCAGAAAAGCTTCACTAACGCTAATACAATAAATGACAGGCTGAATTGAATTGAATACTGAAAAGCATAAGCTCCCCCCCCCCGCCAGGGTGTGCCCTGGAGGCCTTACCACCATGTGTTTTACCACGACTAGTAAAGGCTCCATGGCACGCCCTGTGCCCCTCCCTCGTCTCCGCTACAAAGGCAATCTAAGTCACAGCCAATTTAAAGGCTTTATTTCTCTGTTAAATCGAATGTGCCCTTAATTTGCTTTGCTAGTATGAACAGCAACATTTGAAACTTAAAAATATCTACGCTAAAAGAGAAAGGGTTAACACAAAGCTAGTTTAGTTCACTTTGTTCTGGTATAATATTATAATCAAACTAAGTCATTACCGTTCAAGTGGATCTCAGGGTCCAAGTTCAATTATTCAATTCCTGCAAGTACGTGTTGTCGAAGGTGAAGGTTTAAAAATAATAACAAGTTATCAATTTCGCCGTAATCTTGCTCGATTCAAGCGGCGGGTGTATCGTTAAAAGCGAAAAATCGAAATCACTCGTTATATCGTTTGCGCTAGCTGTTCGACTTCGATAAAACGAAGTGAAATGTCATCTAGCAAAGTTAATTCAATGGTTAGCAATTACGCTTGCTGCTACGCGCTACGTTGCCTCTGTTGAGGTACAGGTCGTTGCTAAATGGTTAAGGAAAAGGCTGATACGAGGAGTGCAGTAACACCTTCGGTCATACCTAAGGCGTTAATGCACTAGACACATTAGACCTCCAATTATGCACTCTGCTGAGCATAACTATCTCTAGTAGGCTACTGGTAGTAACAAAATAGTAAGCATTGCAATTATACATTGGACTACAAGAGCGCAGTTACTTCTAGCGCGTTACTGGCAGTACCAAAGCACTATGCATGACACTTATTATCCACGTTACTTGATTCACTTAGTACCGGTAACAAAGCGCAAGACATGTTCTTTATTAGTCGCTCTGCTAAGCACACCCTGTTCTTTTGACTGGCTGTAGCTAGAGCAAACGCAGCCAGCTGTCCGGTCCGCACCACCGCCCCGCCGCCGACTTCTGTTGCTTTGACCTTTATCAAATAATTACAGAGGCCTCACTGTCCCGTAGCAGACACTGCACTCTTACGGACAGCACTGCGCTACACGACTTCACCTCTCCGATTTGGCCAACGGGTAACGGACGTCCTCCGACCTGAATATGACAATCTGCATGGGAATGACGCCCAATGGGATTTTCCCAATTGAATTGAATCCAATCGAGTGCTGGTATCATTGAATTAAGTCACAAAATTTATCGCGCGTAAATTATTTTATCCCTCGATGATGAAAAAAGGGAAATGAGGTCCGCTGCCGAACAGCAGTCCTTTTTTTCTTATCCGAACCAGCGACGGGCAAACAATTGAGTCCAAAAGGAAATGTTGAGAAGAGCTGTTGGTGAAATGTGGTGGCAACGACCAAACTTATTTGCTGGTAATTACCGTTATAATTATCATCATATATGTTTTTATTCTGTTGTGGCCCTGCCAATCCGTCTGAACGCTACGTACTCAGGATTAACATGCAGGAAAATATCGAATAAAATAATGATAAAGGATCGGAAGAAACAGGTGGTATCCTCGCAGGTTGCAGGTGCGTTGAGTAACTTTAAACACATTTTCATGCTTCGCATCCTTGCTTCAGGTCCGGACGCAATTGAAAAACAAAACTTGCGTATTGTGTCATTGCCACACGTTCCAGTAGTTGTTTCAGTTACTGTTGATGTATTCATAGTTGAACTCGTTAACACCCAGAATATTATCTACTTCACATAAGAATAAAATTGTAAATAATGCTAAAAACAGGACAGTTTTCGTGAACGGGTTAAGCCTCCCCATAGCGCACGCAGTGATCCTAACAGAAGGACGTGTTCTACTGTTCCGTCAGATTCGATCTAAGCCAAACTTACTTGACTTGACTAGTATAGAACTTTAGACAGCTGCGCTGGCTTCGACCCGTTCATTCGACCCTTAATGGATTACTTGCGAGATTTTCAAGAACTAAGATTTACTTCATGCAATGGAGTTTTGAGTCTGTCCAACACAATCGAGTTATATTTATTATCTAATTTAGATTGAGCCTTTCTAATCAATCACGAGTTAGATGTTCTAAGGAAGGAAAAGGAAGCGACACATGCCGATTAAATTTGGAGCCCGTGCGCAAGGTGTTCCAGCACAGGATCAACGTGCATGGGCGCAAGAAGTTAGGAAAGAAGAAAAAAGGAGAGCATCACCAGTAGAAGAATGTAACGGAAGGAAGAAAAGGGGGCACGAAGGAAAGACTTTCCGAAGGCCTAGTTAGGCGAAAGTAACCTACGGGGTCTCCCTAGTGCCCCTACTTCCCACAACATAGGATGGGTGAACCTAGCCCATGATCGGGTTGCTGCTAACAGCAGCAATGCGATTCAAAGCGACAATGCCAAAGTACCTGTCTTTAGATCCAGACAAGTCCAGTCGAATGGACTTGGCTTATATCAACTTTTGACTATCCGGTCGAATGAGCCCTCAGTACGTCCCTCAGAATAAAGCGCCCACTGGGAAACAAAGCACGAACAGAAAGTGTAGCGAAAAAAAAGTCAACTGATTATTTAAGAGAATTAAGAAATTAATGCATATTAGGGTTGAAAACTACGGCAGTCGAAAATTAGGGTTAAGAACTTTCAAAGAACGATACTGCCATTGACTGAGAATAAGGGACGTGATTGTGCCGCGACTTGGACCTGCCACGTACGTTTTAATCACCAGCATATAATAGGCTTATCTATCGAGTTACCACAGTGACAGCACTTTTATTAAAAGATTGTAATAAAAGTACACGTATTGTGACAAGATAAAACAAGGAATCAAAGGAGGGCAGCCAGAGGACGTTGATTGAAAGTACCAACAGTGGGGTTAGAAAGGTACCAAAACACGACAATGCGCACCTAATAGGGTAGAACTCGAAATAGGGACGAACTCACCAATAGGACGGACTAGCTAAAAAAAAAGCACGCCCTGGGCAAAATTGTGCATGCCAATGTTGCGTGCAAATAGCGCAAATTGTATTTGGATGTTCATGCTTTATTTTTCACTATTTAGACAGAACATTGGCATGCACAATTTTGCCCAGGGCGTGTTTTTTAGCTAGTGCGCTCCATTGGTGCATGCGTCCCCATTGGAGGATCCACCCTAAGTTTAAATTAATGTAAATATGCAAATAAATTTTCCACAGATAGCACCAAATTGTTATATTTTATTAGTAAATCATACTAAATGTTAAAATAAATTGAGAATATTACTAATATTTCATGTAAATCCTAACACAAATAGTACCAATTTGGTACTAAAGTACCAATTATGACAACTCTGGATCAAAGTACGTTAGTCATCACTCACAAGCCGTATAGAACGAGATAAGCGGGTCACCCTTCTCATTTCACAACTCGCTTTTTGTAAGCTTCGCACTGCAATCAACTTGCTCCGCCAGTCACACAACAGAAGCTTCGCGCGGCAATAAACTCGCTTCACCAGTCACACAGCGCAAGTTTTACTCCCCAAACTGCTCGTCTACCCTCCCCCTCAACAATTACTCATGGCAAGCTTCGTTCCATCAGTTACACAGCGCAAGGTACGCGGTACAATCTACTCGCTCCACCAGTCACACAGCGCAAGCTTCGAGCCACAATCTTTTCGCTCCACCAGTCACACAGCGAGAGCTTCGCGCCACAATCTTTTCGCTCCACCAGTCACACAGCGCAAGCTTCGAGCCACAATCTTTTCGCTCCACCAGTCACACAGCGAGAGCTTCGCGCCACAATCTTTTCGCCCCAACAATCACACAGCGCAAGCTTCG
>LQNS02020119.1:4255883-4277224 GCA_001587735.2 Parhyale hawaiensis | reverse complement strand
GTCACGGTTGCGCGGATAAATGGTGCATCCACAGCAGCGGCAGCGCAGTCGCAGCGCAGATACGACTCAAATGGCGACTCAAAACTGCGCAGTACGACCTTAACGCGACCCCGATTTTCAATTGGGTATATATACATATATGCTGTTTCAAGAGAGGAAAAAGAAGGAACATGAACGTCAACAGAATCGTGGAACACATGCACGAGTGTTAAAGCACGGGGTCAACGCGCATTATAACAGTAAATTGGGAAGGAAGAACAAAAAGTATCAGGAGTATGAAAATGGAAGGCAGGAAAGTAGGTAGGTACAATGGACAGACATCCCAAAGGCCTATGCACAAAGGTTCGACGCGGAAGGCTAAGGTAACTTTTAGCTTCCTCCATGAGGGCGCTACTCCCCTTAACATAGAAAAGCGGGAAGGTAAAGTCGTCCTAATTGCACTCGCCTACTAGGAAACCCAACCCTATAGCCAAAGACCCAGTCCTGTTTTAGTCCTATGCGAGAAGAGTGGCCAACAACACCCTACTAACAGAGCTCCATGTGTGCACTGCACCAAAAGACATTTAGCTACAACAGATGCGCCACAAAAAAGTATTACGGTTTAGTTTTAACATTGCAAAGTGAATGCTGATATTCAGTTCCTAAAAAATATTACGATAAAAAGCAGTCGACAACGTCAGAGAAGACACATACTGAAAACCTCGTAGACCATGGCAACTACAAGCAGTCAGCAGCATGAATTTAGAAGAGCCAATAATACGGTCTGTCCTCACAGTGATCATCTACAGTGACGCCTACAAATCTGACGTCAAGCGATTTTGTTGTACTGGACTTACACCACTTGGATTTGACAAAACCACACCAAACGAAGAGGAAAAGGACAGCTGAGACAACCAATACGTGAAAAAAAGTGGTCAAACTCACATTATAAAATTCCAACTTTTGAATGTAGAAGTTCATTCTAAATCGTGTGTTTCTAAAAATGTATGATGATTTTGTAGTTAATAAATTGATATACGTTTTGCCTGAACCTTATTCTTTATTGTCACTTTCAAATGGTAAATAGAAATAAAATTCAATCGATCTCACTATTTTGTATAAGTGGTTTTATATATTCCAAGTCAGATCATGCATAAAATAACAATAAAATTGAAAAAAATAATAGTAAAAACAGTTAAAACATATGATGTACGTAAATGTAACTTGTTATCACTTAATTTTTCCCGTTTCGGTATGTACCATCTCCGTTTCGGTATGTACCATCTCCGTTTCGGTATGTACCATCTCCGTTTCGGTATGTACCATCTCCGTTTCGGTATGTACCATCTCCGTTTCGGTATGTACCATCTCCGTTTCGGTATGTACCATCTCCGTTTCGGTAATTAAAAGGCCCGTTTCGGCGATTTCACCTCCGCTTCGGCGATTTCACCTCCGCTTCGGCGATTTCACCTCCGCTTCGGCGATTTCACCTCCGTTTCGGCGATTTCACCTCCGTTTCGGCGACTTCACCTCCGTTTCGGCGACTTCACCTCCGTTTCGGCGACTTCACCTCCGTTTCGGCGACTTCACCTCCGTTTCGGCGATTTCACCTCCGTTTCGGCGATTTCACCTCAGTTTCGGCGATTTCACATCAGTTTCGGCGATTTCGCCTCAGTTTCGGCAATTTCACCTCCGTTTCGGCAATTTCGCCTCCGCTTCCGTGATTTCGCCTCCGCTTCCGTCATTTCGCCTCCGCTTCCGTCATTTCGCCTCCGTTTCCGTCATTTCGCCTCCGTTTCCGTCATTTCGCCTCCGTTTCCGTCATTTCGCCTCCGTTTCCGTCATTTCGCCTCCGTTTCCGTCATTTCGCCTCCGTTTCCGTCATTTCGCCTCCGTTTCGGCTCCTTCCGGTGGTCATATGGACCGGTGGCAATGTATATACCACAGCCTGAGCCAGATAGAGTAAACTTCAATGTGCATGTTCCCCCAAAAAATAGGAAATTGCACCAGCAGTAGCGTGGCAACAGGCTGGCATTCGAAGGCGGTGAGTTTCGATAGAGGTCTGAGCTTACCTAGCACGTACGATGACGATGACAGAAAGAAAGAAAAAAAAAAAAACAAGTACACGCGGTAGGTTAACAGCCCGTCGCGTATCCGCAATGACGTTTTGTTTTCAGTGTGTATCTGTCCTTCCACGTCTCTTCTTGCAGCTGCCCTCAGTATTATACGGCGATGGTAGAGGGAGGGTGTGTCTATCAGGAGATTTAATTGAGAAAAGAGAGCCCAGTAGCCACGTGGGTGAAACTTAAGTTTCCGGTAAGGATTAAGTCTTGGCTGACTGGCTACACAAATGTATTGCAATACTAGATTCCACTTTATGAAGGTTTTCTGGGCATTGCATTGGAAAAAAATACATATATATATCGCAATGTGCGTGAGGGCAGGCAAGAATCGACGAACATAAAATTGAATTTGCTGTAATGTCAGAGGTATGGCTGAGGCATAATGGAAGGGTGTGGCATAATGAAAGGCTGTGGCATAATGGGTACGCAGAGAAAGCAATGGAAGAAAAAGTTTTCGGACTTATCGGGGGGAACATATACCTTATTCCCTTACTTCCACCAATAGTCATCGAAGATTGCACTTAAAGTACTTTATATACTCTTTGAAGAATACATTTTTGTAGAAAACCATGCGGCAAGAAATCAGCCACACCGGAAAGGTTAGATGGTTGGTTTGAGTGGCGTACAGCGGCCATGCTCCCTCCTGTCTAGTAAACCTCCTTTGTGTCGATCGTCCCCCGAAAGCGGAATTTTTGTGTCGCGGGCTGGGACGTTCCGACGTATTTACAGTACCGGTTCGAGCAATAATTAAAGCAATGCCATCACAGGTGTGTCAGAGTAGAGCGATTTATTTCACTGCTGAGTGCAGGCTATCAGACCTGAATGTTCTGACGGTTTACTTCATCAGCAATTCACAGAAGAATAAAGCATCAAAAGGTTTCCCCAGCTTTAATGGTTACCATGCTCTAAATTTTCCACGAAAAGGAAATGCCAGAAACGCAACAGCATGCACGCCGAGACGTCAGTGTACGTGCGTTTTAAAGAGCATAGACGAATTAAATTAGTGAAGGACTTAGATTCCCAAGCGACGGCTACGCAATTCAAAATAGAATACGAAATATGGAACATGCGGTGCGCAAGAAAAACGCGAACCCATTTACGGAATACTAATTAATGACGAGATGTACAGAAGAAAGGTTGTTAGCAAAAGGTAGGGAAGAAGTTGGCACGAAGGTAAAGACATTCCAAAGGCCTAGCTAAGACTAAGAGACCCTGTATAAGGTCCTCTTCGCCTCTATCACGACTCCTAGTAATATAGAATAGACAGACGAACCATGTCGACCTAATCCTGTAGCTCATACTATATCATTGAATTGTAATTGGAGAGGGAAACAAAGAACTAGAGCACCCTGAGAGTGCATACCTCCGACAAACACCACAGCGGTTAACGAAAAATTCGAATCGGCTCTGAAACCATAATTTTCTTTATATCAACACCAAAATCTGATCACTTGTGCCTTTTGATAACGCTAACAGTGTCCGTCATTTTCTTGGAGATCCGTTCATAACTTTCTGAGTTATGCTGCTAACAAACATTTTAACAAACAAAAGTCATACGCACAAACGGACCAACCGATCATCACCAAAATTTAATGAATTATGTCCAACATTACCAACAATTCTTGAAAATTTCATAAAGATCCATTCATAATTTTCGAATTATTGCGCTAAAAAACATTTTAACAAACGTTAGTCAAACATGCAAACGGACCTACTGATCACCAAAATTGAATCAGCTATGTCTTTCAACATTACTAGCAATTCCTGAAAATTTCATGAAGATCCATCCATAATTTTTTTAGTTATTTCGAAAACAAACATAAAATCAAACAGCGACATACGAACGAACAAACAAATCATCACCGAAATTTGATCATTTACTCTTTGTAATAAGCCTAAGAACTCCTGTAAATTTCATGTAAATCTGTCCTGTCAGAGCACTAACAAAAATAGGCAAACAAACTGATGGACGGATCTTCACCAAAAGTCAATCATCTGTTCCTCCTAACAATCTTTGTATATTTTGTCAAAATCGGTCCATAGGTATTAGGTATTATAAGAAGATTTAATCCTCCCTAAATAAGTACTAAGCTTTTCTAAGAAAGGAAAAGGAAGGGACATATCGTATGCCGATAGGAAAACGGGAACCCCATGCACGAAGGTGTTCCCACACAGGATAATCGGTCCATAACGTTTGGGTTATCTTGATGAGAGACAGAATAATAGACAGACAGACAATGCCGACGAAAACATAACCTCCTCGGCGGAGGTAATAATCTCGTCGAAACAACATAATCTATTTATATAGGTGTATATTAAATTTACATAATTATATAAACTCATCTTTCCCTTTCCCCTACAGCAGTGACCCAACAGAGGGAGAAACAAAGGACACGTGGTATGTCGACAGACATGGAACCCATTCACTAAGGTGTTTCCCCGACAGGATCAACGGGCGTGCAAACAGCGAATCGGAAAGCAAAGCACAGAGGCAAGTAGTATCAGTAGGATTTTGAAATCGGAAGGAAGTAAAAGGGGCACGAAAGACATGTATACGATTGAAGGCCTATAGCTAATGGCTAAGATAACCTACAAGGTCCCCAGGATGAGCTAACCTAACTAACCTAAAGCTCACCTAACTAACCTAAAGCTCACCTAACTAACCTAAAGCTCACCTAACTAACCTAAAGCTAACCTAAAGCTAACCTAACTAACCTAAAGCTAACCTAACTAACCTAAAGCTAACCTAACTAACCTAAAGCTAACCTAACTAACCTAAAGCTAACCTAACTAACCTAAAGCTAACCTAACTAACCTAAAGCTTACCTAACTAACCTAAAGCTAACCTAACTAACCTAAAGCTAACCTAACTAACCTAAAGCTAACCTAACTAACCTAACTAACCTAAAGCTAACCTAACTAACCTAAAGCTAACCAACTAACCTAAAGCTAACCTAACTAACCTAAAGCTAACCTAACTAACCTAAAGCTCACCTAACTAACCTAAAGCTCACCTAACTAACCTAAAGCTCACCTAACTAACCTAAAGCTTACCTAATGCTTTTGCATTTGGCCATCCTTTGCTCATGCAGGGAGTTCTACCGCACTAATCTCCAATGGTACTGAATTGCAGCAAAAAAATTAACCAAATTTGCCTCATTAGTTTTGCTGTTCAATAATATTTGTACTCCAATTGCGAAATGAATTTTCCTCGCAAACTATGCGTCTTGCACTGCTTATCCTTTTCATATGAACTCCCATTATTTTCAGTACCGGATCCACCAGCCCAGATATAGATTTTGCAAACCATCTCTACAACAGGGTTCTTTCCCGTTCGTTGGTGCATCTGGTCACAACGACATTATACTTTCTTCTTTTTATTAAGGTTTAAGAACAAGAAGTTTATCCTAGTTAATTTTACCCACCCTACAATCTCGCTAAGACTAAATAGGTGTAACGTATAAATTCGGCCGTCAAAATGAAGAAAACCAGGCAGTAGCATCACGGGATGCAGAAGATCAATGGCACGGAAACGTTCACAAAGTTACTCAGCCTTTGCAGTGACATTTCAGAACAGAAGACTCGAGGTTAAATGAGCTAAGGGCGGCCGTGAAGAAAGGGAGGGAAGGGTAAGGGGATGTGGGTCAGTTTCAGCTGAAGAATAGCATGCACGGACCGGACTTGAAGAGTGTTACGGATATCCAAATTTCCGAAATTTTACCCTGTAGCTGAAAGTAAACGTTTATGTTTATGAAGAGCAACGAAAGTATCGGTTGCTAGTTCAAGTAAAAGTAGCTGATCCTGCAGGCGAGTTTTGCTCTTGTGCAAGTCTCCAACTACCCCGAGAGGCGAGAAAAGTATAAGCTCTGGAGCCATCCAAAGGCTGAGGCAGCATAGGTTTCGGGTATCGATTTGAGAAGGTCAGTTGGGCAGCAATTTTCCAGGGCACTTAAGCGTTCAACGTTCCTGAGAATTTGAATGGCATTCCTATTAGTAGCGGCGTAAAACCCACATAAAATTTTAGGTTTCTTGACCGACTGCGGTACGTGAAGAATACAGCCAGCAATGTCAAGTCTGCTGTGACGCGCTCCAAATTTAGATTGGAATTCAAGTCAGATTTTCAGACTCGCTCTTCTATCCATCAACGAAAAGAAAGATTTGATCCAATGCCTCCTGATTTACGGGGGCTGGCAATTCTCGATAAATAAACCTACTTATTTTTTTTATCGGGAAGCACAATTCTTATGTACCCTAAGCAAAAAATTGCGATAGAATACATTGTTTTAGCTTCCTAGACACAACTAGGGGGTTTCAAGGCATGTAATATATCCACAGATGATACAGGACAAGAAAGTATTTTTTTGTGTGTCATTTTGCCTAAGGTTTAAGAACTGCTCCGAAGTCACCATTGGACGATGATTTCAAACCTGCAAGTGGAATTCTGCTAGCACGTCAGGTTTTTTTTAGGTATTCGTACTTAGCTTCCTAGCAGGAATAGCACTGATGAAGTACAAGAAGCAGGACGTGGCTACTTGAAAAAAAAGGAGTGTGAGAGACGAAAACGGCCTTCAGATTTGGAATCACGGAATGGAACTGATTAAAATACAGCTGAAAGAATTCCCGCACACAATTTCTTATCCTCAGTGCTGTTGTGGTTATTATTGAACTGAATACTTTTAAGACTGCGTTGCCAAAATAGAACGATCTGCCAAAGGAAGAATACGGAGATAGAAACGTGGAACTCATGCACGAAGGTGTTCCCACACAGACGGGATCAGGGCGCATTGGGAACAGAGCAACATCAGTAGGAGTATGAAACCGGAAGTTAGCAAAACGGTACGTCACCCTCGCCTGGAAGTGACTCTGGCCCGAAAATCGCTCTTTTTAGGCCTTACTGTCGGAAAACCCGAACTAATTTCGGGTAAGTTGGAAAAGAATCCTTCATAACTTCGGGTAGGTTAGGTGAGGGCAGGTCTGGTTTTTCTAACCACCAATTTTTTTCAATTTCGGTCACGTCATTTTTTATAGAAGGCGACTAGGGGTTAGGGGCGCGAAAGACAGACGTCTTGAAGGCCTAGCTAATGGCTCAGGTAACATACAGGGTTGATCCTGGGTATCTCCTGCAGTTGCTTCCATATGCCACACTAGTTCTATCGATATTTCTTGTGGAGGGATAGAGTGACAAGAAAATAAAAGAAAAAACTATTCCACGCGTATTTCTGGCTATGATAATTCACTGTTCAACACCACGTTTAATTTTTTATGCTTATACCTGGCCTTAAACAACCAAGTTCACATCCACGCACGTGTATTATAGTTAACTTATAGCTAAATGTTTTTTTTTTATTTACACTGGGAAGGATAATACGCCTAATGCAGTAACGCCTTAGGCATAATCTAAGGCGTTGCTACACTTCTCGTATTAGCCCTCCATATATACAAGCCCTAAACTCGCCTCAGTTTCAGGCAAGCATCTGGACGTGCCTAAAATAATGATAATATTAATAATGATAATAAATCCTATGCAGGCGGCACCGGTCATATACGACAAACACGTTCGCATAAGAAAACTTGTTCGCTTTCACATTTATTATGATTTATTTCTAGGGTAATGAAAACTTGTGGAATACTTGAGCAGACTGTGGAGAAGTTGTTTTAGTAGTCGTATATTCTGAATACAGCTATTTTTCTCATTTCTATTTTTACTCAGGGTCATGAGTACCTTTTTTGGTGATTACCACCAAAGGAGTGAAAAGCAAATACAGCTTCACTTCAGTGAAAAATATATCCACTTGTCAACACTGTAGCCTGCATAAATTTGCATAAATTTGCGTAAATTAGAAAATAGTGCAACGCAGGGGACGTATCGACTTTATTTTAAATTAAATTTTTAAACGCGTTCCCAAAATTAAATTTTTTAACGCGTTCCCAAACTGCACTTTCGTGCACGCTCGTCTAAAGAAGAAAATAAAATTTTGAAAAGATCCAGTGTTTAGGATTTAAAACTCATTACCGGTTTCTGAACTGCACCTTAGTCCAGCGTGTGCACTGTAAGACCAGCGTGGGCACTGTAAGACCAGCGTGTGCACTGTAAGACCAGCGTGTGCACTGTAGACCAGCGTGTGCACTGTAGACCAGCGTGTGCACTGTAGACCAGCGTGTACACTGTAGACCAGCGTGTGCACTGTAGACCAGCGTGTGCACCGTAGACCAGCGTGTGCACTGTAGACCAGCGTGTGCACTGTAAGACCAGCGTGTGCACTGTAAGACCAGCGTGTGCACTGTAAGACCAGCGTGTGCACTGTAGACCAGCGTGTGCACTGTAGACCAGCGTGTGCACTGTAGACCAGCGTGTGCACTGTAGACCAGCGTGTGCACTCTCTCAAGGAAAATGGTGAAGAAAGTCTCAAACGTTATGGCCTGCTGCAAATTGCGGTGCATCCGCCATGTCAAATAATTGAAGCACAGATCAAAAAGCACTTAAGGTCCGGAGTGGAGAGTGTGCAGGCTGCAGTGTACTCAGGGCATAACAGAGGACCTCTATGGCGTGACGGTGGGGGCAGTGGCGTGACGTCGGCTGATTGCGGCGGTGAGGTGCCTGAGAAGGTCATACACACACACACTCAGATCCGACCTAGTGTTGGGTGCGATGGAGGGACACTAAATTCTAAGGTGCAAAACTTTCAGCACTGCAGCAATACATCAACCGACAATGTGACGCGAAAGATTTTCTGCGTAGCAGATCGTTGGGGGCAGGGCAACAATAAACCAACCCACTCTGTGGCTAGAGAAAAATTTCCCGAACGTTGGGGGCAGGGCAACAATAAACCAACCCACTCTGTGGCTAGAAATAAATCTACCGACCGTTGGGAGCCGGGCAACAGTTCATAGACCCAACGTGTTATGAAAAAAATCTCGACACACCATTGGGAACATTGCAACACATCAACCCATTTTGTGGTGAAAAAGTTTCACTACAGATTGTTCAGTACAATGCAACGATACATGAAGCCGCTTTGTGGTGAAAAACTTTTCAATAGCATGCTCGGAACAGTGCAACGATTATGATCCCTATTTCCCTTCTATAACAGTTTAAGTCATCCTGTGAAAATATGATCTACAGTACAGTTTAAAGGAGGTAGAAACGCTGAACTTGCATAACAGGCTATGTAAAAATACACTGCAACGATACATCAACCCATTTTAACAGAGGATGTACTTTCTATATATACAGGCAGCTCGGCAGGATGAAGCGATACTTAAGCCCATTGTAAGTGGTAGAAATATTTTGCACGTTACTCGAAGCCTCCCCAGACACTACAACGGTGTCTTTCGAGAAAAGAAAATAAACGGAAACGCCTGCCAGAAGAATCCGGAACTTATGCACCAAAGAGGACCACCGCATATGCCCCAGAAACGGTAAATCAAGTAGAAGAACAAAGCAAAGATCATTCGTAGAAGTACGAGAATGGCGTGAATGAGTGAATACTTGGTGTATGCTACCCTAGTCACAACTACGGTTATTATTTTCATTGTCGTAATTTTACCACCGTATCCACTCGAGGAGTGATCCCAACAGTGAAGACTCTGTCTTTCTACAGAGCTCGGTAGGAAAGAAATACTTTATCTCGGCATTTCAGCCGGAAAGTGGTCAGATACAGCTCAGCACGCTACCACCGGCCGGGAAAAGCAGGCGCAAAGCATCTTGACGAAACGAAAGACGGAAAGAGAAGAGGACTGTGAAAAGAAACACTCGTGCGGGGTCCCTTCTAGAGCCTTCCACTTGCGAGCAAGCACGAGTCTCATGAGGTGGGTAGCTTACCACCATTCAGCGTCCCACCCCGCGGAACAGAAGGAGAAACGTAGAAAACCTACCCAACCTTCTCAGCAGGGATTGAAGCCAGCTACAACAAGCCCTGCCGAGAAGGCACTCTGAACAGCCCTTAATTAAGTGAACGAGGCTCATAATTTTATATACTTTGGCAGGAATAGAGCCCACCAGATTATACCCCTGAAGGCACACAACTACGGTTCTCCAAAGAAGGGAAATTAAGGGGCAAGTAGTATGTCAATCCAAACGTAGTGCCCACGCTCCAGGTTTTTCAACGCAGGATTAATGAGCATGGGAACAGCAAGTCTGGAAAGAAGGGGAACATGGAGCATCAGCATTGATTACGAAAATGGAACAAAGCAAAGGGGGCACGAAAAACAAAACGTCCCGAAGACCTGGCAAAGACTAACGTAACTTACGGGTTGTACGAGAACGGAAGAACACCAAGTGTTTAAAGCCCGAAAGGCGGCCCGACGCACAAACTAAGGTATAGTATATGTAGGGCAATAGACCACACTATGGTAGGTCAAATATAGGAGAGCGAATCCATAAGATATATCTACGTACCTTCCCTTCGGAAAAAGGTCTACAATGATTATTCATACCAAACATACACGAGCAGGCTATCGCGATACTTGCTCCTTCTCTCCGGTTGGTTAACAGCGTGTGACTAACGGAAGAGCAACACCAAGTGTTGGATAGAATGGAGTTTTCAACCGGCTCACAATAATCGGATTGCTTTTAACATTTTCGACACGATTCAAGGTGGCAGAGCCAACGCTCTTTCCTGAAGTTCCAGACAATTCAAGCCTCGTCGTTGTGATTTCTCCGACCAATCGAATGCGCCCATAGTATTGTACGTCGATAGTATCGTGGAACCCACGCACGAGGGTGTTCCAACACTGAATCAAAGTGCGTGGTAACAAACTAAGTAAAGAAAGAAAAGGAAGAATATAGCAAAAACATCATCAGCATGAGTATGAGCATGGAAGGTAGCCAAGTGGGCACGAAAGGGCGTGCCGAAGACCTAATTAGCGTGAAAGCTACCAACGAAGTATCCCCCCCCCCCGGCTTCCCACATCACGTACAGGGTGGAGTAACCTAAGGCCCGTCTCCTGAGAATAATAAAATGAGAAAGAGGTCTTGTATACTGAACCTAAGGTGATTGTGTCGCATACGGAATCATGCTGGTGGGCGAAACGCTATTGCACGGTTTGGATCAACATAAAACGACAGTTTTATTTGGAACGGTAACTCTAGCGCCCTGTGAAGAGGGACATGCATTGGTCCCCATTAGTCAAGCACCATCATTTAAAATATTTCATACGCGTGCGTGCGTCAATGTTCACCCTAT
This sequence comes from Parhyale hawaiensis, assembly GCA_001587735.2. NCBI lineage: Eukaryota > Metazoa > Arthropoda > Malacostraca > Amphipoda > Hyalidae > Parhyale > Parhyale hawaiensis. The sequence goes on along the minus strand of LQNS02020119.1, from coordinate 4,265,937 downwards.
AGCGACCTTTTTTAAATAGTCGATTTTATAGTAATAATCTCCAAACATTAGACAACTGTTGGACATGGACGTATAGATTCATACTTGGGGTTAGAACGTTATGCAGTTAACCTTGCTCAAATCCACCAAGAAAAGCGTAGAAAGAAGAAATTTTATCGAGTGTAAATGCTGAAAACAAACGCACGGAGAATCCCTCTGCAAATATACCGAAGTTAATCCTGCGCACATGCACAGAGTTACACATCCTGTGCACATGCACAGAGTTACTTACCTATGTACAGACACACACAGAGATAACCCATCAGCAAATACATCGAGATAACCCATCAGCAAATACATCGAGACAACCTATGTCCATTTGCGTCGAGTTACCCATGTGTAACTGCTACGAGTTGCAAGTCCTTTAGTACAACTTCACCGAGATAGCCACTGTAGAAATACACCCGGTTAACTTCAATACACACGCGTTACTCTGTCCACAGTAAATTCAGATAGGCACATTTGCGCTTCCACAAGCCTCTATGCATTTCGTTTTCAACAAAAGCCATTCGCATGGGCCCTCTGACGGGCATCTCTCGCAATCAGTGTCATTCAGTCAGCGCTGAACAAACCCGAGCACCAGTCCGGTTTCACTTCCAAGTAAATAAAGCCAAAATATTCATAACAGCGTGCCTCACTTTTCTGCATTGGGGCGAAAAACAAACGACCTTGTAAGTCTATATTAATTATTTTTTTCTAGAGAAGACCAGAAGTCGGAGTCTAAGATTCGTAAAAATCTTGCCCGTTTCTTTTCAGATGGTGTAAAAATAAGTAATCTATATCGTACTTTACTACTAAATTAACTTTAAATATATTTTGCTAGTGACAGCGCAAGATGCGAAATTAGAAAATGCATGAAAGTTTGCTTTTCAGTTAGAAGACATAAGTAATCTTAAACACTTTTTGTAGTGAATTCGCCAAAACATATCCCCTCCAGTAGCAATCTAAGAAACGAAACCTTAATATTCACGCAAGTCTGCATCACTTTCTTCTATTTGGCAAACAAATATATATATATATATATAGATGATCACAAATAAATATTACATTTTAATTCAAATAAGCCGCTCTCGGAGCAGCTCATGGAATGAAACCATGACGTACATAAAAGTCAGTCTCATTGACTTGCAACTCGGCAAAATTAATAACGAAATTTTTGTAGTGTCTCTAGGAATCCTGATAAGGTCATGTTAATATGAAGCGAGTCTGGTGGAATCTTGCGACTACGGAATTGAAAAGAGCCAGCACTGAGCAAAATAACTCATGTTTTCGACCTGTTTGTTGAAAATCATAGGGCTTCGCGTATAAAAACATGGACGAGAACCACGGTAAGGTCCTTTGGCTGCATGGCGAGGTATGGATATTATTAAACTTTAGTTGTCAGCTAAGGAATACTGTTATTAGTTAGGTACGTTCAGTTGCTGTTGGCAAGGCAGTTACATTATTGCAATGAACTGCAATCAGAAACGTCTTTATAAATTGGATTGTAATTTTATCAGTGTGTAACAAACCCAACTAACCCATTGTGGAAATGACCCAAGACATCAATAATAAGGGAAAATAATAGCTAGGGCAGCTCCAGTTTGTAATTCTGTCGTCGAGATTACATTCATTCTTTCTGCCCGTTTGATTTCAGATTTAATCTAAGTCCGCGAGATGGTGAGTATTTTGATTCCACCATGGCGACAACAAAGAATTAAGATCATCAGGAGAAATAGAAAAGCTTGAAAGAAGCAAAGTGGACACCAAACGATATCCTGAAAGTCGTTAATTTATGGTGGTCTGCGTACCTCTGTGGGCGCAGTATCCTATAACAGAGGATTGATAAACCTTAATAATTCAACCATTTGACTAACTCTTCATACATATATTCGAGTATCTCTTAGAGAAAGGAATGGACATATTCACGAAAATATAAGGCAATATTATGGATATTGAACGATTGCATTATAGATATTTGCTCGATGTGTAACAATTTTTTAACAAATTTGAACATTGTATTGGTGAAACCTATTATTAGCGAAATAATTCCGGGCGCAATGGCGAAAAGTTTTTCAGTGGAGCTAAAGTTCAACTGGCAGCATGAGAAAGACTTAGTGACATTGCCTTAGAAAATAAAATAGCCTTTAAACGGATAGAACTAAATGGGTTGCACCCACACTCGCGGATCAAATTTTTTATCAACCTCGAAGTATACATTAATCAATATACCTTACCGGCACAAGCTTATTGATGTATTTTCAGATTGCAATGACGAATAGGGCATTGAAGCCGAATTGGACAAATACAAGTTACTGTAACCACAGTTATATAACAAAGTAGTGAACCATCGCAGAACTACCGCAATTGTACAAATAACAAAATCCAATCAAGTATACAGTAACAGCTAGAAATAACTTATTCCAACTCCCAGCAAATTCCGCAAGGAATCCCCTTTGGACAGTGATGTGGCCGTAGAATCATACATTATCTGTATTTCACTGCCAAATTCTACTTAAATCTATAGCATTCAAGCGACATGCACAAACGCGGTTCCGAAATAATGGTGCGAGATATCGGAAAATCTCGTGGGACCAAAATAATCTTCGGACGTCACTCTCCATCGGCGGTGTGGGCCCGCAGGGATGCGGCGGACAGAAGAAACTCTTCTGTCGACTAAATTTATTCGCGCATTGCAAATTTGACGTACGGGCAGCTACTGCCGATGTCAAGTTTAGGAGACTCGCCGAGTAATCCGGGACGCGATGACGTGTTACACTGTCACGGAATGACAGCTGGTGTTACACCTCCTCGGTCGTCGGCAAGCGGTGCCGTGTGAAACCGAGTTCACAATAGCAACTTCCATTTCGCTAAAGCCTGTCAGTCGTTCAGTGAAAGTGTTGCTGACAGACTCGTGGTGCTTCACATTTGACTGGGTGTGTGAACTGGGTGTGTAGAATGTTCTCCACACACCAAATTAACCGAAACCCGTCGAATCGCAAAGCAAAATGTTTGAAATTACGAGTGTACTTGCATCAACTACTTACATTTCTATTAATAATACCTATTGTTTATGTCGAAGTTCATAAACAGTTTTGATACAACTTATTGTCGACAGTCAACGTAACAGCAGTGTGTGAGAATTTATTACGGTATTACATATTGTTCAGTATTATTATTATATATTTTGTTTAACCTCCTTAGTCTTAACTCAGGCGTTTCAACAGAGAAACTACTTGTGCAGTACCGATTTCCTTGTATTATTCATTGTTTTATTCACAACTAACGTATGCAATTATTATATGGGGTGGTGTGATTGAGAACGCGAAAAAACGAATAATGACGATTACCAATGATGTCCTTAGAATAATTTTGAATGTAAAGCAAGATGATAACAATGTGCCATTGATGCGCACAAATACCATGCATAATACCTTAGGATTAATGAAGTTCAGTGATGTCCACTGGTACTTTCTACTAAAATTTATCCGTAAAGCAATAGCTGGTGAAACTAATTGTTTCGAGTCACATTTCTTCCCATTGCTTTCAACTGCTCAATATGAAATGAGGAACAACAGATTCAATTTACCATCAGTTCGCCTTGAAGTAGAAAAGAGTTCCACCGTTTTCCAACGTGGCACTGCGTATAACGAAATTCCAGAAAAACCTTGTCGAACCAATGACACACCAGCAATTCAAAAACTGTTTAAAAACTACTGTTTAAGTCAGTATTGGCTTTTATGATTGGCATGTGCCCAATAAGTTTAAATACTTTTTATGGGCTTGTTTCTTGTAATATTGACGTTGTATTTCTTTTAATCTGTAAATTTAGGTTTTTGTAAAAGATTGGAAACAATAAACAAACAAATACCGCATTTGGGTAGGCGTGGTGGCTACGTGCGCTACTACGGGCAGGGAAACAAGGCGCAAAGTATGGTAGGAGACACTCGAGTGGTCGGCTCTTTTTGTGTCCTTCCACACGAGAGAGACCAGAGATGTCCCACTTACCGGGTCGGCTATCTCGATCGACAGCCCACCTCACGGGACAGAAAGAGGAAAGTTGAGAACCGATCTAACTTCACAAGACTAACCTCGTCAGCAGGAACTGCTGCAAGCTGCAACATCTCCTGCGGATAAGGCACTGGGGAACTTTGGGTACGTGACGCCCAAATATATTGTGGCAGGGATAGGGACCGCCAGAATATACCCCTGAGGGCGTACTGCATGCACTCAGTATAACTGCAAAAACAATGTACAGAATACAGCTATAATTAATTAATAGTAAATGCAAATCTTACACTGCCATTTAAGTGCCATTAGATATCTTGCTGCGTTCATTTACAAAACAAAAACATGGTAGGTTTGGTTCACTTTATAAAATACCTGAACTATGAATTTTTGAAATAAGATCTGGACAGAAACGGTGAGACTATGCTTATATAAGCACTTCTTTTGCTTGTATAAATTCATAGTTTGGGCAACCTGTCGCAATATACCATTATTTTTTACATTGTAGCAAGTAGCAGACCCCCTTCTGGCCCACAGGTCATAAAATGTTTACCTACGTTAGTAGCCGTGACACCATAGCTGTAGCGTGATGCGCGTTTTACCGTAAATTTTTAGGATATTTGGAACGTGTTTGCTGCTCTTTCGTTAATGTGTGTTTATATATGGAAACAACACTGTTTTATGCCCAAATCATGTATCAACAAGCAATTGATTCAAGCATTTCATAAAACGAAGCTCATCCGAAGATCGCGTCGACGGCGTCAAAAATACAACCTGCTGCAGTCTGCCGTCGCCCACCGTAGCTCACTCAGTCGTCAGAGTACCTACCGGCGTCGTTCGTCGGCCGACATACGGGCTGTGACGGCAACGAAAGTTCCTAATGTGAACTCTGCTTCACACAGTTTGTCACTCAATGGCAGTTGCTGTTGACGCCAAGCTGCTCCGTTTTGGTGCCCCTGTAACATTCGCTCAGTACTTAACAAACACAAGATGGCCTGTCACTTCCACTGTTTATTGCGCAAAAGCAGCTGCTGTCGACGCTAAGATTCAGAGCTTTTCTACTGGAGGAACAATCTTCCAGAAACCGGTACGTGTAACGCAGAATATTACGCACGACCACCGTCCGAAGCACGCTCCGTAGATTGCACCGTCTAACCAGCACGGTATTGCACGCACCGCTGTTCAAATTAGGAATACAAATACAATTAGGAATTAGGAATACAAATACAATTAGGAATTAGGAATACAAATACAACTAGGAATACAAATTAGGAATACAAGGTGCGCAAGACAATATTAATCGAAAGAAGTTTCGAAAACCGACAGAGCCAAGAAACATTGCCGCTGGCTACGGGGCGCCATATGGTAATCTTTCAACCGAAGTTTCACAACACTTGCACGGAAACCTTTGTCAGAGATCAAATTTACGGCCACTCTACACTATATGTTGATTTCAAGTCTACTTCTCTGCTGTTTTTAAGCGAACTTTTGTTTATGATGACTACACAACAACCACAATGGGTGCCAAGGCAACTTCCGCTACGCTACACTGTATTCTTTTCCTTTTCAAATTGACTTGTTTTATGATCAGCATACTGAAAGAGCTGTCGATCGCCACAAGAAAGTTTTACGACCACATTATCCCCTCTAAATCCTCCTTTCAAGCTCATTCCCGTACCATGATGAGCATACAGGGTTCTGTCGACGGCTACAAGAACATTTACGACCAAGTTACAGTGTGTACTAATTCTTCTTGGTGTGAGGAGCACTTTGTCTCTTTGTGGTACGCCAGCGATTAGGATTCTGTCACGAAACTCCACACGAATTCGCTTTGTGCGCTTCATAAAAAGCAAGCCAGAGCCAACAAAGTGTAATAGCGCGAGCTCCCATTACACAAATGTACTAACACAAGGAGTTACTTAATGCCATATCATTGCCACTGCTGGTATAGGTACTAACATGGGCAGCTACTCATCGATCTCTGCACGCGAGCACACGGGTAAAAACGCAGGCATCAAAACAGAGATTCGTTGTCATTCTTAGTCTAGGAAAAAAGTGGATATCTACGTTGTATATGTTAGTTTAACCGTATAAGGATGAAATAAAACGGTCCATCATAGGAATAGCAGTTTAAAATTTCGAGGAAGTAGTATACTGACGTGTAAAGAGTTAAGTCGCGACATACACTGCAACTCAACGGTGTTTCCATGGAATAAAAGGCATTCGATCGAGATACGAATTATGTTAAAAGAAATGGGGACCTAAGCATGGAGCACTGCGCAACAGGAAAAAACAAGTCGGGTTAGGAATGTTTGTTGTTACATCAGTTTATGCCTTACTAGACGCACGCTGGGCTACAGGAGTTGAAAAGCGGTGGGACATGAAATACCTATTCCTCCCCTTAAAAAAGAAAAGAAACCTAAGCTTTGCTCATTGGGCAACATGACATACAGTTTGGGAAACATGAAGAACAGAGCGAAAATTCTCGATACATGAACTAATGGAGCAATGGAGTACGAAAGAACAATATTCTAAGGCCATGTAACTTCCTAGCCCCCTTGGGTGTAATCTCTCACAACAGGGAACGAACAAGAAAAGAATAACTATATTGCTGCAACATCCTTCGTCCAGTCAGTGTGAAAGGAATAACAGTATGAAGATCGTCAGTAAAATTAAGGAAAAGGAAAGAAGCTGTGTGGGTACGTCGTTCAATATGTTCACAAGGCCTATACCTAAGGCAACCTATGGAAGCCTCTTTGAGAGCGAACCTAATTTACTGAACTGTATGAGCTATAACTCGAAAACGTTTGTTCCGCAATAGTTTGCTGCCTAAACAGCTAGCACTGTGAGCTCTGTAAATAAGCCCTTTTGTGCTTAGAAACACCATCATAAAAATTATGCAGGAACTTACCTTAACTTCGCCATACATGATGATGGGCCTCTGCTGGTCAGCAAGAGGATCTTCATCCTCGTCTTGGCTGGTCCAGACTCGGACAGTGACGTGATTTACAGAACTTGGTTGGGCGGTGACTTGAATGTGTAAACCCTGGTGGGAGTCGGCCCTGTTCTCCACTTTGTAGCGCCAGACCCCCTTCTGTTGGGATGAGAGAAAAAAAACATCAGTGAGATATGTGGAAACCCGTCCTGGTCATCGGCCCCGTTTTCCACTTTGTAACCACGCTCCCTCTGTTGGGTTCGTGACGACTATAATTAAATATTGTACCGTCGTAACAACTCATTGTTGAATATAAACAGTCTTTACGAACGAATAAGTAATTCTATTTAAAGTTAACGCCTACATGTCCACGGCAATGTTTATTCAAAGAGCGGGAAGAGAAAGGACCATGCGGCATAAAAAAAACAAGAAACCAACGTAGCCAGGATCATCACGCACGTAAACGGGATAGAAGAGGGAGGCTATAACGTACAGACTACCGAATAAAACAAGGGAAGAAGATAAGCAAAGCCTCCCCACAAAAAAACTAGTAAAGAAAATGTAACTGTCGCCGGGTGGCATTGGAAGTACTAATGTCCGCACAACTCGCACAACACATTACGGAAGCAGGTATAACTCACCTAACCTATAATTACCATGTTGAGTATGCCAAGGCTTCATTTCCACAACAAAAGCGACTTCACACAATAAAAAAGTGCGAACATACAGTGTGTAAATCGAAACGTGGATTCCACGCACGAAGCCCACCAAGGATCAACTCGCATTGAAACAGCAAGTCGCGAAGAAGAGATGAAAGTAATATCAGTAGGAGTATCAAAGCGAAAGGATGCAAATTGAGCACGAATGATAGACCTTGCTAAGGTAAGCTACAGGGTTCGCTTATTATCACTGCTCCCTATAACATAGAATGGGCGAACCCTAACCACTAACCAAGCCCTATGGCTCCCGAGGGGAACTCGCGTAACTTCTTGTACATCTTATGGTGCCTGAGAGAGCGGTAACTGGTATATTATACATGATTTTCTGCTAAAATTTGATTGAAATTCTCTATTGCAAGTAAGTTTCCACCTCTAGCTCTAGTTACAGTTTCCAAGTGATGAAGAGGAAGGGAAATACAGTATATCCTTAGTTACAGTGAGTAGTTTGAGGCTCCATTCCCGCAGGAAAACTGTCGCCCTTAAGAAAGGACAAGAAACATTATTATAGTAAGTATGTCGGCCGAGACGAGAAACGCACGCACGAGCTCGCTTCCACGATGCAGCAACCCTCTTGAGAACAACAAGTCGGGAAAGAAGAAGTAGACGGAGCATGAAAAAGAATGAAGCAAAGTAGGCATGAGAGAGACGTCCCGAGGACCCGAACACTTAGCTAAGGCAACCTATAGGAGGCCCCGTGGGGGGGGGGGGCGCTATTCAAAAGCAATGAGTGGGCGAACATAACTGATGTAGCCCTATGCCCCCTGAGTGGATTATGAGTGGATTAAGCACTCGATGGATGTTTCTTGCTTTCATCCTAGATACTTGTACGAATCATTATTTAGCGGAAATGTAAGTGCGAAGCATAGCATCGGAAGAAGAAACCCTCATGCGAGTGATGTAAACGTTCTATGCTAGAGTTTTCACCGTTTTTTACAATCTCAAATATTACTGTAAAGAAATCGCAAAGCAAGAACCATTATCCCTTCTTCGCAGTAACTGATCACGCTATTGTTGAGATGCAGCGTTTTTTGGGCAATTACGCGCTAGCTATAAGAAGAATGCCACCACAATCGACTAACACGGGTCACCACGAATATATACAGCAACTATCACGACACCTACGTTGGAACTCAATACTGCTATTATTGTTTTTAAATACGTTTGTTTATACTTCTTTGGATACAACAGTGTCGTGAGCGGAGAAGGGGCGAAGAGTGAAAAAAAAGGAAACCCTTGCACTACAGATTGCTACGCATGGTAACAGCAACTGGGGATAGTACAAGATGGGCAGAATAGATATCACCAGTAGGATAACAAAACTGAAAAAAATATGAGCTCAGAGAAAAAGAAAAACATAACCCTTTGATATCTCACCAGCAAAGTAACTAGCGATAACTGCCCAGTAACTGCCCAGATCTGTGAAAGACCATGTTGATCTGCAAACGTTCAATTCAGTTGATAATTATATTGAGTAGTTTTAGGCTCAGTTTCCGCAACGTAGGTGATCTCATAGAGCCATGCACAAGGGTACTTCCACACAGGATCAACGGGCATGGGAGCAGGAATTGAGCAAAAGAGGGAGAGGAGAAGATAGCAAAAAAAAGCAACAAAGGAAAGAGCAAAGGGACACGAAAAGGTTCAATTCGCTTTTAGGACCATCGCGCATTTTCGATATTTTAAAGTCATATATGAGTAGAAGGACGTATTCTAAGACGCTTTTCACGAATGACGTTTTTGCGGCAAATGCTTAGTTTTCAAGATATTTGACTTTGCAGTTTTATTAGCGCCCGACAATGCAGCAGCTCGTCGAACAATATGGCGGCCTAACGCGCTGTCGCTGTACACTGGTTTATATATATTTTTAGTAGTATATATAAGCAGAAAAAGATTTTTCTTCATAACCTTATGATATTTTGATTTTTAAAGTATAATGAAGGTTAAAAGACTAATTTTTAAGTTATTTTTCCAAGAATGACTTACGTTGGAATGCTAGGGACGAAACGGCGAAGAAAAAGAATTACGACCGGCGCCTGGCGCGACGCCGCGACATGTGAACAGATGTGAAATGCCGATTGCAATGGATGGTGGTTGTGAGGGCTGCTCCATGGAATATTTCGACTGTATCAAGCAATTTCATAACGATGGTGATTCTACTTTGAATTTTTTAGCTTTTCAAGGTGTGATCTTTTCGAGTGAAGAAAATGAAATCCTTAATTGCCCAAATTGTCAGACGAAATTGAGATAGGGTAATGTCTCAATTGCCGAATGAAAAAGTCGTCGCGCGGTTTCTCACAACTCTACCGCCAACACAATCGTGTTTACAACACGGTCTCTGATGTTGTTCTGTTGCCAAAATTCGTAGCTATAAAAAGAA
>LQNS02020119.1:4193024-4203759 GCA_001587735.2 Parhyale hawaiensis | reverse complement strand
TATAAATGCTCTCCATTTACCGTTGACAAAATGTTATTCAATGCCTACATAATTATATATATATAATTATGTAGGCATTGAATAACATTTTGTCAACGGTAAATGGAGAGCATTTATAAAATAAACCAAAAAGCCACTGCTCATTTCTGTTTAACCATTTCGGTACGAGAACAGCTACTCTGCTTTTGGGGAAGCTTATGTTCAGAATCTCATGGGTAACACTTCTTAGTAACCACAAAAGCTCGCGTAAGGTTTAAAATTCAAGACGTAAATACAATCCGAGCACTGGTATTAGAGAGCTGTTACATATACTGTCTACGTTTCCATATACTGTCTACTGGTATTAGAGAGCTGTTACATATACTGTCTACGTTTCCATATACTGTCTACTGGTATTAGAGAGCTGTTACATATACTGTCTACGTTTCCAAAGAAAGAAACAATGCGCTAGTTTCAGTAATCAGTACTTTAACGCTGCTGCTGATATCTACTGCAGAGACATATACGATAGAGCAGCCGTAAGTACCGAAAAGTAACCTCTCCAAGTTACGCCACGCGTAACACTTTCTTAGCCGTGCGGAGGACGTACATTCAACATCACTCGGCGAAAAAAGACCCCACATTGGTTCTTTTTCAACCTCCGTAAAATGTTTATGCTTGAAAAAGTAATGTTTAGTGAGCTGCTGTGTAGGAGACATTTTTTTTTTTTAAATTACTCGACAGAGATACTTCTATGTATCCTTACCATCAAACCCTGCAAATCATTTATGACTGAAGTCACATCTGCTAAGCAGAATAGAAGGCGCATTGTGACTAGCACTCTGCAAAGTCATTGCATTAACTCAGTTAAACTCAGCTATGCATGTCTCGCTTGCATCCCTCATCTAAATAGCTATGCAGGATCTCTGCAGAGCAGAACAAAAGCCGTGCTATGTTCCTGCTTCCGTTCCATGTTAAGTTCTTTTTATTTGAAAGAAAAAATAACCTGAGTTAGGCGCGCAAATGGACGCTGTAGTAGCGAAATATGTGCCTTGTATATGAAGGCGGGAATGAAAGGAAGAATTAAATAGAAGTAGCGTTGCAGACATTGCACAATGGGCGGTAAACTTCCAGGCAAAAAGAGTTTGGACGTTTAGTGAGTGCAAAGAGAATGCACGCTGGGTTCGGTGCTACACATGCAGCTGGTGTTAGTGAAGATATATACGTCTGATAATTTATGATGTTGAGAAAGAGAGAGAGAGAGAGCATATGGCATTTGTAACTGAGTGAATAAGCAAGTACAGACTTCTGAAGTAGCTCGAAAGATGAGTGTTTGCTAGGAAAGAGACGTAAGGCTAATACTTTACAATAATGGAGTAAATGATATTTCTAATTGAGTGAATCACTAAGAACAGACTACTGACGTAGCTCGAACGATGAGTGTCTGTAAGTACAGATATGTAAGTCTAATACTTGATAATGATATAATGGAGCAAAATTTAATTATATTTATATCTGAGTGAATGACTAATAATAGACGTAGCACGTGCGACGAGGGTATGCTAGCAAAAATGTAAAGTCTAATACTCTTCATGATGTAATGGTGCAATTGATATTTATATTCTTTATTCTTTATTGTTCTCAATATACAGTGCTTATACAATGGTCTGGCGCTTAGAATTAGGTCTACATATGAGAACATGCCCATCTAAAAGTAATAATACTTGTGGAGCAAACAGCAAACAAGTCATTTTCAACTAGCAATGCAATGAAAACCTATAGTAAAATTGGCCTAAAATTAGCTAAACCTATTAGATGAAAACTTAGACACTACAGATCAAACTTTGTTAACAGGATATATAAAATGTAGAGAATAACTAAGCATAGTAACGTGGCACGTATGATGCATTTAACAACTCCAGGACGAGGAGGTACGAGCAAGCAGATGGTACGTGAATGTGGTGATATATCAGTAGGACGTAGCGTCAACGCAGTTTAATGCTTTCACGAGACATAGCACAAAGATATATAAAAAATTTGCTATTCACAGATGAAAGTTACATCAACTTTGAGCATCAATTTAAAAAAAGCGTGGTGTTTTCAAGTGGTACAAAGGAAGACAAATTTGGTGTCATCAGATTCACGTCCAGTTTAGTTAGGCTCAGTAGAATTGACTTGTCCAGAACTCTAGATAGGAGAGTCAGTTGTGCCACATTGAATCGCATGGTCTGGTTATCAGTAAACCAGACTGCCAAAAATTCCATTAAAAGAAACAAAACTGAACTTCCGGCAGGGTTAATGGCAACTGATTCTCGGTGAAAACTTGAAGAGGACATCAAGGGGACCGCACCAACGCTCCTTTCTTAAATTTCGGACAAGTCAAGCAAAGCGAGCTTAACCTAACTGGAGCTTGAAGAGGCAATCGACGAGCTCTAATAAAAATGGCATTACCTTAACCCTATAAGGACCAAGTAAAATGTCTGCGTCTCGTAGGTATAGCATTGTTTTCTGATGGTCCCTAAGAAGGTCCGCGGTCCTTATTGGTTAAGCAACTAGAATCTGCATTAGGTTTGCGCGTAGGTTGAAATTTGAGTAGGTTACTTTTGTGACTGCTCCCTCAGTGGCTCAGGCGTTAAGACTGCTTACGCGCTCATTATCCGGAGGCCACAAGTTTGATTCCCAGCCAGAGGAGAATCTTGGTACTATAGGGAATTTGGCGTCAGCGTATCTAACATTTGCAGTTACTGGAGGGCACTGGCCTTAAGATCCTTATATAGCCTTCCGTCTATATGACGCCATAGCGTGAACAATCTGTGATCAGCTGCAGCCGTACATGTGGCCATTTATCCGAAAAACCAACCAGTGCGTGTGCATTTCGCATTTGGAATTAACAGTCAAACCGACTTTGCTTTTACTTTAGAGGAAAAACAAAATCAAACAAGAACTCAGCTACTAATACCAGTTAAAAAATTTTGCTTCATTAGGCATGAGCGAAACATTCAGCTGGATAGCTTCTTGTGGAATAAATGAACTAGAATCCAACTAAGTTAAATGAACGATCATTTATTAGAGCAGGGCTCTACACCACCTACGGTTGCAGAGATTGGCCGCGGGTGCAGTGATGTCAAAAGAAAATAAACGATTACGTTGACACATGGAAGTTAAAAAAAAAAATAAAATAACTGGGGAACAAACAAAAGGGGAAAACTCTGAAATAACTTCATTTTGAATAGAGAAGGTAGAAGCGCGCCTTGTGTGTTCACCAGTATATCACACCAGCACTTTACACAGAGCAACATAACTGAGCTGCGGCTATACACAAAAGTAACAGTATTGCACACAAGTACTACAACGTTACTATCATTGCAGTAGTGCTCGCCTCAAAATAGTAATCTTCAAGCTCTACATCTTGGCTTCACAGATAATTGAAGTGGGATATTAAATGGGAATTTGGGATTTTCAGACCGCTCGGCGAGACAGATTGAAGTGTGACGAGCAATGTAGATGCTTCCTGAACAGCACAGTTAAACGACTGGGGTGACTAACTGAATCGATCTGTCATAAGCTTAAATGATTGCAGGCAATATTTCAAACTGTCGCTGAATGGTAAACGGTTTTCCTGCATTCCGTTTGATGTGCGTATAACGCTTTCTACGTGGGACAAAACCGCAAATAAGTAAGGCTTGCCAAGGTACATGATGGCATGGCAGGCAGCGGGGATAAATTATTGGCAAAATATACATGCCCGATGCGTTGATGATGAATGTGACGACCGTGGACAACGGTTTCTTTGCTTGCACCATTACATTAATGTTGCAATATAACTATGAAAGTGGTGTAATACAGTGGCACAAGAAGCCTCATTACTGATATTTTTTGGTATTTTGAAGTGTCACGCCCTTACAGTGTTTAGATAATGTGTGGTATCCAATTGTTGTTGAAGAAGTTTCTTTAGTGGAAGATGTCTCCGATCTAAGTGTATTATGCTGGAGCCACACTTGCATTCTCACTCACAACTTGACGCGAGGATGTGCGGTTCACACGTCCTCTCGATACACATTTCGAGTCGGTAGCGTAGATACGGCAGCATGAACTACGTGCGAGCTGCACATCCTCGCATTCAGTTGTGAGTGTGGCTCCAAGTGTAGCCCCTGGCATTGGACACAAGGTCAAATCTGACGGCGGAGCTCAAGCGGCGGCATCACTAACCAATCAAACCACCAACCAACCAGATTTGATAGTTCAAACATCCATAGTTAATGCATTGTTAGCCAAAGACTATCTACTCTTACTCAATAGCCCAATCGAAAAATAAATAAATCAGAGGGCTGATTCGTGCGACATTGAAAAAAATAAATTTTTTATAACTAGAGAACTCCGAGAGCTCATAACTCCGCCAAGTAAGGCAACAGTAATGAAGGAATTAAAATTTGTTCTGAAGCTATAATTTTTTTTATCAGAACCAAAATCTAACCATATGGGTCTCTTAACGGTTATAACTGCTTCTGTAATTTTTTTGAAGATCCGTTCATAACTTTTAGAGTTATGTTGCTAACAAACATTTTGACAAACATTTGTCAAACACACCAACGGATAAACCGATGATCAAAAAATTTTCATTATTTATGTTTTAACATTTCTAACGATTTTTGTAAATTTTCGAGTGACCCGCTAATGACTTTTTGAGTAATTTTGCTTAAATCATAAAATCAAACGCAGACACAANACCAACGGATAAACCGATGATCAAAAAATTTTCATTATTTATGTTTTAACATTTCTAACGATTTTTGTAAATTTTCGAGTGACCCGCTAATGACTTTTTGAGTAATTTTGCTTAAATCATAAAATCAAACGCAGACACAAACAGATCATCACAAAAATTTAGCCATTTACTCTTTGTAACATACCTAACAGCTCATGTAAATTTCATAAAAAATCCAGCCATAACACTTTGAGTAATGGCACTAACAAAAAAGAGGCACACAAACTAACTAACGGCTGAGCGGATCTACACCCTAACATGGCTTACAATCCCTGCAAATTTCGTACAGATTCATTAACAACTTTTTGAGTTATCTTGGTGACAGACAAATAGACAGACAAACACGATGATAGCATAACCTCCGCGGCGGAGATAACAAAGGAGCCTCAAAGAAGAAATCAACGGTTCACGGTGATGAAAGAAACGAGTTTATCACATACTAACGCAAATTTTTCTGGCTAAGTCATATGTTTAACGACGTTGTACCATGCAAAGTTGCTCCTCACAAAGCGCTAAAACTGTTGCCCGTTGTAGCCAACCGAGAGCGGTGTAGTAGAGTTGACAGTGTGGGGTTCAACTTGTGTGTCCGCGTGTCACGAAGAATGAGCGTTACGCGTTCAGTGCCTCGTAGTTTCTTGTCGCTGAGGCTATGCTATGGTAAGATTCGTGGGTTTCCGGCAGGATTCTAACTAGTTATAATTGATCAAGATAGGTATTATAAACATTAATTTTATGATTAGAACTATTGTTATAAGCAGTGCTCTTATTCTTGTAATTATCATGAAAATGATTATCATCGATACCATTGTATAATTAAAGCAGTAGTTTACTGCCTCAGTGCCAAGCTCGACGTCACGTGCTAATGTAATATCCCATTAGAGCCCAATGGGACCGTTCAGTCCCGTTTGATATAGCGCTGTTCATACGAAAATGGAAGTTTAGTGTGGAACGTTAACAGGTTAACACTTAGGTAAGGCTAGATTCGATAGCAGGCAGTAGACGGACCAATTGGCCCATTCCCACAGAGCAGCCGAGACTGACGCTCCGGCCCTCTACGAGCAATGCCATTTTACGTCAAATACTGTTCGTACATGAGGATTAAAAGAAAGAAAAAGAAAAGAGCTTAACCCTTTTTCTACCAAAATTCCGCTCTTGCTATGACGTTCTAAAAGAAGCTTATAGAAGTCAGTATCATTACCTACAGTTTAGTTCAGTCGTAAATAAAATACTATCACTGACTTCAGACGGGTTGTTGAATATGTTGTCCAAATTTCCAGAGAAAAAATAACGCACTGGTTTTAGTAATCAAAACGTTGATGCGGTATCCGAAAATGCCGCCAGTACCGAAAGAGTTAACGCATGACTTATGCCATTCAGTTAGTTTCAGGTGTTGATCCTTAACCGGTTATCCTTGAGACTTCGGAAAACATGACCCTGCTGCGTAAAAGGGAGTTTTCCTGTTTCTCAACGTTATCAGGTTGATGTTAACGCTGGCAATATGATTCAAAGTGACAAAACCAAACTCCTGCTTAAAGTTAACAACAAGTTAAGCCTCAAAGTTTAAAAAAAATACCTCCCGATTGCATTGAGTTTTGCCGTATTGAACTTACTTAATTATTATTATTATTTTACATTTACGCCACGCGTGACACTTCCTACGTTGAATGACAAAGTCCTATTGTTGGTAAACCATTAATAATAATCGCGAAGCCTAACCGAGCTTGCTTTTCGCTTACGCAACAAGGTATAAAAATAAATGGATAAATAAAAAATCATAATGACGTCATAATAAATAGCTCAGTCAAAGAGACACTCGTTTCTCAGAATTCTTAGTTCTCTCCCTGCGCCCGAACTTTAATTATAGGCCGAAGTTTATTAATTAAAATAAAATTACCGCTGCTTAGAATATATAATTATTACTATGATAGACGGAGCCTCACCGTTGTTAAATATTCTACATCGATTCTTTGACGCGCTTCATTATGCAGCGTAATCTGAAATTATTAATGCGTCGCTCAGAATACGAAGAAAAGTTGTGAAATGTCAGCAAGGTCAATCAGGCCCGAAGTTTCCCTTTACTCTTGCGACGCACAGTTTAGTTTGCGCTTTCCAGGGAGCATTTTCCAGTGTTAAAAATAATTAAATCGGGGCAAAATTTATTTAGAGGGAATCTATCACTCCATTCATTTTAGTGTGTGATAAAAACAATGTGTTGAAAGCATTGAAACTGTGGTTAGATTGAAAATTCCATTCCAGTATACTGATATATCTATTGATAAAAAAGTATTTTCAAAGGTTAAAAATTAATTTGGAACGAAAATCTATTCATTGATTTTGATGGATAGGCTGATAAAAGCATTGTGTGGAGCTAGAACACCACGTGGCCCAAGTCCATCATCCGCGATGGGGCTAGGGCTTAAAAGTGCTGACTCAGGAGTTTGACATTTTTTATATCTAGGTCAATCCACCTGCTTATCGGCAGATTATGACGATAGCTCAATCCCTTCTGGCACTCTTTGGGTGGAAAGATATGCAATTTGAGACACACACGGAAAAAACACGGTGATAAAATCACTGTAAATTTGTTTAGAGTGAAAATGCCATTCTTATTTAGTTTCATTGCTGTCCTTTAATAAAGATACTTTTTTGAAAAATAATGCAACTTAATTTAGAGTGGATGTACCATTCTTTTATTTTCATTTTTGCTCTCGACAAAAACAGTGTGCTGAAGAACGCTCAAAATGTTTAGAATGTAAATACCATTCTCTTATTCTCATTTTTGTCCTTCGATTAAAATGTTATAGAGTAAAACAGTGAAAATACGCATGACCATTAGTTTAACAGAGGTGACACCCACAGTGCAAGCGTACAGTTTCTCAATTATTACTATTTTGATAGACTGACACCTTCATCATAATATTCGCTTCAGAGCTGTACTGAGACGCAGGGCGAAGTATTTGGAAATTATAAAACTTCGTAATTCAAATGTTACAGGCATCAAACATTGTGATACAGGCCAATGTGCCACCATGTACTTATCTGTTTGTCTTCTTTCTCTTTGTTAGACTTGGAAAATATTTCTTTGATGGCTGTAGCGTTTTTGAAAAGACAAAGATCGGAGCAAGTGGGAGGAAATACTACTTTTGTATACGAGGGCGTATGAAAAGCTTTATGCATCTCTGTACAATAAGCGTTGATTATTTGAAAGTAGAACCTGTTGCGAGCATTCCTGCCAAACTTAAAGATTTAAAAAAATGAAAATAAAAATGAAAAATAATCAATTAAACTCCCTTATCCCTTTTTAGTTTCTTGATGCTTAGAACTATTCATACACTCCTCGTACACTTACATCAGTAGCTATTCTGAATAAAGTTGGGGTTATTCACCATAGGCAAATGAATAATTGGCGAGAGTTGTTGCCTGTTTTTTTTTCTTTTCTACACGTTCTGTCAGCAAAACAAAACTGATATGTATTGTTATACGGAATGGGAATGCTTAACACTTAGTTTTCATGATATTTTGCATTCAAATACCATGCACACTGGTGCCTGTTTATCATCTCTGCCATGGACTGGTAAACACAAAGATTTCGCCTTAATTAAATATTGATGCATACACCATACTGCATAGGTTTATTTTTGTTGCACTGTGGTAAAGCTGAAGTTTGCATCCCATCACAGTAAATATGCACTGATGCATAAGGTATTCAGCATAAATTGTATTTCTGTGACTCGACATGAAATTTAACCCAAATTATACAATGATGGTACCAGTAAATCGATCTAATTTTTAGGCGGCAGGGTCCACTATAGTGTATAAATAACACATCAAATGGATAAGAGACAACATGATAAGATGATCGAAATGTTCGATTTAGGAAAGTGAAGTAAAGCTAAAATGATTTTATCGTGTTTCTTTTTACCAGCATTTTTATTTTGACTGAATTTCACTGAGTTACGTTACAATAATTGCCATTCAATACGACACGTATTTAAACTGTACTTCTCACCACGATGATTTTCTCCTGTTGAATAGTTTTTAAGTGATAAATGATCGAGTTTGCGCTTTTCTCGTATCACGAAAAATGTTGCAAATTTTAAAATACGAAATATCTTTGCTATCGTACCCGCATCTATGGCTAGTTCATCAATAAAGCATATACGGGTCTCAACATCATATACGGGCCTCAACATCATATACGGGCCTCAACATCATATACGGGCCTCAACATTATATACGAACCTCAACATCATAAACGGCCTCAACATTATATACGAACCTTAACATCATATGGGCCTCAACATCATATACGGGCCTCAACATCATATGCGGACCAGAACATCGTATACGGACCCCAACATCATATACGGGCCTCAACATCATATACGGGCCTCAACATAATATACGGCCCTCAACATCATATACGGGCCTCAATATCATATACGGGCATCAACATCATATACGAGCTTCAACATCATATACGAGCCTCAACATCATACACGGGCCTCGACATCATACACGGGCCTCAACATCATACACGGGCCTCAACATCATATACGAGCCTCAACATCACATCAGTCAAGAGCTAGGATAAATTTTCATGATAAAAAACGTGTGTTAGGGCAGGGCGTTTCAAGTTTACGGTGTCATAAATTGGCCGTCGAAAGTAAGCGTGGTATGTTTGAATTGCCCAGGAATAGAATGCAGAGGTGCGCTGTTGCCGTACTTCTGGGCTGATTTCTAGGCGTTAGTCGCAAATCGGTTGCCTCTGAAACTATCGAAAGCTCGGTCCTGGTCAATAAAGAAGCTTCAAACGTCTCAAGCGTAACCGGGTTTCTGCTAAGATATGTGACGCGATTTATAGTTGCGAATCCAACGCTACTGCTTAAAGTCCGGGCAAATGAAAATTTTTGGGTTTAGCTCATTTCGTATTCAACAAAAGAGTCGCTGGCACCCTTAATGTAGCTATCTAAAGCGACAGCATTTGAAACCCATCTAAAAGTTAATAGGAGTGATTTCGTATCGAACGAGAGTGCCCGCGCTGTTAAAAATGACAGCGGTACATTACTAATGACACTTCTTCATTGCTCGTCCTTTCGTCACTAATATGCTTCTGAAGGAGACGCTACAACGGACAACTCAAATTGTCACAAGATATGCGTGCTCTCGCTTTCAATCCATCTGAGCAGCACACGACTTCCTTCCCTATTATGATGACACGCTAGAAATCAGTACCGCACTTTAGGAAAACCCCAGTTTTTTTTTGTGGTTTTTAGTCATCAGGAGGCTTCTCAAATGGAGATTTAATATTCTGCCTGAGAAATTGAATATATATATATATATGGCGCAGCCAAGTGGTGTTTATTTCCGGTATCACCTGTGTCATGTACGTACGAACACGCTCGTGCAGGTGAGCTCAGGTCCAGCAGGTAATTAATGAGCAGACTCTCGGTATGTCCAGGGGAACCCCGTGTCATATATGACGTGGCATTATCTTCAACGCTCGAATTTCCTCGTATCTTATTCCTTCAGTGCGTTACGCGGCAGGTAAGAATAATATATAATAAGGTCATTCCGGCATTAGAATAGTGTTACGACCCGTTAATAACTAACGGAAGGAAATTAGTAGTTCACTCGGGAGTATGCAACCCAGATGAATTGAAATAGAGAGCACTTGACACTTTGAGTTTGCCATTGTAGCGTATCCTTCAGAAGTATTTTACTAACAAAAGGACGATCAATGAAGAAAGGTCATCAGCAATTCCTCGCAGTCTTTCTGACAGCGCGGACACCCTAGTAACTAAAAAAAACTACAAATTAGGAATTATTCTGTATAATCAAATAGTAAAGTTATGTTTTCATAATTAGGACAAAATGTGATTTCGAATATAATAACTGTGCAGGCGATACGTTTTCCCAGTGAAATGTTAGCCATTTTTTTTTACAAAGCTAAGTTATTTTTTGCAAAAAAATTTCCTTTATTGCGTCCCT
>LQNS02020119.1:4162746-4181797 GCA_001587735.2 Parhyale hawaiensis | reverse complement strand
TTTTCATAATTAGGACAAAATGTGATTTCGAATATAATAACTGTGCAGGCGATACGTTTTCCCAGTGAAATGTTAGCCATTTTTTTTTACAAAGCTAAGTTATTTTTTGCAAAAAAATTTCCTTTATTGCGTCCCTTGAAAAAAGAAAAAGCTATTGTAGCAAGGCAGGGTTGAAAAACGATATCCTTTTGTGGGACAATCTGGCGAATTATTCGTGTACAGCTTTCGATCGTCAGACACAGGTTTAAGTAAAAAATAAAAAAGACGACTTAATTTTGTTCAGCCAATAGTTGAAATTAAAATTGAAATATCTGATATTTATAGGTCAGCACTGCAAACCGATATCGAAAAGGGCTTAAGAGACAATCGTTTGAACGACACTGACGTTATTGGTGTAGAATGTCTGCAGATTTAAATCTTTTCTTCCTGACGAAGAAAGCTTTTTTTGGTAGGGGGCCCTGAAAGTCTTTTATTTATTTCGTTTTGAGGGGAAAGGAGCTCTACATTTGAAACAAAAAGACAAGGAGTTGGACTCTTGAGAATTTTGCATAGGATTCCGCCAGAACACAGCAATTTTGGAAAAAACTCAAATGTCAATGGCCTTTTTGGAGATGTTGCAGAATTTCGGAACTTTGATTCACATCACTTAGGAAAATCCGCCCTTATAAAGTGCTTTTTATAAGAATTAAGTTTAGAATTTTACACTTGGAAAACAGTAAGTTTTGAAGTTTTCCACTTCAATCAAGCGGATAAAAAATCTGTAATAAAAATAAATTCAAAGTTCTTTACAAAAAATCTAGCAGTTTTGTTCGTTAACAGGAAATTCAATTTTCAATTGCTTGACCCCAGACTTCTCAAACGAGAAATTCCTTTACCAAAACATAAATACTTAACTTCATTGGGTAAAAATGTTCCCCTTGGAAAGGATAATCTTACCCCAAACTTGCTGCATCTTAGGCAAAGGCCGCGAAATCCGACGTTACGTGCTAGCAGTTAGCAGAAAAAGAGATCGAAGGGTGAGACAGTTTTCCCAATTCTTATGGCCAGAAACGTAGCAAGTTCTCGCAAGGGGCAGTCAAATTACGCTTGTTTTCTCCCTTACAATGGAGAAGGTCTTGAAATTTAAAAGTTAGCGTTTTGTAGTAGAAGAAAGAGAGGCGGAGGGAGAGGCAGTCAGGCACGGAGAAGGGAGCCCTGCTGCTGGCAGTCGTTTGGTATTCACGGGTGTACTGCCCACTCAAATGCTCTAATTTGTTTTGGTCAGGACCAGAGCTAGTCCAGTGCACAGCACTAGCACGTTTTATGCACAACCATCTCCAGGAAATGCTTGGAAAAGATAAAGAGCTGGAGAAAAAGGCAACTCAAAATACCCCAAGCCTAAAATTTTCTACCGAATGGGCCGTGCCGGCAACAAATTGAATGCCAGCTCCATGTGCAGATCATTATACAGTAATTATTCTTGGGCAACGGTTTCTTTGGGGGAGACTGCATCTATGGCCATTTGTTTTCCTGTAACTCAGAAGGAGTTTGTTGAGTTGTAAGTTGCCGGACTTGTGTCCATATAAATGCTAAGGAGTTTGTGTCTCTGTGGGTGATGAGGATTTCTTTCCTCAAGTCTTACGGACTTACTTTGCAATAAGTCTCGAGGGGTTTGGTTTTTCTTGCAAGTCTTATGAAGTTAGTTTCCTGTACGTTTTAAGGCATTAGTTTAGCTGTAAGTCGCTAAGCTTGTTTTAGTCGGTGCGGAGACAGTCAACACGTTTAAAAATCGTCTCGACAAACATTGTGAGAGACATCCTCCACAGCTAAGAACTTCTCCTCAAGGAGTCGCACACTCTTAACGGCCAAAGCTACCGAGGCCACCTTAATCCATCTTTTCTTTTCCACTCCGACTACAGAGATGACGTCTCTTAGCTCGATTTTTAGCGGCTTTAGATCATGCTCACGTGCTTGCATGATCGTCTCTTTGACTGAGATTCTTCCCCCCCCCCTTTTTTTTTCTTCTCTCTTTCTGAGTCCTCTATTTCCTTCTGACATAATGGCAATAGCTAGAGAACGCCGGGGCGTATGTGTCGGTATATTTTTGAGAACGGGCCTGTTGGTTCGTCTACTGCCGCCTACCTAATCTGATTTAATTTCGTGATATATTTTAATTTCATGAAATTCCGTCCATAACTCCTTCAGTTATGGCCGTAAGAAAAAATAGTCAGACAAACAAAAATCAGAAGAACAGATTTTCACCAAAAGTTAATCAACTGTTACTATTAACATGGCTAACAATCCCTGTAAATTTCGTAAAGATCCGTTCCTATCTTTTTGAGTAATCTTGGTGACAGACAAAGAGACAGACACGACAAAAACATAACCTCGTTCTCAGAAATAATGAAAAACATGGAAAGTAGCTGTGCGAAAATTAAAGCTAATGTAAGATTCACTACTCCACATTTTACTCACAGTTTCTTTCCCAGTAAATGCACCATTTATTTTCTTCAGTGAATGAAAGCAACTCGTCAACATTGTGACGATATCAGTAGAGTGAATGTACAGTGTGTCACCTCCAGCTGTGACAAAAACGACCAACTCACCGTAGAGAGCGGGGACACCTCCTTGCTGCGCTCGTTGAACACGATCACCCCCGCTCGGGCGTCATCAGGGAGGTCGTAGACAATTGCTCGACGAACTGATTTCCGAACGAAGTCCCAGCGACGCTGAAAGGAATAAAACAATTCATTGTATCAGACTGTTGACCCTTTAATACCTTCTGCACACATGGGTGGACGTTGTAAATTGAGTTTCTGCGAAAACTCATGTCGCTATCAGGTGACGACGCTATGATTGCTTAATGTATCAAGCTTGCTAGGCAAAGAAAGAGCGTTATAAAATTAGCAACATTGCTCAGAATGAATTTCTCATCTAGAGCTGAATAATAGAGAAACGGTATTATTCCTGGGATAAAAAAAGTTAGCTCTTGCTTTTAGCATGAGACCATACTTATTTCCAATGAGTTGCTGCTATTGTCAGAGTAAGCTGCTAATGAAATTAGAATTAGAGGAACCCTGTGCTATTGCCAAGTACGCAAACAGAGACATTAATGATGGTTCGGCGCCTCTCTCTGACCATGTTTATTAAGTAAATTAGAAATAAGAACCCCATTCTATTTGAAAGCCTGGAAACAGATACATTAATGAATCCTATTAGTTATTAGCGAGACGAAATGTTCATACCCTGATTTCTATAGAACAGTCTAGTCCTGCGGTGCTTTTATTTAGATTCTGCTACGTGCAATATTTAGCGACTGTCTATAATTGCATATATATGCATGAAACAGACAAAGAAAAGATAGTTTAAATGAATCGTAAACAATGAACGAGAAAGCTGGTGGGCAAAATAGTTTCTGAACGTTTTTCGAAGGCGGGCTCTGCTGCTCAAGTGCAACAAAATATTGGTATTTTGTAAGGTTAACGACCAAGCGGGCATTTTAGTAAAGTTTTTGACATTGAATTAATCTAAGGAATCCCAATACTGCTATACAGTCGAGACGTATGGATTAGCACGCCTTCGCGCAATTAGGGAAACGCCTTTGAGAAATCGGATCCCAATAGTAACGTTTGGGGAAAAATGAACTGATGCTACCCGCATGATTTTCTTTTCCATGTTTAAAAGAGCGTATTAATGAATTCGAAAGACTATTTACTTTTTGTAAACAGACGCTAATGATTGAATGCAAAGATCTTATTCGAAATTTTTTGAGGTTTTATCGTGATGGCAGAAACAAATTAAGGAGACGATCTCAGACTAATGAGGACGGCATGAATTCACATTACAGTTAGATATTTTATTGTGAATAGACACTGCTGCAGAGCTCAAATTTTTTAACACTTTGCAATTACTATTCAATAAAATGCAGGGATTGCAAAAAATATCGGTAATAAAATTCTGTTAATAAAAAATAGTGCTGTTAGTTAATATACCAAGCAAGCAAAAAAGACTATGGCTAGTTAAAATCGATAACAAGAACCTAAAAATGCACTCCCGATTAAATATGATGGAAGCCAACAGCACAGCCTGCAGCACAGCACAACCTTCCCAAACAACCGATATATTGAACTCCAAAGAGGTAGCAGGAGAAAACACACCCACGCTGCTGCTTGCACTGGACTAGATTTCGCTCAGTTATAAAGGACTGTGAAATTGCTAGATTTATAAACGTAATCTATCTCAGGAGGTTTAGAAATCCTACGATTGGCGACTGAAATGGAAGTATTTTTCAAAAACACAAAATTGTGCAAAAACATACTGCTATCATGCTCCATTTGCCCATCATGCCTCGAAAGTGAAAAAATTGTTGCATGGCCTCACATAAAACTAAAGCAATTATTACCATCATGTACTTGCCATAAATTTACAGCAAACCGAACTTCAGCACTGTTATTACATTTTTTGTGTTTCATTCCATTCTCCGTATTGCTTTCAAACTAATTTTAGTCAACGATAAAAAAGGGTGAATTGTGTGACATAAACATATGTCCATGGACTGAGTAGCATTCCATAACGATCAATAAAACAATTATCGTATGTTTTTATTGACTCAAGTTACCTAAAAGTTCATCAAACTTCAGTGACCTCTTGTTTATTCGTCTTTTTAAATCTTCTTTCTTACAATCCGGTTTTTATGTTTCTGATTCATATACCCATCATACATGAACAGCACGCCAAACTTCAGTCATCGCCAGGTTTTTTTTTATTGTCCATTCAAAATTTTTCCAAATTTATTCCAGCTGATGGTATACGGGAACAATTTGGATGATATAGATAGACTGGACGACATTCCCAGTTTGAATACGTTTCATATTCACTCATCATGCCATTACAATAAGCCACACTGCAGTCATCGCCAGTTTTTTTTTGTTTCTGCGCTCCATTCCCAATTTTTCCAGAGTAATTCCACCATTGGAACTGACAGAATATAGAGACGACTCGGGTGACAGGGACAGACACGGACTGGGTAGCATGCCATGGACGACAGCAGTGAAGGTAGCCGCTGGTTCGGCCGGTCCTTCGGTCAGGTTGTGTGTAAAGCCATAGCCCCTGACACAAACTGATAGCCCGACGGTGACGTTTTAAAGTGATTGCCGCTGATTACAAGTGATGGATGCGGCAGCACGCACTGCCAACATCAACACGGGAGCTGGAGAGAGACCCGCGCACGCCAGGCGTCGACAAAATTTCTCCCAAAATTGAAGCGACATCGCCAGAATCGAGAAAACAAACCTTGGCGATCGGGGGGGGGGGGGCGTAGATTGGGAAACACACAGAGACTGACGAAGATACCATTGCAGTTACACTTCGCAGCTTCAGTAGTATTTATAATGGATATACTGGCAGCGCAGGTCGGATAACTCTGACCGGACTGAAAGGATTTTAGAATCATTATTCTGCAATCCTTGTCAAACTGAAAATTCAATTTTATTTTCAATATCACAGCAAAACAGAGGACACAGATAACCATATGTGGGAGAGAGAATAGATGGATTGGGAAACGCAACGTTAAGAAGGTGCCATATAGCAATATTGCAGTGACCATTGTAAATTAAATATCTGCATATTGTTACTGTACTATTCATATTTAAAGTATTATAATAGGACAAGCTCGTGGCGCTAATCACATTGTTATAAATTCTTCAATGAAATAAACTTCGGTTTATCAGTCAAGTGCAGTAACGTTATATCTTAAATACAGATGTCACGGATAAAGGATATACAGGAAAATACGCAGAATGATGAAGATGCTATTAATTAATTACGACTTTGACCACTTCTTGGAATATAACAGAACCTGGCAGATGAGCTTTAATGTCGACAAATGATCAGTAGTGCACGTACGGCCGGAGAACCCTTCAACCCAATTGAAATTGAACGGGGCAAAATTGGCTACTGTCACAAAACAACGTGACTTGGGAATAACTATTACTAACAAACCACAACAAAGTCAGCAAGTTGACAAGAGTGTGAAAATGGCAGGCAGAGTACTGGGATTTATCACCAGAAATTTTTAATACAAGTCCTAGGAAATCATCATTCCCTTGTACAAGGCGTTAGTGCGGCCACACTCAGAATTTTCTGCTTATTCTGGTCGCCACAACAGGGTAAAGATATCGATAAAATGGAAAGAGTACAACGAAGAGCAACGAAATTAATACCTCAGCTGCGAATCAAGCCATACGAATGTCGGCTAAAAGAACTGGGCCTGATCTTTCTTGAGCAAAGCCGACTCAGGGGGCAACTAATAAAAACATTCAAGTACTTGAATGGCTTCAACGACGTACCTAGAACGGGACTTTTGGAAAGAGACGTTAGTGATCGCCAGCAAAACAACGATCAAAAACGCAAGCATAGAGCTCGAAGAACAACCTCAAGGCAGCCGTTGTTTCCGTATTTCATAGTCAGCATTTGGAATAGACTCTCTTCCGACATTGTCGGTGCGGAGACAGTCAACACGTTTAAAAATCGTCTAGACAAACATTGGGAGAAACATCATCCACAACTAAGAACTCCTCCTCCAGAAGTCGCACACTCTTAGCGGCCAAAGCTACCGAGGCCACCTTAATCCATCTTCTCTTTTCCGCTCCGACTACGGAGATAGACGTTTCTAAGCTCCGTATATCACCGGCTATTGATCGTGCTCGAGTGCATGCATGATCGTCTTTTTGATTGAGATTCTTCCCCCTTTTTCCTTCTTCTTTTTTTCCTCAGTCCCCTATATCCTACTAACATAATGGCAATAGCCCATAGAGGGCCGGGGCGTAAGTTCCGGTGTCGCTCTGTGATTAGGCCTATTGGTTCGTCTACTGCCGCCTATGGAATCTACTGTATGGGTTCGTTGTCCAGCTACACTCTGCAAACGTAATATGTGTGTGAAATTAAAATCATAACTCTCCAATCTACTATAATATATATATATAGAAATGGCGTTATTTTTAACCAAACACATATATATATATAGCTATATATAATTTAATCTATCGAATTTTTCAAACAGAAGTTGGAAATTTTCATTTAAGAATCCCTCTGAAGAGTATATAAAGAACAGAATGGGGGTCTGGTGCAGTACTAATTTTCTGCTGTCATATAATGACGTGTGGTACTCAAAGGAAATGAAGCAGAGAGCAATAAAGAAGGGTCATCACAAATTCATCACCGTTATTTTTGACAGCACGGGCACCTTAGCACTATGTAATATCTGGGAACTTTTCCTGTTAACAAGATGTTCTCAAACATTCAGCCGTCTGGATAGTTCCAAGAAATTTTCGTATATTACAGTGGGTATCTAATCACGTTATACCCCTGTGAAAAGGGAAAAGTCATGTCTTGGCATACCAGCTGCGTAACTTTTGCGTTTCTGAACGATTCGTGCAACAACAATAGAGCTAATATATACACTATTACACACATATATATGAAAGTCTTCTGATAATACAAGCCAAAACTTTTGAAAATTGAAATACAAGAAACTGAGAAACTCAAATCATAATGTCATCTATCGCTCAACGAATCATGTTTACGTAATAATTTGCAGCCCACATACACATATGCATATATAAATATTTATCATATATACAGGTCGTGTAGATACATATATTAATACACATACGGTATAAATCTCAATTCATATACGCTAAATATACACGACTAGTATGATGCATCACTATGGTGTTGCAATCTGCCTCAGGAATTACTAATATTCACAAAAAGTAAACGAAGCTTATAACAAAGTGGCCCCTCGCTAATCGAAGTCAGTTCATTCTCAGAGGCGCTTCCACTTTCTCGATGACCGAATACCGACCGAAGCGCGAAGCAAGCTGCGCTGGCGGGCAAACGCTATTTACATTACGCACTGTTCGGGCTTTCGAGTAACGGAAATGCACTCGACAAACGATTCCTGTTAAAACACTTTGTGGAATTTCTTCATGAGTCACGAATTGCTTGAGCAAATGGTCATAGGAATAACGGATACGTTTAATAAAGATAAAGTCAACTTGACCACATCCTCACGTGGAAAACCCATACGCACTGCATGATACGCTGCGGATATAGGCCCATGCACTGGCCCCAGAAGAGTAAGTGCGGCTGCAGCTGACCATGGGTCATCAAGAACTACGACGCCATTTTGACGGAAAGTTCAACGACCCACGCCCCCTACCCTACCCCCCCTCCCTCATCTCTGAGGAAGGTAGGCGCCCCCACAGCCTCTCTGCATACCTCTCACTGCCGAGTCAGCACGCCTAGATCACGAAAGAGCTCGCATGGCCGGGCTGACCTCGAAGCCGCGATACAAGGGGTATGAGTTCAGCACGTAACCGCGCTGCTATCATCATTTGACTAACGGCCGGCATGAATTGAACTGCGCAACCGTGAGCAACCATTCGAGTAATGGGGTATCCGTGCATGAGTCATTCGTGTAACGCCTTTAGAAAACTACAGAAGTGTAATGATGTAGATGAGCTGTCGCTTCATTTCAACACTCCCGTAACAGGCTAAGCCTAAGCTTTATTGTTATTTTCAGTTAGTAGTTCGCGCATGATGGATGGTCGTAGGCGTATCTGTTCTTGCGTGCGTCGCCAAGCTCCCTTTATAATAATACTTCTGTAAAATAAGGAAACCCCAAGATCGCCCTCATTTAGATGATACGATGTCGACCTATACTGTTACCTCAGCTGGCAATCTACACACCAGTCCGTTTTATAAGCACTAGTAGCAAAATAAATTCTTTTGACAAGACTGTAAATTCACCCAGATATGGGCGGCACGCGGCTGGAGAGTAACGTCACAAATCAAATAGACTGGAACAAAGCAAGAACAGTTATCAGTCAGTCACTAAGATCTCGTAGCAAAAAGATCCCTTTTGCCCAAATCTGTAAATTCGACCTGATTTACGGGATACGGGTCTGACAGACTTTTGTTTACTCTCACATGGTCGCCTTTGCAAGGCAGGGTCTGAAGCGAAGGATCAAAACACCACCGCTCCCTTGTTTACTTTCCCAAGCGAAAATGCTCGAGCGTGAAGTTTTGCCCGCTCCCTTTTTTTCAGAAGCGAATAGGGTGTAAAGCCCCAGGAAACAAGCACCTTTTATTTTATTGCAAAACAGAACGATTGGAGATTGAAATCGTTACCGGTCAGCACGTCCGAAAAGAAATGATGACGTCCCAGTCATTTTTTTTTTTTTAAATGGGCCAGCTTTTGCTTTCCTTCCTGACTCATGAAAGGAAGTTCAAGAAATTCAGATTTATTATTTCGTCAGTTAGATATGTAGAAAAAAAACATTGGACGCATGAACATACAGTTTTAGATTAATTCGAAAGAGGAGAGAAAAGTGCGTCAACCAAAATGTCACTTAAACAGGGGAAATAACTCAAATTCAACAGAAACACGACGATAAAAATATAAGAAAAGTAGGAAAATTCTATAAAATTCAAAAACTTACGTCCAAGAAAAAACTTATAAAAATGCAATTCAGCGAAAATATGTACCATTGACTGGTTTTTACAGTCAGTAATACGAATCAATAAATTTTAAAATTAGTATTTTTCATATCAAAGTACACAGTCTTAACTTATTCTACGAGTTGTGGCAAACTGCGAGAACAATGCTGATAATATTTATCTGAATATGAAGCATAAGGAACAAATGCTTGAAGTGTTTTAGTGTGTTTATTTAGAGCAGAATGTGAGAAAAAAAATCTTAGGGTGCAAGTGCTCATGTGTTGAGAGGAAGGGGAAGGAGGGTACGTGTCTTCAATTGGAAACGTTGGCAAGGGAAATACAGATTTTTATATAAATAACAAGATAAGCTAGGTTAGATTAAGCCGAACCCAACCTTACGTAACCTAAAATAGTTTTATAACTTGGAAGAACTAAAGACGATCTATAAATGTTCAGAGTTAAGGCAAAAGAGGTGATTTTCAGTAGGGAACTTTGGGGGAAGGGCAGGCGAGTTGATGTAGTCAAGTGAATAATCACTCACGAGACAAATACACGCTGTATATGTTTACAACATGTTGATTCCTTCACCTACTGACCTAGGATATTTTATCGCTTTTATTGGATAGTTGTAGCCGTGGCACAAAGTAAATTATTTCGTGTTATCGAGAGTCTGGCCATTAATAAAGAGTTAAAATGTTTTAAAATACCTTGTGCTTGCTGAATACATGGTACATTTTTAATTAATGAAAGATACAAAACAACTGGTTTCGCTTCTTGTGTATTGTTTTAAAAAACAGACGTCGCTATAGGGTTGAAATAGATAAAGAGAAAAATAATTAGTGTTATCCAGGGTCCAGATAAGTAATACATATACCTATATATATAAATGTTATATTACGCGTTGAATTGATTGAATGAGTAAAAATATGGTCTAGTTTGATACCCACTATTAAAACAGATCTATTATGTGATAAAAAGAAGATAATTGCAGTCATTATTCCCGAAATTTTAGCAAAGATTAAAGAGGCGCAGGACCGAAATCCTTCCATTTATTCTCACTGAATAATAAGCCTAGACCCTTAAAAATGCACAGGACCGAAATCGTTCAATTTCTGCCCACTGAATAATAAGCCAAGACAATGTCAGCAGAAGAGCCCAGCGGCAAGGAGCTCCGTGAGGTTCTGTTCTCGGTATGGTGGAGCACGTAAGAACCGCCCACACTTGCTAGGTCGATAGAGATAATCACAGTTCCAGGCTTAGACCGCACGCCAAGTTGGGGTACTGCAGCTTACGAAATGCCCTAAGTCATAATTTCACTTGATGCAGTGGACCTGACTGCATGCCCTCCCTCTTAGCAGTGGCTGTTGAATTTCTTCATGGAAAAAGAGAAAGTTTTTTTTTTCGGCCACGTGGCTTATGTTAACCTAGTTTCGAGGCAAGGGACTTGATGGAAGAATAGGCATATGGCTACCATGCCCTCCCTCTTAGAATAGAGACGAGCGGTTGATTTTTTCCCCAGCAACAAGAGAAAATTTTTCTTAGGCAAGTGGCCTAACTTAATCTAGGTTTGAACCGACAGACTTGATTTACTGAAACTGATTACTCTCTTCTCTATGATTAGTTAAATTTCTTCTTGAATAACGAGCAAAAGCGTTTCTTTTCAGCCACGTAGCCTTACTTAACCCACCGTATATGGTTTCGAGGCCACGGACTTAATGCAGTGGAATGAAAGGTTGAGCTTCCTCATGGACGAAGCGCCAAGTTCTGTGCCTCTCCGGAACCATATATTGTCCCAATAAAAAGTCAACTCTCGTTGGAAAAGCTGCATTTCTATGAGCCCAGATGGTCCCTACAGTGGAACTGGAAAAGGGTGAACCTATGGACCTAATTCCCTTGTAAAGGTAAAGTCAACTTGACAACAAACCCCCAGCTGTGACACCCACATGCATTGGTTCGTGCTGAAGTTACATGCTCTCCAGGCACCACAGGGGTGAACCGCTGCAGTTAACCACAGATTCTCAGAGCTATTTCGTTAAATGACGGAAGGTTTCACGCAAACCGCGACCCCCAACCAGACCTATTAGTGGTTTGGTCAGTACGCTTGCAATGGACGCCGAATATCATAAACGCTGAAGGTACAATCCTGGTTATCAAAGACTCATCTCCCTGGCAAGGAAGCGAACCTGAGACCCTAAGGCTCCTAACACAGCTTTCTATCAACTCCACCACAGCGATGATTAAGTGAAGACTTGAAGCAGTATGCCTGAACGCCTCTGCTGGCTGAAGTGCTCTTGGGAGCAGCTCTCAATTCATCTCAGCATCTAGCGTAACTCACCCTATAACTCGAGGTAGGGTTACATGATGCAATCTACCTAGCGCTGCTGGGCTTTTAGCAATTTCGTGGTCTGTCAAACTTTTTATGTAGTCTGTTGGGCCTCAGTAAGACTTGGCCTTAACTGCAGCCTTCATCAAACTTTATTAATATTATTCCAGTTTTTTTTACAAATACCTGTCAAAATAATAGTCCCTGTCAAAATAATAGTCATGCAAGTGCTGCATCACACGAGTGAGCCCTCTCACGTGACCAAAACAAAGCTATGTGTGATGTCACTTCCGTCGTCGAAGATCGTGCCTAGGCAGGTTCTTGAGTGCTAAAATATCGCCTCAATGGACTGGCTGTGATTTGATACATCGCTTTGTTTTAGTTGCGTGGGGAGTACACTCTTCATTATGCAATTAAAATGATACTCATTTGCAGTAATCTGAAACTTCAGGGGCTAGCAAACTGTAATGATTGTATTTTGCCAAACTCGAGTTGTTATGCAACAGCAATTGGAAAATTTCCCGTATTGGATAAATGTTGAAGGCTGACTAATAATAACAATGCAAACTTAAATCTAATACGGAAAGGACTTGAACAGTAACTGTGACAGTCCTCACTGCTGTAGATATGGGTGGGTGAATAATGCTGCGAAATAGAAGACTCACATCCTGTCCAAACACCGTAACATCACCTAACCGATACCTACCCGAATCTAAATCCGTTAAGCTTTCAAATCAAAACCTTTTTCTAGGAAACCAGTCATTGCTTGACTTAACGTGACCTAATCAAAATATCTACCTGATGAGCCTAACTTGACCTAATAGTTTTTTTTTTTTGATGGAATTTTGTAATATTAAGGAATTTGGGGAGAGGTTAGGTTAACTAGTATCATTTCGAAGAGCCAGGATTTTATACAATCACTGGTCCTGGTTGTACATGACTAAAAAAAAAAACTATCCGAGAGAATAAGTTCTTGTTTCCAGTTGTGCTGAGCTAGATGTCAGTCTGCGGACGTCTGCTGCGTTTCGTCGGATCCTTTATCTTTAGCGACAAAATTTGCGGAGCCCCGAAGTATCTCTACAACTTAATACGTTCAAGCCACGTACGTTGTATCCATCAGCCTGGAATAAGCCGCATTCAAGCTACAATATGTTAGGTAATAAAGCCTGGCTTTTACGACATTTAGACAAACGATGTATTCACCAACCTTGACATTTTGCTACTTTCAGATAACGAAGTATTCACCACTCTTCTGACGAGGAACTCACCAACCTTGGCATTTGCCACATTCAGACACCGATGTAGCTATATCCACCATGGAACTGTCTGGAGCTTCTTAATCGCGGAATGGCGCGCTCCAGGATACCAGACAGGGGCCACGAGGTGAAGAGGGGTCGAATAAATGCCTTATATTTGAGAAGCAGGGTCTCCTTGCACTGGCCCCAGCGTGTGCTAGCTAGGACTTTGAGCAATCTAAGGCGGTTGGAGGCTCGGGCAGCGATAGAAGTGATGTGGGGTGTAAAAGTAAAGTGAGCGTCGAAAGTGACGCCGAGGATCTTGGGGCGGCGCTCCAGAGGTAAGACAGTGATGTTAACAGTGATTCGAGGGTCAAGTCTAGACTGGTGAGTGTCGGTCGTCCAAAGTTTTGAGTTCGATTTAGAGGTTGAGATGGTGATGTCCTTAGCAGCTGCCCAGTCATTGATCAAGTCAGAGTTATGCGATAGAGCGGCTGCAGCGGTGAGAGGGTGGCGATGAGACGCCACGACAGTGAAGTCGTCGGCACATGATGTCACAATGGGACGACAGAACTGGTCCCGAGGTATGGGGAAATCAGAGACGTAGAGGTTGAAATGGGAAGGCGAGACAACAGAACCCTGAGGAATCCCCGCCGCTCTTCCAAGGGGGGCCCACTCTATCCTAACGCAACTACGTTCAGGCTTTTTGCTCTGCCCTGATGTCCTACCGCCACATCGTCGGACAAGCAGACTCAGACTCCTGCCCCGAATGCCACAATGGCCCTCACACTGTGAACCACCTATTCGAATGTCCTGCCCATCCAAACCCGCTCCTTCCCACCTCTGTATGGGACAATCCTTTATCTGCACTTCACTTCCTGGGCTCTCTTCCTTCCTTTTCATACCTTCCGCCACTTGCTCTACCCCTTCCGGAGCCTCCCACTGCGTAACTACAACAACTAACCCTGGTATTTATAACATTTGGACAAGAATGCATTCACCACTCTTGGCATTTGCCGCGTTCAGGCAACGAAGAACACACCAACCCTGGCATTTGCCACATGCAGACACCGGTCTATTCACCAACCCTGGAATTTGCCGCATCCCTTATTCAGTGGCTACCATGTTTCACCACGCACCAGCGAGCACTCATCGCGCCCTAACGACACTGTCCTGCACCAATAAACACGGAGCAATGTCCACAGCGGATCCCCCTTATGACCGACTATTACATTTAATGTTCTAAGCACGGCTAGGATAAAAAAGACCTTTCGATACATTGAAAGCATGGCGCACACAGCTTGCCACGTCCAATTAACTTATCAAACTGAGCGAAAACTTTCCTTTATGCACCTGGAAAAAAAGCCTTTTGCATAATAACAGGAATATTGCCCTAATTACGTCCTATTTCCGTTAATGTAACCTGGTATTAAACAAAGTTATGCTCGAGCAAAAGATTTTGCATTTAAAAATGCGGAGTGTTGGGTCGTAGATGAGAATATAATATCAAAGATGTGTAAACATGGTGTTTGATTCTGCCGCGCGGTGACTAGTGTCACAGCGACGTAAATTTTAGAGGCAAAGCGATTTGTATGGTGGTAGATATTAATATTGCTCATTATAATAATAATTATAATAGAGGTGTATGTAAATCACTAATATTCGTAATGATAAATAGTGTTTTAATTTTACTTAAAATGCTAAAAAATCATACATAACTCAAACACACAGTTATGAACGGGTTTTCATGAAATTTGCTAGAATTATTGGGAATGTAACGAAGTACAACTGACCAATCTGTCAGGCTGTTTGTATCAATGTTTGTTGTTATGTTTATCAGTAACATAAGGCAGAAAGTTCCGAACGAATCTTGATGACATTTGCTGGAATTGCAAGAAATGTTAAAAGTCGCAATAGATCAAATTTTTGTGATGATCTGTCAGGCCGCTTGTATCAATGTTTGTTGTTATGTTTATCAGTAACATAAGGCAGAAAGTTCCGAACGAATCTTGATGACATTTGCTGGAATTGCAAGAAATGTTAAAAGTCGCAATTGATCAAATTTTTGTGATGATCTGTCAGGCCGCTTGTATCAATGTTTGTTGTTATGTTTATCAGTAACATAAGGCAGAAAGTTCCGAACGAATCTTGATGACATTTGCTGGAATTGCAAGAAATATTAAAAGTCGCAATTGATCAAATTTTGGTGATGATCCGTTGATCTGTTTGACGACATGTTTGTTTCGGCGTTTGTCAAAATCAAACTCAGAAAGTTGAGGAGGGATCTTCAAGAAAATTACAGAAACCGTTATTAATGTGAAAAGACAGAAACGAGCAAAATTTAGCGATGTTTGAGGAAATCCTGGTTTTAGGATCAATTTGAATTTTTCGTTAACAGTGCCTCGCTGCAAGATGTATGCGTTCTCAGAACGCTTCTGTAGTTGATAATAATTTCATCGGAAGGATAAACACCAGATAAAAAACAGTAAGGTACGGATTAGAATCAGTTCTTATGCAGCAAGAACTTGATGTGTAATTTATTACCAATTTCAACGCGTGCCTCATTTTTCTTGCCCATTTCATAATGTGTCTACTTGAGCAAAGATGTAAATCAGTCAGTTAATCAATTAAGCCAGAATTAAAAAACTTCAACCGTACCGCTTTTGTCAATAACGGGGGTTCCACACGGTCTAAGTAGGGCATCAGACAGAACTTCAAATTTCTTCATAGAATTTACCATATAAATCCACGATATTCGTCATTTTTCTGTGTAATGTCATCAATACATATCGGAGGAATAGATATAAGTTCATAATTCTAAAGTGAATAGTTTATCAGATAGGATGTGAGGTAGAAACTACCTATTGTAGGAAAACCTACAGGGTGGCACAAGTAGAGTTAGAATACAGGTAAAGGTAAAGTCAACTTGACCACACCCTCCACTGGGAAACCCACACGCACTGGTCCGTACATGCGGAAATAGGCCAACCGGCCCCAGTGGAGCAAGTATGGTGACAGTCGACCACGGGTCTCTAAGAGCTATGGCGCTTTCGATGGAAGGTATAACGATCCGCCCCCCCCCCCTCCAGCCTCTCCATTTCTGGGCAAGGTAAGTCCCCCATGGTAGCTGTGCAATGTGCGCATACCCAGCAACTGACGACTACACGCACCAAGTGCAACATAGGATGCTCACCTGGCTTGGTACCGATCCCGGAGCCAACAGTGTCATCAATTCAGCACGCAAGACTGCTGCTACAGTGAGTATAAAATTTGTATATATGGGATACATGGGCTGCTTATATAATGCATATAACCAAAGCATAATTTGTTGGTTTTTTCGCGTTAGTATACGTTCTACGGGCTGAAACTATGAAATACATTGATTGCAGCTACAGTCAGTACTTTAACTGCTGAAGAACACCCACGCTTGCTTCGTGTTTCTTTTCTTTTCGTTTTTTTGTTTATTTAGGCCTGAAGTGGGAGGAAAACAAGATTTCACCAGCACGGCATCGCGGTGGTGGTAACACTGTCATTTATTCAATGAATTATAGCACTGTGACGACAACAGAAGGATGGAGGCCGATACATACGTAGTGGACTACTACCGTAACAAAATTCAGCAGTTAGAGCACTTGTTAAACTAGAAACTGTAGACTTGTGCAAGTGACTGTACCTAAAACTTCGAGCTCATTAGGCGGCCTCGTGTGACGCTTCATAAAAATCAATTTATCTCAACTTTTTATATAGTTTTTACTATTTTAAATTTTTTATACCGTTCTTTCTGAGGCTACACCATGCAGTAGTACGCTCAGTTCGATCAGCGGAGATTCAGCTTGCCCGCGGCACATGACACCGTATCTATGATGCCGCCATTTACTATGGATCGGGACCACTATTTAGAGAGATGCGTACCCGCTCATCAAGCTGAGCGTACAATTGAATCTATGACACAGACGCGGCGTTACGAACGCCGTTTGCTTAAGCAGAGTTCACATTAGGAACTTTCGCTGCCGTCATAGCCCGTCGGCCAGCGAACGACGCCGCTACTCTGACGACTGAGTGAGCTACGGTGGGCGACGGCAGACTGCAGTAGGGTGTATATTTGATGCCGTCGACGCGATCTTCGGATGAGCTTCGTTTTATGAAATGCTTGAATCAATTGCTTTTTGATACATGATTTGGGCATAAAACAGTGTTGTTGCCATATATAAACACACAGTAACGAAAGAGAAGCGAACACGTTCCAATTAAATATCCTGCAAATTTACGGTAAAACGCGCATCACGCTACAGTCATGGCGTCACGGCTACTAACTTAGGTAAACATTTTATGACCTGTGTGCCAGAATGGGTCAGCTACTTGCAACAATGCACAAAAATAATGGCATATTGTGACAGGTTGCCCAAGCTATGACTGCTTATGAGCATATTCTCACTTTATTTCTCCAAATTTTATATCAAAATCTCATAGTTCAGGCATTTTATAAAGTGAAAACCTAACCTACCATGTTTTTGTTTTGTAAATGAAAGCAGCAAGATATCTAATGGCACTTAACTTGCAGTGCAAGATTTCTATTTATTCATTAGTTATAGCTGTATACTGTACATTGTGTTTGCAGTTTTACTGAGTGCATGCAGTACGTAGCTATAAAAATATGAACAGACTGAGCGATTCGTATACCCGTAATAAATTATCACACACTGCTCTTACGTGGCCTGTCGACAGTAAGTGGTATCAAAATGGTTCTTTATGAACTTCGACATAATTAATATTAGGTATCAATAAAAATTTGAGTAGTTGATGCAAGTACACTCGTCATTTCAACCAATTTGCGTTGCGAATCTACGGGTTTCTGTTAATTTAGTGTCTGGAGAACGTGCTACGCAGCAGCAACGTATCGTTCACACACCCAGTCAAATGTGAAGCCCCAGGAGCCTGTCAGCAATATATTCACTGAACGACTGATAGCGGCTTAAGCGAAACTATAGTTCCTGTGAACTCGGCTTCAGTAGTAGTAGCGGCCTATTTTTGCAGGGCCGCAACGAAAATTTCTAGTAAGTGCTTGGTTGTCCCTGGAAGCTGTTGCTCTTTAGTTTTTCTAGCCATGCTCGTCAGTTCGGAGTGACAATGACAAATTGGAAAAAAGCTTGAATACGATATAAAAAAAATTGAATGACCTGTTTAAGAAACTGCCCATGGAATCCCAAAAGCGTAGCACATGAAATATGGAATCTTACTTATACTGTATGTAGCTACTGTTTCTTCACCGTCAAAGCTGACGGCCAAGATATTGTACAGCCAGTTTTGCATCATTTGTTGTATCGGACGAGGAATATTTTGTACAACTCCAGATCTTCTACGTAAACTATGCAAAAAGGAGGGCGGCCCTAGCAAAATCTTGGGCCGTCCTGGTAGCTAATTTATGGTTATATGGCCAACTTGACCGCACCCTCCACTGAGAAACCTACATGCACTGGTTCGTGCTGCGGATACAAGCCAACTGGCCCCAGAGGAGTGAATACGGCTGCAGTGGACCACAAGTCGTCAAGAACTATCGCGCCATCGACGGAAGGTTCAACGACTTGCACCCACTATCCTCCCGTTTCTGGGCAAGGTAAGTGCCCCGACGGTTGCTGTACATAATAAGCATTTGTAGAATCAGAGGCTTATGCTACTTACCGTAATAAAAACCACCAATACACCCAAATTTTAGAATTAGTCTGATAGTTCAGCGTGTCCTTCCGGCCTTTGGTTGTTCACAGAATAACACAGGCGTTGCGAATGACCACACCGACCGGGCCAGAGCACAGAGTGCGGCACAACGTGCGTTGTAAGCAGTAATAAAAAAAATTGTCGTGCCCATTTCCTTAACCTTGCAGCGCAACGCAGTCTCATTTGACCGCCGGTATCTCGCACCGGTTGGGAAATGAGCAGAGCGTGGGTATTTTCACTCACCATGCCCCCAAAATTCCCAAAACTATAAAGCGACCCCTTCACCAGTATTCGTTACTCA
>LQNS02020119.1:4143624-4162359 GCA_001587735.2 Parhyale hawaiensis | reverse complement strand
TTGTCGTGCCCATTTCTTTAACCTTGCAGCGCAACGCAGTCTCATTTGACCGCCGGTATCTCGCACCGGTTGGGAAATGAGCAGAGCGTGGGTATTTTCACTCACCATGCCCCCAAAATTCCCAAAACTATAAAGCGACCCCCTCACTAGTATTCATTACTCCGAACCACACAATGTATGGTTTGTATGGCATTTTTTCGGGTCGTGGGATTTAAAAAAATGTTGAGTTATAAAGAAAGATGGCGAGTAGAATGGTGCCAAAGTGCCTCGCCTGCGACTATGTACGCGTAATATAGATGCCGATGATTTTCGTGTTTCTTCGCCTTTCTTATGCACTTTGGCACGATAGAGCCACTTGAGAGTGGCACCCTTGCAGTCCCGTGCCTTGTAATGGCAGTACCTCACGCAACCCCGGGCACGGGGACTGTGACCTGCCACCTCATTACCTACAGGATGACGTGATGCCGCTACCATGCTATTTACACACACCAATATAATATAGATATATATACATACAAATATACGTGCATGACTGATTAACGATAATGCCATGGCGTATTTTCATAATTCGTTTATTTATGTTTTCCAATAGTAAGCGATTAAAAATTATTTCTTCTACTGCTGATCAGTACTAAGGTGTTCGTATTCATGTTCGCAGGTAAGACGTTCCACAGGTATTTGTTGCATTATATATACTTAGAGGACGCCACTTCAAGTCCTGGCTTGATCCCTAGTATATAGTTTATACTCATTCTAAAACATACTTTAAAAAAAACATTGGCTAAGCATCTAATGTAAAATTTTATTTGAACTGTTAAACTGTCAAACTTCTAATCAAAATATTGTCAATTTATCGCAAAAAAAACAAGGTTATGCAAATATTAAGAAAGTGCGCGTGTCCCGCCGTAATAAATATATAACATAAATTTATGTAGACGTTAAATATTAAAAAGAATTATTGAGGCCCAATGTGTTTCTATGCTGTGTTACAGATCATCAGGAGCTAATAAATTGCATTCACTGTTGTCTGTACGAGGCCAGTAGCTGGTAAGTAAGACCAGCCTGACAAATCGGATATGTTAGCTCATCAGCTGAATTAAAATCAGGTATGGCATTGATTCAAATAAATTAAGTAAATTTAATCAATTTATTAAATCAATGTATTTTCTATATAAAAATCATGATCTTTATATTTTTTATTTATTTGATGTTTTTAATTTTTCATAAAATCAAATCAAATAATCAACTCTTATGAGCATTTACGCAACACTACACCAGTTCTATCTTTCAAGATACCTATGGTTCCCCTAAGTAAAGTTTAACAACTTATAGGTACCTCTATATAGCTACCTACATAAATAGAACAAGAGGAAGCGCATGCCTAAATTTTTGTGATTTTAAATACTTAAATGCTCTGATTTAGTCTAATCAATCATCTAATAAGCCACTATCGAGGTAACTATCATTGCAGCAGGGGTGGCACTGATTAATCAATTGATTTAAAAAAAAACTTATGATTATTTATGTATAGATTTCAGTGTAACTCGAAATGGGATATTTTTTACACTGTCAAATGATTAGCTTACTCTTATAAGCATTTATACTTTTTTTAAACATACCTATGGTTCCCCTAATAGAATTTAGCAACCTTTACCTACCTCTACATAGCTAGCCAAAAAAATTAAAATAAGAAGGAGTGCATGCTTATATTTTTATTGTAATTTAATCATTTAATGCTTTAATTAAATCTTACCCATCATCTTATGAGCCATTATATAGGTAAATACCATTGCAGTATCAAAGTTAATGACCAACTAATACACTATTTTCAGTTTACCAAGTAGGCTGTAGCTAAACAATTATTAGCTCGCAGTTGCACGTATTTGAGTTTATAAATTTCTTTCTGGTATAGAAATTTAGCTATTATCCTTGCAATTTGTAAATGAATTTTTGTCAACAGCTGATAATTGGATTAAAAATACCAAATGTAGATAAACCTTTGTATCAGGATTCGCATTGATCAATGATCAAGTGATTAAATCAATTGATTTATTGTTAAATCATGATTTTTTATTCATTTATTTTTTCATAAAATGGAATATTTTAACACTATCAAATAATTAATTAAAACAAGTGAAAGTGCATACTTAAACTTTTTTATTTAAATAATTTAATGCTACTGCTGCTGCAGAAATATATATATAAGTCATTAGTCGTTACCTTTCCGTGTTGTCTTCACAGCTGTACAGTGAGATGCTATGAATCTCATGTTTAACTGGGTTTCCTTTATCTTGGCATTTTCACCCAATCAAGCAGCTTGAACTTCTTCATCACTCTTGGGAAAATTTGGTTCGACAACTGGAAAAATCATTTACCTTGCCTACCTGCATGTATATTTTAGCTACTGAGTTACCTATCATCTCCAAGCTTAAAGCTATTTTACCGTTATTTTCGCAGGAAGGGCATAGCTGATAGCAATACTTCTCTAAGGTAAGTTTGATAAACACCATATTCTTCTGTTGAAATATCTTTCATTAAATTTCTCGTACGATCAAAAGGCTAAAATGTATTTTTTTGTCCGTCTTATGTACTAACTAGTGAAAGCTGAGGGCAGCATACAGTAGCCTGTTTATGCATGCACTGTTATATGCTAGTGTATTTGGCCAATAAACCATTAAGCAAGTTTGTTCGTTTCAACAAGTGACATCATAGTTCTAATGGCTTCTTTTTCAGTCACTAAAGGATTCTTAACTTGGTTTTCGCATTGCGGGAATACGTCGTTATTGCAGTTAACTAACGTTAATTAATGCCAACCTGGAATTATTTCCTTGTAAACAAACTATAGTTGTTGCAAGAAAGAAATTTAAAACGGCTACTGATGATAGGGCAGCTGGGAATTTTCCTAAAAGAACGTTGTGCGGAGCTTCTATTTACGACATGAACAGTTACTGACACCAACATGCATGCTCAACACTGTCAACTGCTTCTAGCGCTTTGTACGGTTATTGAGCTCAGAGCGGACAAATTCTCATTGCAGGCATTGCATGCGGCATGTTAAAACAACGGAAATGGCAGCAACTAAACAAAATTCAGTAAGTTGTTGCTATTTATGCATTTAAACCCAATATTACCGACCTCCATTTATTAGTCTCTGAAATGACATTTGCATATTAAAACGTAGATATAAGGTGTCTAGTTTCGCTATTTCATCATGATTTCGGGTAGGTTGAGGTCCATGAAACTTTGGGAGGAAATAACAGCTACTCTGAAAAAAAAAAAAACAGTAACGATACAACACGTTTGAGCCAGGATGTGCACTGTACCTTATGTGATAGGCTAGGTCCAAAAAAATAATTAGAAGTGAGACAAGTTGATGTTCAA
Organism: Parhyale hawaiensis; assembly: GCA_001587735.2. Lineage (NCBI taxonomy): Eukaryota > Metazoa > Arthropoda > Malacostraca > Amphipoda > Hyalidae > Parhyale > Parhyale hawaiensis. Next base: position 4,158,978 of record LQNS02020119.1, on the reverse strand, counting down.
AAAATAGTAAAAGACGAGACGAGCTGATGTTTAATGAATAATGAAAAGTGAAACGAGTTGATGTTCCAAGAATAATAAGAAGCGAGACAAGTTGATACTCCAATAAACAATGAGATACGAGACGAGGCGATGTTAAAAAATAATAATGAGAGGTGAGACGAGTTGATGTTAAAAAAATAATTAGAGGCGAGTTGAGTTGATATTCAAAAACTATGAGAGGCGAAACGAGTTGATAGACTAAGCCAACAGCAAAATGAAATACTACAACAGGTGGGGTGCACAAGATAATCATACGATAATCCTTGCTAATCGCTCCATTCCGTTGCTGCGCCCGCTTAATTAGCAGAAAAGTGTGCATCATGCTGAGTTTTCACGCCAAATTTGAAGAGACATCCGGAAATTCTACAACTGTCAGTTGGCAAGGAAACGGGCTCGACGGCTAACATCTTAATAACCTGCCCATCTGGTAGGCACACCATTGTGTTTAAAGATCGCAGCGAAACGTTCAAACAATTTGGCGGAAAAACGCGTTCATTTGACAGTCTTTGAAACTTGTTTTATTTGTAGACCAGAGAAATGACGGATTTAAGATTGGAATGAACCTTATGCATGAGAGTGCGGTGTGACAGATATGGTAGTATGCGTGTTCAACTTATTTTCAGTAGGATACCCACTGCCAATCTGCACTGCATAGTGTCAGTGTATGGGTGTAGTAAAGAACTCATAATACTGTTTGTAAAGTTGGATAATAGTGAAGAAAGGTAATGCCCAGGAATCTTAATTGACCAGCCTTAATAGATCGACTTTCAGCCCGCATGATAGCGTACATCACTAAGATATTACTACCTATCTTCTTCCATTAAAGAGATGACAGAATATTCGATGTAAACATGTAATGGCAATGACTGCATAAATTGCTTAGTAGGAAAAGTGTTCTCACGAAAGTACTGTTTGTCACCGAAGCATCTATCCACTTCTGCCGCCAGTGAATAGTACTAAGAGATTCTGCTTGTCAACGAAGCATTAACCTGAGTGTCCAGTGAATAGTACCCAGAGATTCAACAAATAAATTAGTCAAAGTGAAACAACAGCCACTGTGGCTTGGGAGTGAATGACTGTCACGTTTCTTTCCACATTCGGAGAAGCGTTTTGCCTGAATTCTTAAGAAATTTCCACACTTATGACTCCGAAAATAGCTGTAATGGTTATGACGGAATCTGTTACCTCATCTATTTTAGTGTCGCCAGCAATTCCCTGGTTGTGAAGGAGTAATTTTCCGTGTTAAAACAACCAGTAATTCTCTGGTTATCACGTAACCGTCACAAAAAAAAAAACTGAAATTCTCTAGTGATGACGAAATCAATTACCTCCCCAGCAAAAGTAAACAGCCATTAATATATTAGTCTCTGGTTGAGATATAATTAATCAATTAATCATTCATCGTTTCTGATACGATAGCCACCTATTCGATGCACTCGCGAGATGATTACGACGCGTTATCGAATAATGATCAAACAATTAATATTCTCTCCCAATACAACTGCATGTTCGACTGATGAGCGTACGTTCAATTCGCGCGTTGCTCAACTTGAACACTTGCCAGAGGTATCTTCATTGCTCAATTTTACTGTTAATCTGGACCATTCGCAAGTTGAAAGTCCACTCGGAAATTGAGGGTTAAATTGCATGGTGTGTCATAACGGAGCCACATAGTGTCGAAAGCGATTCCATAATTACAATTGCAGTAATTTTAACCGTTTAGACTCAGTTTAGAGCTTGAATTCACCATTGAACTTCATTGGCTTCTACAATGAGCAGAGTTAAATCACTTACCTTATATCATCTAATTTACTCCAACACTTAATTACCACCCAAAAACAGGACGTTGGTCTTTAGTGGATACAGATGTATTCCTCTATCCGATACACTCAAAGTGCAGCAACAACATTCACTGTATCTTGCTAGGGAAGAACCAAGTAAGGCCCTCAGGATAGAATCAGCTTACCAAAGGCACGTCCATGCAGAGCGTATCACAGACAGGAACATCAAAGCAATCGGTGCGTCGTAAGCTAGTTAAGCCTCGGTGATGAACAATAACGCGTTTTGCACGATCGTTGCACCATGAGGTCGGTGCCAGCCTCGCGTTATCTCCCTCTGTCAGCTCCCGTCTGACTTAGTTGACGCAATCAATACGAATATTGGTGCGCAGCGCACGAAAGGAGGACCGCGTGTTTGGAGCCTAGGTTAGGAAGAGAGCATTTGATTTCAGCCCATTAGTCCAGTCTTGGCGGTGAATTTTCGTCGACTTCAAGTTTCGTTCATCAGTTTCAATGAAGGAATACAAATGTTGCTGCGAGACATATCAGAAGAACAGCTGTTTCGGATCCTGAAGTTCGAAAAGAGCTTTCAATCTTAACTAATTAGTACAACCATCACGACACTTTTTTTTTCGAAGTGAAATATCGGTCATGTACCTCATTAAAGTACTGAAGATATTGCTGTGAAGCAAACCAAGAGAGCACCGTAATAAGAGTGTCTGGTTAGTTAGTCACTTCATAAAAGATAGCATGCGAGTTTAAACAACACAAACACGACAACGAATTCGTCACTTTTAAATCTTGCTCACAATCCCCTCTGGAGTGTTGCAAATATCGCTAGGAAGCTGGGGAAGCGACGACCTCGAATTTAGCGTGTTTCTGTGCCAAAATTAGCAACTGCGCAGTCGCAGGCGGTCGATCCTAAGCCTTCACGCAATCCTGACAACGAATTCGCCACACATGCAGACTGACAAATGGCATCAGCCTCTTTGGCATGTCTCCGAGTATTAGAGTACCTAGACGTAAAAACAATGATGGTAATGAATTTGTTGTGAATCTGTTCATTGGTTTTTGCTTGTGTTACGGAATTTACTGCAAATGATACATCAAAAGTGAAAACTTCATCTGCTAACAATTAATCAAAACTTGAGATCGATGCTATCACCAATTCAAGCCAGTACAATTTCCATCCTGATAGCAAAATCCCGCGTTTTAAAGGGTGAGCAGTCAAGCAGCACCAAAGAAACATATCAACCAAAAGAATTTATTGGAGACGTTCCCACCGAATTGTGGATACTAGCATCGACAAACTCAGGACCTAAAATTGGCGGAAGCATGAGTGAAAAACAAGGAGTTTCTAATGGGAGGAGCAAGCCCAAGCATTTCCTGGGCGAGTAAACACATGGCTTTGTCACGTGATCGAAGCTGGCGTTTGGAGTCCTTGAAGTGGTTGAACTGCTCTCATGTAGTAAGACGAAGGCAGTGATCAGCAAATAAAATTAAGGAAGATACAGAAATATTTTTGCGAGAAAATTGCGTCTGAAGATTTATATCCCAGTGCTCAACCTGTTACGTTCATCATCAGATGGTATACAAGATACAAGTTTCGTTTACATACTTTTATCCGCTCGGAATTTCTTAGATGGTTAATGGCTATAAAAATTTTAGCTCAGGTACTCCTTCCTCCTTCCTATAGAAGCTTCATGAGGCAATGCCGCTCTCTGATTGGATATGCCACTCAGCCAGTTCAAGGGGATAGTTTACTCGGAACCAAGGAGCTTCTATAGAGAGGAGGGAGCCAGGAGCTTCGCCAGTGAAGCTCAAGAGTCTCATATGGCTGTCAGCCAGTCATCGGATGCATCATAGCTGCACAGATTGGTTTGAGAAGCAAATTATAGCAATGACAATCTGAAGTTCAATGCTGGAATCCACTACGCTTGGACAGCGTCAGCTCTAGTAAAGACACATTTTATAAAAGGGGAGAAGACTAAAGACAATAGAAAAAAAGTAAAGCAAACTCAATCCAAATGGTCGCATTACAAAATAAATTAATACTGCAAAGCTACAACATGTGAAGCATCGGAAGGGAAAACACCGTTTGCAGACAAGAGCCTGTAATCCCTCGTGCTCAATAGGAAAATGTCAAGTGCTAATAATTATAGTATAATAAAATAACTTTTTTAGCTACCTTCAACGTAAAACTCAAATTTCTTCCTAGCTCATCCTCTTGGCGTTCAGCAGATCAATTTTCTTCTATCTTTTCCTTAAGAAGGGGATGGAGAGACCTGCCAACCAGCCTACCAAGCAATTAACTAACCAACAAACCAACAAGGAATGTACTATTATATTGCAGCTGTTATTTGCGATTCATTGCAGATTTATTATGATACTTAAAATAATACACTCTTTGTTGGTTGAATGCCTGTTTGGTAGGTTTATAGTGGATAATTCTACTTGTTCCCTCATTCGTTGGTAAAGGTAAAGTCAACTTGACCACACCCTCAACTGAGAAACCAGCACGCAATGGTTTGTGCTGCGGATATAGGCTCACTGGCTCTAGAGGAATAAGTACGGCTGCAGTCGACCACGGTTCATCAAGAACTATGGCGCCAATTCACGGAAAATCCAACGCTCCCCCCCCCACCACCCCACTCATCTCTGAGGAAGGTATGTACCGCCACAACCGCTTTGTACGCCCACCACTGCAGAGTCAGCACACCTAGATCAGCAAAAATCTTGCATGCCTGGGTTGGCCTCGAACCTGCGATACCAGTGGTTTGAGCTCAGAACATAAGCGTGCTGCTACAGAGGTATGGCCATTGCGCTTTCAATATTAGACAAGGTTCAATCATAGATACGATCTCGGGAGGGAACAAGAGGACTCAAACTTAACTCTCAGCTGCTACTGCTGGCAGGTCATAGGCAGATTTGATGTCTGACTTGCAACATATTTTCACACTTCGTATGCATGATACGGATCATTAAGGAACAATTAATGCTTTGTTCTGTGAAATTTCCTCAGATTCCAGCTGGTTACATACGATGATATAAAGCGGAGGAACGGAGGACAAGTTTTGTAAGTAAGAGGTGGTCCACTTTGAGCCAAAGAACAAACATATACTGTGTTCCATAGTAAGAACATAACGAATAATAACATTTCAAACGCTTTATAACTGCAGTGCCAAAGCGCTTTAGAACACCTACCGCACGCACGTTGTTAGTACGGAGGATACAGTCTCTTGACCGGCAAGACAGACGGTGGATTTTTACAGTGCTATAGGCTTGCTGATTCGGCATTCAGGGGCTAATGCGGGGGTACTGACCCTAGCCATGCAGTAATGGAGATGGTCGAGGCGTCGCCGTTGTCGCATGAGCCTTTAATCTCTGACGCCACAGCTCTGAAAATCTGTGATCGACGACAGCTGTGCAGTCGTGCACTGTTCGGGCCAGATGGTATCTGTCAGCAACACGAACCAATGCATGCAGACATTCCACTTGGGGGTCTGCGGTCAAGTTAAATTTAACTTTTCCAGTAAGCGATCGGCGAGTGAGTTGTGTAACAGCAACAGTACTTTATAACAACAAAAAAAATATTTATCAAGAACTCAGCTGTCGTTGTATAACTAGGTTTACAAAAAGGCCTATCACGGCGTTCTCAAAACTTCATTATATTTACCTCCGCCAAGGAGGTTGTATTTTCGTCGTGTTTGTCTGTCTGTCTGTCTCTCTGTCTGTTTCTTTGTCTATTTGTCTGTCTGTCACCAAGATAACGCAAAAAGTTATGAACCGATTTGGATGAAATTTACAGGGATTGCTAGGTATGTCAGGAGGAACAGATGATTAACTTTTGGTGAAGATACGTCCATCCTTTTGTTTGTTTGTTTGTCTACCTCTTTTTTCTCAATGCTATAACTCAAAAAGTTATATATGGATTTTAATGAAATTACCATGAGTTGTTAGGTATATAACAAAGAGTAAATGACCAAATTTTGGTAATGATCCGTTTGTTCGTTTGTCACTGTTTTTAATTATATGCTTGTTAGCACAATAACTCAAAAAATAATGAATGGATCTCAATGAAAACAATAAGGGTTGTTAGTAATGTTAAAAGACATACATGATTAAATTTTGGTGCAGATCGGTTTGATCGTTTTTATGTTTGACTCATGTTTGTCATAACGTTTGTTAACAGTATAACTCCAAATGTTATGAACGGATCTTCAAGAAAATTGAACAAGCTGTTATTACTATGAAAAGATACAAATGATTAGATTTTGGAGTTTATACAAATAAAATTATGGTTTCAGAGCCAATTTGAATTTTTTGCTACCGTTGCCTCACTTGGCGGAGGTATGCGCTCTCAGAGTGCTCTAGTAGGTGATGGGTTCAAATTGCTATACTTAGAAGACTCAGTAAGGAAGATTATGAATTGATGAGCTTATGCCCGCAGGCAGAGATTGATACCGTATAAACAGTAGTTAATAAAGAGCGCGCTGAGGGGAAGTCACGAAACAGGGCTGCTGCGGGGATACTAACCCTAGCCACTGAGAACTTGCATGTTTATTATTGCCGCGCAGGCTATTTACAGTGCCCGTGGGTACAGAACAATATTAAAATTCATCTTAAGGTGAAACTTCAAGTCTGAAACAAATGACAATGGAACCGAAAAAGTGTCATGGGTAAACAACTACAACTGGGAATTATAAAATGGATCTGAGAGGTACCAAGTTCGCGACGATATATTTAGCTACTCTGCCAAGTTCTTATAAATCTGCCTGCGACAGAAAGCCGCAGCAGCTAAAACCTTGGCTTAAAGAGAGGCTACACTCGAACATTTGTGAGTTACAGAGGCTGAGTTAGGATCTTGCATAAGATTCTAAAAGGTTGAAAGAAAATCCGGGTCGTAAAATACACTGAACTAAGGCCTTATGAGTAAAAGAGTTTGAGCTAAGACCTTTTGTGACTAAAAGAGGCTGAACTAAGGCCTTTGTGACTGAAAGAGGATGAACTAAGGACTTTGTGACTAAAAGAGGATGAACTAAGGCCTTTGTGACTAAAAGAGGATGAACTAATGCCTTTGTGACTAAAAGAGGCTGAACTAAGGCCTTTGGGACTAAAAGAGGCAGAACAAATGCCTTTCAGGCTCTTTGTGACCACAAGAAGATGAACTAACGCCTTTACAACTAAAGGAGACTGAAGTTAAGCCAACACTTGAAATCGATATTGGGTGACGTAAGGTCATCTGATTGACTCCATAGGGTGACAATTAATTCAGGGAGGTGTGCCCAAAGCAATCAATAGAGTTTGCTTAGCAAGCATCGGGCAGAAGCGTCCGATAGCAGCGAGCTGAGGCTAGGCAACGCTGGTGGCATGGCTGGTGTGTGTGGTACAATGGTATGAACTATGGCGTCTGAAGCCCGCTAACTTTCATCGCAAAACCGCTAACTTTCATCGTAAAACCGCTAACTTTCATCGTAAAACCGCTAACTTTCATCACAAAACCGCTAACTTTCATCGCAAAACCGCTAACTTTCATCGCAATACCGCTAACTTTCATCGCAAAACCGCTAACTTTCATCGCAATACCGCTAACTTTCATCGGAAGCCGCTAACTTTCATCGGAAGCCGCTAACCTTAATCTAAAAGTCGCTACCTTTACTCTGAAAGCTGCTTAACTTTAATCCGTAAGATGGTAACCCAATCTAAATTCGGCTAACATCAGTCTGAAGGCTGCTAACTTGATTCTGAAAGCCGTTATCTTTACTCCGAATGAAGATAACTTCACTAATTGTAGTTTTAAATCTATGCCGACGTTAAAATCAAACAAACAAAAAAGAAAACTTTCGAATGCCATGGTGCTCTAAAAATAGCCATTCATGATCACTCACTCAGCAAAGGGGTTAATATTACTCTAAGCGCCACTATTTGCGACGTTAGCAAAGGCGACACCTAGCAGCCCAGTGACGACACCTACTACTGCTACTATACTAACTATATTATGTATATATTCCTTCCATTGTAAATACTCATAGCTAAATGGACTCCTAGAATCCCTACCCCCACTTTGGGACGCCTTCACGCGCGGACATGAACGGCACCCCTAAGATACAAGCGCGTATTTCCCAAAGCAATGAGAGAAGCTCACCGAAAACCTTTTTGATTGAAATTTAGAAAAAATCCAACGGAGGGGAGCTGTAGCAAATATACTCCTACAGTTGCCTCTCGTCTTTCAATTGAACTTCGCTATAGAAAATCCAGAAGCTTCCTTTTTCATATGCATGAGAATGCAAAGAAAAGCAACGGGAGGGTTACGATACGCACGCCCAAGTCTTCCTCCGTTCGTTTGGGTATCAAATTCCTTCCTGCAGGGATTTGAAAACTTGGGCCAGCGAAGCAGAAATGAAACTAAACGCAATTGAATCCGTAGAGTTCTTCTTTTTTTTTTTAACCGTGCTGCGTATTTCTCTCCGCAAAGGAAAAATGGAGATTTATGAAAAATTTAAGACGAAGAGGGTATAGAAAATCAAGGCAAGCCCCCCAACCGGTGAGCTCTGTCAGACTTCAATCTATTCCACAGTCACAATAGCACGTTGTATCGGATGAACTTTTCTCCCTCGAGAGTAAAAATATTCTGATTTTAGCTTTAACAACTTTCGATAGAAGTTCTTGGTGTGAAATATCTATATGCGCGAACAGCTTATCTTTATAACTGAATTGATAGCATGGAATTGTGGCATCAGAACATAAATATCATATCTGCAATCCAGGAAAGTCAGGGATTTTTTTTACTAGCTTTCCATTTTTCAGAAATAGTGCTAATACTAAGCTGTGAATATTACCCACGACAGTCCTGATTACTAACAAACCTTCAAGAAGCCCTCGGCTGCTTCTGCTCCGCAGATTTCTGACCATCCTCCAGCTACGACGTCTCTTCGCTAGAAGCTGATTCCAACCATATTTAAATACAGTGCTCACACATGACAATATGCCTAATTGTCGGAAGCGACAGCTAGCTAGGGGCTTTTCGAAATAGCCATCAAATAATTCAGTTATTCCCACTCCGTTTGGTGGTTGTTACGAAACAGAAACTGCAGATCCTGTAGTTACTAAAGGTGTGTGGGCTCGTCATTAATCTTGTTTCAACAGGTAGTACTCATCGACCAAATGTATAGCCGTTGGCCTCTAAAAGGCAAGAAAATGCAGTTTTCTAGATCTACTCACCCTAAATTTGAAAAGATGTGCGGAACTTTCCCATTGGGACTTGCTAAGCCATTGGACATCAAATTACAGCTGACAATTTAGTAAATATTCAGAACAATGATTCCCAAGTTTTTCTGTCCCTGGCACCGATAGACAACAGTGTACATGTTCTTGCACCTAAAAAACATGATTTTTATGACGGAAGAGAATGAAATACATAGCAAATTACTGAAAGAAAATGATATATATAAGCTAATTGTTGAATAACATGAAAAGAATCACACCTCCTGAAAGGTNCAATATTGTACATGTTCTTGCACCTAAAAAACATGATTTTTATGACGGAAGAGAATGAAATACATAGCAAATTACTGAAAGAAAATGATATATATAAGCTAATTGTTGAATAACATGAAAAGAATCACACCTCCTAAAAGGTTACGTCACACCCCCGTGGGGTGCACGCACATCCGGTTGGGGGCCCTAGGGGCCCCAGCGCTAGGAAAAAACAGCTGCGTTATTATTATTATTATTATTAAAACTTCACGCTTGCGCTCCCACGGACAGGTAATACAACCCAAATGAAACATCTTGCAACACCGGGAAGCCCAAAACGTTGCTAAAGGAAATCCAGCCCAAAAACATTAACAGCTGACTTAAACGCCTGCAGGCCAATACGACCAAAAGCCGATGCCGGCAACAAATTCCAAACCTTAGCCGACCAGGGCACGAAGCACCAACAGAACTGATTAGCGTTAGCAAGGAGACACAACGAAACATTCNGGAAATCCAGCAAAAAACCATTAACAGCTGACTTAAACGCCTGCAGGCCAATACGACCAAAAGCCGATGCCGGCAACAAATTCCAAACCTTAGCCGACCAGGGCACGAAGCACCGACAGGACTGATTAGCGTTAGCAAGGAGGCACAACGAAACATTCGTACGCAGAGTAACACGTTTTGGGAGGGGGGGGGGAAGGAAAGAATGTCGCGTGGACCCGCGTCAATAATCCGCTATGCAATATAATATAGTATATTGGTTTATTGGGCGGTCCCTTAGACTCGATCTAGAGGATGAAATGGGAGAAAATTAATTTGTTGATTGCCAAAGAGATGACATATTTAGGAGACATTTGAGCCTGAAATTTACAGGAAACAAATTGCTGTAATATGCTGGAGACTCGAAATTTTTTGAATCTCACTCCACTTAAAAAAACAGTAACTGTATTTCTTGACGTCTTCTTGAGCTTCGGGTCTGAAAGCTTGCTCTTCCCTAAATTACCTGTTGCTCCCGATTCTACATAATATTATGTTGTACATTAACAGTATTCATTTTTTTAGCCGTGCCAGAAGGGTCTCGTTGTTTTGTAGTACTTCTCCTCAATCTTCTTTCTTCAATAATTATAAACTGTTTGCACAAAGATTACGCTCGCCACGCCGAGCAGACTCCAAATTTTCACTACTTCACCGGACTTCATCTACCAATCTCTGTGGCTGGGGTAGCTATTATTGTGATTAAATGTCTTTGATTTCTTTTTTTTTTGTTTCGTTGCTTATTGTTTGAGAACCAAATGGAATGAGATCGACGCAAATTAGTTGCCGTCATTGGGACGGACGGCATCATGGTAAGTAAGAACTAAAATTTCGTCACAGTTTCTCTTGCTCCGCATAGCTCGTAACCTGTAGGTGCAAGAAATTGACATATTTTTGGAGCTTATCTTAAAATGTTGGGTTCCTAGTAAACACGCATACAATAACTTAAACGCTACAATAACTTGAACACCTCATGGCGTAAGACCATCAGCCACGGAGGGAGCAAATTCCATCGCCGTCATTGTTGATGGCCAGGTTTATCTAGATTTTTGGCCTCTTCCAAATCTAGATCAAACCACCTGACTCCCTGCAAAATATATGAACATTGCTCAACTCATTTTCCCTCTTTTTGGCTGGAGAGACAAATTTCAACGCAGTTATTTTTCATGGCCAAATAACTCTAAGTTTTTTCATGTTTTTTTTTTCATATTTCAGTTAACCACTTGACTGCCTAAAAATTCCTTCTGCCTCCTTCTGGAAAGGCAACAAAAGTCATCGCCATCATTTTTGATGGAAAGCTAAATCTAGTTTTTTAGGCATTGGTCACATCTAGGTCAACGCACCAGGCTCCCTGCAAAAATTATGAACATTGCACAATTCCTTCACCATCTTTTTGGGTGGACAGACAAATCTATTATCTATACTTATTAAATCTTCAACGAAAACATGATCACCTCTCTCACTTCGTTCGTGGGTGATAAAAAACAACGTACAGTTAGCTACGGTACCTGTTTATCTCTTGGTTTTCTGTCACGTTTGAAGCATCGTCACAGTTCACTTACTAGAGTAGCTACGTCATATCTGAGTGTATGCGCAACGCCCCTAAAATGTTCAGAATTGTGACGTCAAAATTACGTCACGCCACAGTGGAAACACCAAAGATTCTTCCCTGCAACAGTGGCGTGACGCAATTGTGACGTCACAGTTCTGAAAATTCAATCGCTCAGCAATTAAACTCAAATCTGACACAACTATCTTTTGTAAATGAACTGCAGCGTCGTCAAAGACGGTTCTTAGAGTAAATCTGATGGTATCATGGATACGGACGCAGCACGGGCTATTTACTGATAAAGCTGTTGCCAAATTTAAAATACTTTACGTTGCTGCTCTGTGAGCAATGCCTAACCAAATTGAAAATAGCGGTGTTAGTCTCAGCTGACATTGGAAAGCAAAGAGTAAACTAGAATGATTACAGCAACATTAGTAGCTGCATTACAACCATGGCCATAAATAATACAGAGCTATCGAAGCACTTTCTTTGTCATCATTTTTTGAATGCGGATGCACAAGCATGTATTGGAGAATGGTGAATATAAATCAATTTTGATAGCAATAAAATTTCTTACGGCGGAACCAACATAATCTCGAGGACATCCAAGGATTAAATGCATCACAGGAAGTTTCATAACTTTAGATGCAATTTACAGGTCAGTTTGTCACCTAACCGAACTTCATTTGTTACAATAATTGAGCATATTTCCAGTTAATAAAGATAAAAGTAAAATCGTCGTTACTTGAATAACAGTTGTTTTCTTTAATTAATTAATTAATATTTTATTCTATTGAAAGTAAGTTTTGAGTTCTTCAAACAGAGTTGCACTTTTGATAAATTGAATTACACACGTTCACTTCTGGAAAAATGAATTTTACTTTCAGCAAACTGAATGTCCTTTTCACAGAGTAGAGCTCACTTGTGACAAACCAAGTTTTATTTTTGTCGAGATGAATGTCATTTCGCCGCACTGAATTCTTTTTTAGAGAAACCCAGTCTCAATTATGCTCAATAATAGTACGTCTTTCGCGACAAATCGACATGGAAATAATCATACAGATGCTCGGGTATAGTCGACTAAATGGTTGAGAGGGATCGGCTGCCTCCGGGCACTTTGCTCAGCCAACAAAATGCACCAGCGTTGGTTGCATTAATGCCGGCGATAATAATTCACTGGTGCAGTGAAAATCTAATTAGAGGCAGCGTGTTACCAGAAGGAGCTGCCAGAAGTTAAAGTGAAGGATGGTAGAGCTCATGTGAGTGTAAGCCGAGTGTGCACGCTCAGACCTTCCTCCTTCTTCTCTTCAACAATTATTGCTTTACTTACTGATAACTTTGGTATAACGTTCTGGCAGTACTCTGCCCAAGTTATATATATATATATATACGTCGCATTGGCCTGATAGAGGTACATCCCCTCCGAGAACCTTGTAGGTTAGGTGCCAGGACTGGTTCTGCTTAATATCCTATATCAAATATAGGTCTTTATACGGGTTCACAGTGTTCTATGCTTCATATTTCACTACAGGAACCAGTCCTGGAGGATCTAACCTACAAGGTTGGCGGGGTAAAAGCTCATTGTAAGGGGGCTGGTAGTAGGGTGGATGGTGACAGCACAAAAAAATTTTGACCGTTTTATTATCGAAGAGTGGGCGAGAAGTCCAACGTAGATTTATTTTCCTTCAAAATGAGACCAAATTTGCAGTAAATCTACGGATTTTAATGTGTTTTTTTCAGTTTTGAAGATTAAGGCGGTTAGGTGGCCAGGATTTTGGTACCTCTATCGAACCAGAAGGCCATCTAATAGGCTGTTTTTCAATATTGTTGGCCTTCTAATAGCTCATATCGAAATATATATATATATATATAAAAATTTAGCATGGAAAAATGATATGTATAACCTTGCCTTGCCATTGGAATCTTTGATATGATTGTCTGAATTATAGATTATGATGTAGCTCATCTCCTGTTCAAGCCTATAATATTATACACCTTAGAATTTCTTTCTTTTCTAAAATAGCTTTAACCATTAAACTCGTTGATATAATTTTCTCTTCAAGAATTGTCTTGATCTTAGATCTGCTTTAATGTCATCTTCTGCAGATAAATTGCAATAATCAATGAGTTATGCGCAATGACGTCTGTTTACAAGTTGCCACATCCGCTTACGGGTACAGCTCATGCCATCTTTAATATTCGTTGAACTTTATTTATGGTGAATCTTCTCGTCCCCCTATAACTATTAACTTCAAATCATTCATGACCTTTTCCCCACTTTATCAGGAACGTCACAGTTCATCTATACCTTCCATTATGATATTGATGCCTCCGTGTGCACTACAACGATCTAACAGAGGAAGAAAGAAGAGGCATACAGTAAGTCGACAGAAGTGTGGAACCTATTCAGGAGTGTTCTCACACAGGATCAAAGTGCATGAGAACAGTTAGTCTGGATAGAAGAGAAGGAACAGAAGAAAGAACTAGAGCACTCTGAAAGCGCATACCTCCGCCAATCAACGCAACGGCAAAGAAAAAAATTGAAATTGTTTCTGACGCCATGCTCTTGTATCAACGCCAAAATCTAATCATTTGTGCCTTTCAACAGTATTAACAATTTCAGTAGTTTTTCTTACAGATCTGTTAAAAAATTTTTGAGTTATGCTGCTAAGAAATATTCTACAAACTCACAAACGGACAAACCGATCATCACTAGAATTATATCATTTATTTCTTTAATATTACCAACAACTCCTATAAATTTCATGCCGATCCAGTGACAATTTTTTAGTTATTGTGCTAGCAAGCATAAAATTAGAAACAGTGACAAACTAACGAAAGAATCATACATCATCACAAAAATTTGGTCATTTACTCTTCGTGATATACCTAACAACTGGTGTAAATATCATAAGAATCCGTTTATCACTTTTTGAGTTATGGCATTGGGAAGATTGGGGCAGATAAACAAACAAACAAACAAACAAACGGATGAACGGATCTTCACAAAAACTTAACCATCTGTTCCTCCTAACATACAAAACAATCCCTATGAATTTCGTCAAAATTCGTCCATAACTTTTAGAGTTATCTTGGTAACAGACAAACCCGACGAAAACATAACCTCCTTGGCGGAGGTAATAATCAGTAAGAGTATGACAACGGTCCGAAGCACAGTGAACACGAAAAGTAGATCGACGTCCCAAAGACCTAGCTAAAGCTGAAGAAACTTATAACCCCCCCCCCCCTCCAGGGGAGGGGCGTTGTTGCACAAACACAGGATGGGTGAACCTGACTAGTTGAACCCAATGGTCCATTATATGCCCCCCTGAGAGTGATACCTTCCATTCAATATCCTAATTGACCTACCCTTATTGTTTTGTTATGAGTGTTATTACCTCCGCCAAGGAGGTTATGTTTTCCTCGCGTTAGTCCCTTTGTCTGTCTTATGTCTGTCTGTCACAAAGATAACTCAAAAAGTTATGAACCAATTTAGACGAAATTTACAGGGATTGTTAGGCATGTTAGGAGAAACAGATGATTAACTTTTGGTGTACATCCGTTTGTTTGTTTGTCTGCCTCATTTTCCTCAATGCCATAACTCAAAGAGTTATGGATGAATGTTGATGAAACTAATATGAATTTTTAGGTATATAACAAAGAGTATATGACCAAATTTTGGTAATGATCCGTTTGTTCGTTCGTTCGTTCGCTTGTCACTGTTTTTAATTTTATGCTTGTTAGCACAATAACTCAAAAAATGATGAGTGGATCTTTATGAAATTTATAGGGGTTGTTAGTAATGTTAAACGACATGAATGATTAAACTTTGGTGCAGATCGATTTGTTTGTTTGTATGTGTGACTCATGTTTGTCAGAACATTTGTTAGCAGTATAACTCAAAAAGTTAGGAATGGATCGTCAAGAAAATTGCACACGCTGTTATTACTATCAAAAGGCACAAATGATTAGATT
>LQNS02020119.1:4097682-4131725 GCA_001587735.2 Parhyale hawaiensis | reverse complement strand
CTGTCACGCTCTATGGGAATAAGATAGGAGAAAATTCAGGTGCCGAAGATGGTATCTTGGATACGGGGGTCGCACTTGGGCGCTCCAGCTGAGGGACCTGAGCTCGCCTGCATGATCGTCTCTGGACATATGTTTAGGTGCCGAAGACGGTATCTTGGATACGAAGGTCGCACAATATATATATATATCCATTTTTTAGGCAGAACGCTGAATTTTCATTCAAGAAGCCTCTGAACCGTAATAGGCACAGGAGACAGCGGGGGTTTTCCTGAGGTGCTAATTTTCTACCGTCATCTATAATAACGCCCGGGCCACTAGTGCAGCTATAATTCTACGAAAAAAAGTGAATTTTTAATTATTCAGAAAACTGAATCATAACAAAAACTAGAACACTCTGAGAGCGCATATATTCGCCAAGCAAGGTAATGAAAAATTTAAATTGGTTCTGAAAATACGATTTTTTGCATCAAAATCTAATCATGAGTATGCCTTTTAATAGAATTAACAGCTTCTGTAATTTTCTTGAAGATCCGTTCGTAACTTCTTGAATTATTGTGATAGCAAGTATAAAATCAAACGCAGCGACAAACAGACGAAAGAACACATAGATCATCACAAAAACTTGGTCATATACTCTTCGTTATCTAACAACTCATGTAAATATCATGAAACTGCGTCCATAACTTTTTGAGTTTTGGTACTAAGATAAAATAGGCAGGTAGACAAACAAACAGATGGACGGATTTTCACCAATAGTCAATCATCTGTTACTGTAAACATGCCTATATAATCTCTGTAAATTTCGTTAAGATCTGTTAAAAACTTTTTGAATTATCTTGGTCCAGTTGAGCCAACAATGTTTTTGCTACATATAGGAAAAATAGCCTCAGAAATGACAAATTTCAATGAAGTTTGGCTCAGCTGGATATAACTGCATATGATTGGAATCATAGCTACGGACATAAATATAATGCAAAGAAGCAAGTACGGAATCCACTGCATGTGACGTCATCGATGTCGTAAATTTTCTCATAACAGTACTGTAAAAATAACTATCTGTCTTCGTTCATCCGTGAAAGACATTCTTCAGTGCGTGAATTAAATCAAATATGCATCCATTCTGTTAATTACGACTGGCATTGTTATTTTAGCAGGGTTCGTTTCTAATTGTCGTTCAACACAAAAGCAACGCTACAGCAAATAATATCTTTTAGCAATAAATAATAAACTCACACGGCAACAGTGTTTCACTAGAAAACGGAATATTTTCATAGCTAATCCAGATTTCTAATTTTCTTTTTTCAATTCAAACCACCTCCATAATCCAAATAACCTCAGCATTACAAATCTTTGCTTTGTCGTTAAATTAAGACAATAGATGTCATTGATTGGATTGGAAAAATTGAGCTGAGCTAAACCTCGTTATTTTGACTTATCTGGAGCTTCTGACAGACGTGTTGGCTTCACCTCACTGGGTTGAGTTTCAAGCTTTGAGCTTGAACCGATTACACTTGAAACTCCAAAAAACTGACTCCTTCTTTCAACACGCAGGTTTCAGTCCCGTAAACGGACTACTGTTGATTACACCTGCATCCTGCAACATGATTCAAAGTGACGAAACCAACGTTCCTGACATGGAGTTTCCGAAAAATCGGAGCTTGTAGATTTAACTTGGCCACGTCAATGGGTGACACCTCAACTCAGTGAAAATAAAGAATTCGCACAGCTCAAATACGATTATTAAGTTTCCGTACTTCAGACCAACTCTATTGCAAATTATAAAATCGACAGTAAATAAACATTACTCAATGACATGAACGACTATGCGGAATTCACTCTTTAGCATTCCTCACTTCAGATCAAATTCACATAAACAAAGATGCATAACACAAATCTCACATTTACACAATAGAGAATAATTTCTTTCAATTGCACAATATGTGTTTTTCTTTCTGTCACACGAACGTCATTTGCAATTACCCATAAATTAGTTACCCTCAGTAGAAAAGAACATCGACTAGTACTCAAGTTTCATAATTATGCATATATGTACTTCTCTTTATTCAGTCTCACGCTATCGCGAAGCGACACATTGCCCAGATATGCTCGCTAAAGAACGAGCAACATCGCATGCATAATCACATTTTGCATTTCTATGCATTTCAGACTAACGCACGTCACTGCAAATAACGTCAGCATCGCAACTCCCTCTTCAGTTGAACAGAGAATAACTTCATTTGGAGAGCGCAGACCTCGACATCTTCTGTTCAGGAGAACTCGCTCGGTCTGGACGCGCCCGTTTCACTTTTGCATTCCAGTTTCTCCTGTTGCTGCCTGCGAGGTAAATGTTCCCCCCTGAATTGGCGCTCTTCGACGCACAAACAGCGCAGTCTCCCATTCATCTTCGAAGCATCATTTTTGAATTGCAAATCCTTATCTGCACCGGAGCGTTCGGAGCAAACTCGTCCGTTCGTATGGAAGGGGAAGCGCTCAAAGCCGTAATCCTTCTCTATGTAACGCGCTGCACGACACGCTAGAGAAAGATGCGCGCCATGCAAAAAGGATAAAAAAACATGGTTGCTCCTATACATGCACCTACTGATATGCTCTGCAGCATGTGGAGGTTGCTGGCAACGGATATTAAGTTGATGTTAAATCCTTAACAGTTTCCCAAGCAACATAACGCTAGACAGTTAGAGAAATATCCCGCTCGTCTAGAGAAACAAGGTTGTTCCTATATACCTACAATTATGTACATATATTCTCTGGAGCATATACAGACAAAAACAAGTTAGAGAAGAATCCAGCGCGAGAAAAGAAATATAGTTCTTCTTATATTCATGCATATGGAGAAGCTATTCGCTTCAGCGTAGAAAGTCAGCCCGTAATGGAATTAACTATACATACGTCAAATACAAAGAAAGTTTGCATGAACATGAACGCAATTTGAATTCAACACGATATAACATGAACGCAATTCGACACCAACATGACAAAACATGAACGCAATTTGACTTCAATACGGCGTAGCATGAACGCAATTTGAACTGGACATCTTTAAAATCCAAAGTGAACGCAGTTCGAATTGACTTCGACAAGTGTTATTCTCGTGCTCAACGCAGTTTGAATTGAGCAACTCCTATCCCGACTTTGAGGCATTTTACATTCAACAACGCTTACCTCTGCCGTGACTGTAGCTTGAATTTAACGAGACTCATAGCCCACATACATAGATTAAAACGGTTAAATTCAGCAATACTTGCTTCCGACATGGCCACACTTTGCCTCCAACAATTCATATTCCTGTCATGAATACATTTTGAAGTCAGCTCCGTCATACCTTGAGTATATTAAGGATCTTTGGATGACGTCCAGGCGACGTTGTCCACATCCCCTCACGTGCGTCAGGATGCTGGGTTTCTTCTGCTGGGCCGCAATTAGCGACCAAAGGGAGAAACAGCAGCGAAATATCTCCGCAGTGCATGTAACCCCTGAACGCTGGTCTATCTGGTATTTTTTCCTGAATAACAATCTAGCAAATTATTGAATTTTATAACTTTCATAAAATGGCACTTCGAAAATTTCGTGGCAGTTGGTTTTAAACAGTCTTCTTCTGCATACAGTGACGCTCTTAAAATAATTTGTCACTAGGACTTTGTCAACATCTCTGCTTGGATTGCGTACATCACAAGTCCCTACAGTCTTTTTTGAGTGTCAGGCGATAATCCGTTCACTCACAGTGATACGTTCCAGAACTTCCCAAACGTAATATCGGATCTCTGTGTTGTCCTAGTTACAATTGGAGACACCCAAGTCGCTAGTGGTACTCGTACTGTTGCATGCTTCAAATGTGAACAATTTTTGAGTAGCTTCAAGTAATTCTATCTTTTTTACGTACCTGCCATCCAAAGCGGAGCACAGCACTCGATAGTCGACAGTTATATTGATTCCACAGAGTGAGGATCACCTCTACTTCGCGTGACGAGAAAGTACGTAGCTAAAACCCATCCTCCCATAGCAATAACTCTAACCACACGTTCTTCAAAGGTACCATCGTTTTACAGTCTCACTCAAAGCGTCTTAAAACTATCTTCTATTTCATGTCCATCACTACTGGTATATGATGTGGACTTTAAGAGGGTTGAATCTGTTCCGGATATAAAAAACTCGAATTTTGGTGCAATTTAAAATGATGTTATTCGTTACCGAACATTGCCAGATACTTTACAAACACCGCTCACAGAGAGCACGTCTCGCATCTCTTCCGTTGATTTTACAGCAGCTAATACCAGCGTGACGTCAGCAGCTAATGGAAGAGGGACTGCATCCGTGACCCATTGCCATTGATCATGATGAGGAAAATTACTGACCCGAGCACATTGTCTTGTGGTACTCCACTGAGTACCGACTGTCTTGAGGACACTGGTAGACTGACGATTGCACTTTACGTTCATTCAGACAGAAAGGCTTCAAGTAACCGAAGATACTCTCCACGGATACCCATATGGAAAACTTTCAATAGTAAAATTCCGTGGTCAACTTTGAATGAAAAACCTTCGCAAAACCCCAAGTATACTCTGTCTACATTCAGTTCTTGACGCAGCGACTCTCTCATGGAATTATAGAGTTCCATAATGTTCCAACAGTTGTGAAATAGTGAAACATTTATGTCGAACACCATTTTGTTTTGATGTGTGTAGGTCATTCCTTTCTAAATGCCGTACTAGGTGTTTGCGGTAGACCCTTTTTATAGAACGTTTCCTTTACGTGGCTAGTTAGTGACACAGGTCTAACATTAGGTGGCTCCGTACTGTTTCCAATATGGGGACTGGAGTAATGATTACATGTTCATGAGTGTTCGATATTATCCTATCGTCCAATCGCTTACGCCATATAAGGTAAAACGGACAAAAAAAATAGCAAGCTTGCACACTTTAAGGCTTTTTGCAGGAACATTATCTGGTCCTGAAGTAATATTTCTACTAAGTTGAAAGTTCATCGATGGCCAACTCGATACTTACTTTTGTGAATTCAAAGCGTGTCAAGTAGTTACCAGCTGCTTCAATTGATATTTCTATACATTAGTCGCTTGCTCAGAACAGTTTTTCAAGTTCAAGAGGTTCATATTCCCATTAGGGAGACATTTTTAGCTTCAACAGTTAATATTCCAGCCACGGTAGCAGCATGTTTACGTTCGCAGCTCTATACACCTTGTGTCACTCGTTCGAGGCCAACCCAGGTAAGCGAGCTCTTTGCTGATCTAGGTGTGCTGACTCGACAGTTGTGTGCATGCGCTGGGCCGTGGCGGAACTTGCCTTCCTCAGAGATGAGGGGGGTGGGGGGTTGCGGGTCATTTGAACCTTCCGTCCAATTGGCGCCATAGTTCTTGGTGACCCGTGGTCGACTGCAGCCGCACTTACTCCTCTGGCGACAGTGGGCCTATACCCGCAGCACAAGCCAGTGCATGTGGGTTTCCCAGTTGAGGGTGCGGTCTAAGTTGACTTTACCTATACCTGTTATGGAACCATTTCAGCGTCAACAGTTCATATTCCCGTTATGAAAGCATTTTTTAACTTCGCCAGTTCACATTTTCTACCATGGAGATGTTTTCCTAACATTGCATATTTCTATCATGGAGATATCATAACTCACAACAGTCCATATTCCCGTTAAGAAAATGATTTTAGCTTCAACAGTTCATAGGTATATATACCTGTCATATAGATATTGTAACTTCAACAGTTCCTATGGCCGTCATGGAGACATTTAACATCAATGGTCCATATTCCCGTCATCGAGACATCTTAACTTTAATGGTCTATACTCCCGTCATGGAAGCAATGTGAATTCGACAGATCGACAACATCACTGCATTTTAAATTCAGAAGCAACTGTTCTGCATGACATGAACGGCCCCCGATACAGATATAACCTGTATACAAACACAACAAATGTCACGCATTGGAACAGAGAAACGAGCAGCAGTGGACCAGTACACATAGCTAGAGATGACACAGCACATTTATTTCCTCGGGCCCAACCGAGCTCTTCTAATCCCACGGTAATCCTCCCGACGTCCGTAACAGCTATACGAGGGTCAACCTGCGCTCTGTTCATGCAGTGCTGCAGTTGTGTTGGGAGGGTAGCTGGATGTTGCAGGCATGCTGCGCTATGTTGCGCTGTGTTACAAGCATGCTGCGCTATACTGCAGGTATGCTAAACTATATTCCAGGCATTGTGAGCTATGTTGCGTGGCTGCACGCATGCTGAACTATGTTGCGCTGGGGTATAACCACACTGCGCTGTGTTGCAGACATGCAGCGCTATCTTACAGGCATGGTGTGCTGTGCTAAGGCATGGTAAGCTACGTATCAGTCAAGATGTTCTTCGTTACAGGTAGGGTGTGGGTTGGCCCGAGCAACATTGACTCGTGGGTCCCACAGGGAAGTACAAGGTGGGAAGATGGGTAACTTGTGGGTACCTATGGGCATAATGTGAACTCTTACTGGGGCACCAACAACTGGACTGCTCCGTGTTATGACCACCTGGGCCCATTAAGGTTTTTCCACCGTGGGCAATATGTGGTGTTTTTCATATGAATAAAAAATGTGGGATTTCCTCCTATATCCCACGTCGCTAATATTGTGGGTCTTCACACATTACACCAACGTGGGCTTGTGGGTTTTCCCAACGTGGGCAACGATGGTGATTCCCACATGGGTCACAAATGGGCTGTACAGCAGCTACGAGTATATTTCACATTCGGTAATACATATATTGAATATTACATTAGGATACAATTTGCCATCAAAAGGCATGTAATATTTAAGTTACAATGTAGTTAATAACATATACAACAAAAAATAATTACTGAACATTAGCTTTAGCAGTGATTTGACCTGCCATGTAAATAGATTGTCGTGGATGAATGGGCTAAGGCGTCAATGTAAGGAATGCGCTGGCTGCAGGTTCGATTCCAGGCTGGGGAAAGGGGGATTTAGTGGGCAATTCATGAGATATGCATGGATTATATCTGGGTTTCCCATGGGACAATTACCGAAAAACTTTTTGAAAAATTACTTGATTGCCTTATGGACATGCCAGGTGGGCAAGAACAGGGTTTTCTATGTGGAATCCACTCAAAAACTTTACAAAAAAATTACCTGGGACCCATACGGGTGTTCCACATAGGCGCCAATGGGTTTCTCACCTGGCCTCAATGGACTTCCCACTTAGGCCCCACGTGGCATAATGCTTCACTGTTGCTCGGAACTTTAGAGTCATTATGCGGTAAGTTATGGGCATGGAGCGTGATTTTACTTACGGTAAGGATAGTTGATATACTATGATATTTACCTCCGCCAAGGAGGTTATGTTTTCGTCGTGTTTGTCTGTCTCTCTGTCTGTCTCTTTGTTGGTCTGCCTATCTGTCTGTCACCAAGATAACTCAAAAAGTTATGAACCTATTTGAACGAAATTTATGGTACGTTAGGAGAACACAGATGATTAACTTTTGATGAAAATATGTCCATCCGTTTGTTTGTTCGTTTGTCTGCCTCATTTTTCTCAATGCTATATCTCAAGAAGTTATGAATGGATTTTTATGAAATTAGCTTGAGTTGTTAGGTATATAACAAAGACTAAATTACCGAATTTTGGTATTGATCCGTTGGTTCATTCGTTCGTTTGTCACTGTTTTTAATTTTATGCTTGTTAGCACAATAACTCAAAAAATAATGAATGAATCGTTAACAAATTTATAGGGGTTAGTAATAATCTTGAAAGGCATGAATGGTTGGATTTTGGTGTAGATCGGTTTGTTCGTTTGTACGTTTGACTCATGTTTGTCATAACGTTTGTTAGCTATATAACTTAAAAATTTACGAACGGATCTTCAAGAAAATTGCACAAGCTGTTATTACTATCAAAAGGCACAAATGGTTAGATTTTGGAGTTTATACAAAGAAAATTATGGTTTCAGAACCAATTTGAATTTTTTGCTACACTTTGCCTCGCTTGACGAAGGTATGGGGCTTCAGAGTGCTCTAGTTTAGTTATGGTGCGCTATGTTACCGTCAAGCTACAGTGATGTTTTAGGTGTGGCGCACTAGGTTATAGGAATGATGTTGTTATGCAGTATTACAACACGGTGCGCTACGTTACTAGAATATTGAACTACTACAGTATGTTACCGTTAATATGCTCTGCGTTACAGCTTGGTATGGTACTCTGCTTCGTGTCGCAGGGAAGCCACAGGGCCCTGCGTGTAACTGGATCGTGATATTTCATGTATCACGATAAAAAAGATTTACTTATACAAGGTAACTACATCATTACCAATGCAAGCCAGGAGGGGTTGTGGCAGGTCGTGCTTTCCCAAACTATTTCCTAGTCCTAGGATGCCTTTTCTTTGTAATATCATTATTAACAGAATATCATTAATAACAGAATATCATTATTACCAGAATATCATTATTAACAGAATATCATTATTAACAGAATATCATTAACAACAGAATATCATTATTAACAGAATATCATTATTAATAGAATATCATCATTAACAGAATATCATTATTAATAGAATATCATTATTAACACAATATCATTATTAACACAATATCATTATTAATAGAATAACGAAGGCTCAAGCTCCCACTAAGAACAAAATTCACGCATCCTCTCTCTTGACAGGATATATAACTTTTGTTATTGTTTTCCTTTTCGTGCACTGTCTGGTTCATGCTGAGAAGAGAATGAAGGCGCGCTTTCTAAGCAAGAAAAGTACTTTTCTCTGTTTCTACATTTTCATTTTTTGATCCACTCCCAGGCTCTCATAAATAACGAAAATATGAGACGCTCACAAAACAGGAGCTGCATATGTTTTTTTTTTTTATTATTATCTATGTTACACTTTTATTTTAGTCTACTCCCCGTCTCTCGTAAAGAACAAAATCATGGCGCACTTTTTATATTTTTACACTTTCATATTGATTCACTTCCTAGCTCTCACACACAAAAAAAAACAATATTATAGTACTCTTCCCAGACACGCGATGCATAATAAATATTGCATATTTTTTGCTTTATTATAATCCTCAATACTCTTGCTATTGTCATTATAGTGCAAGCCCCGGCTCCCACTAAGAACAAAATTACGGTACGCTTTCTAGGCACGGGATGCATATTTACTGGATTATTATCATAATCAATACTCTTGCTATTATCACTACAGCGCAAGCCTCGACTCCCACTAAGAAGAAAATTACGGTACACTTTCTAGGCACGGGATGCATATTTACTGGATTATTATCATCATTAATTCTCCTACTATTATCACTACAGCCCAAGCCTCGACTCCCACTAAGAACAAAATTAAGGCACGTCCGCTATAGATCACCCCGGGCATCTAGCATTGATCAGACCATGGCCGCATCAATACTTCATTCAAGTCGGCCCTCACGTGACTACCATTACTCATGTCGCACGTAGCCATGACCGGGTCTGTTCAAGGTGTCTTCATGGCCCTAGTCGTTGACGCTGTCACCACTTTTGGTTGTGGAAGATGAACTATAATACATTGAATTAAAATAAAAGCTCTTGCATGATTGGCAATCAGCTATTTTTTATATACTTTAGAGAAGAGCACCATTGCACAGGTGATAAAATCAACTCCTTTGGGGCACTCCAAATGACAGAAAAATTTGCATCAGTCAGCTATTTCATTTTTTCTTTCTCCAAATCACAAAAAAGTTAAGTCGACACGCGAATTGCAGCTAACCCAGCTACGTCCAATTAAACTTAAAAATTAAAATAAAATAATAGCAATTTACGCTATTACCCCCATCTAAAATAAAGCTTTAATCTGAAAGTAGTTGATCCAAGTTCGTTCAATGAAACTATAGCTTTATGCATAACATTTAGATTTTTTCTCAAAAGTTCTAAAATTTTGCTTTTGATCATTAGTGATTTTATTATGAACGATCAAAAGCAAAATTTTAGAACTTTGGAGAAAAAATCTAAATGTTATGTGAAACTGTGTGCTGATTTGAAATACCTTAAATATGGCTTTATGATAAACGCGAGGAAACCCCATTACATTGCAAAAAAAAAATGAAACTTTATACTGGATAACAATCAACTTCCAGAACGCTCAAAATGTGCAGTTGTTAACAACTTATATCCCAGACTTGTACGTTTAACGGATGACAGACAAGAAACCTGCAACCGTTCGTATAAATTATGTGCCCCAACGTGAAAGTCCAAAGAGGGTTATTCCTATAATTACACTGTATAACAGTGAAAAAATGAAATTAAACAACGCTTTTCTTGGAGTATTTTCTGGGTAGATCACGAAAATCACTTCCGTTTCTTTCTGTGACCCCCCCCCCCAGTTTTTCGTAAATAGCAGTGCAAGCAATGTCTATCTTATCGGTATGCCCATCTTAACGTAATAAATGGCATACAAATGGAGGTATCTGGAGTCTCTCTAGACTAACTCTCGCATATGGCAAGTACAGTGGAAAGCTAGTGTCTAGATACCATAGCTGACAGCGACTCAACCCATTAGTCTGCCTCAAGGAGGTTTTATAAAATGAAGCCTTTTTAGTCTGCCTGTGGGGACTGAAATGATAGGGTGACTCCTGTTCTTTCGTCAGGCAAACTGTGGTGTTTCTTACCAGTTTTTCTCTGCTCTGTAGTTTCGTCCACTGCAACAGCATCGGCAAGAAAAACATTGGAGATAATTCTCAAAGAGCTATTTTCCCTCTCAAGGGCAAGGGAAAATCCCATAGCGAACTTAAAGATAACCTTATGCTCTCCGAAATTATCGAGTGTTTGACGGTGAAGAGTAATAGAGGAGCTTGTTAATAGGTAACAGAGTTAAAATGGATAGAGGATGCAATACTTCGCCAGATGAGTTTTGTTATACATGTGGATGCGTTACATTAAGGCAATACACCAAACAGTTGACTCAACGCGTAAAGAAACTGATGAGTTTTACTTCGGATGTAAAGTAGGTGACCTCTACATTCAAGCGATATTCATGTACCACAGCCGCCCTCTGAACTTCCAGGCGATGACCCGGTCGAGCAGCTCAAACGATACAGAATTTCAAGATAAAAAGGATAGGACACAGCTTGTGTCCCATGTTAGAATCATCATCGCTGCCCACATTGGGAAAACCGACATGAACCCACGTTGGTGTAATGTGAGAAAACCCACAATATTAGCGATGTGGGATATAGGCGGAAATCCCACATTTTATTCACATGAAAAACACCACATATTGCCCAAGGTGGAAAAAACCATCATGGGCTCAGGTGGTCACCCAACCCGAACTCAGTGATCTAGTTCTTGATCAAACGCTTACTGAACTCCTGGTTTCGCGTTTGCAACAATGACACCTGTTGGATGAAGATGCTCGATTTACAGTACTTAGGAAGCGTTCTACATATCTACAGGCATTCTTCACTTTGGAAAACAGTTCGATTTCTTGTAATGGTATCAAAGGCCTATTCAGTGCCCCTGAGCTGTTCTATGAACGAAATGAAAGGAGGTTATTCATTGATGGATCCCTTTACAGCATAAAAGCAGTTCTTTTGCACATTGGTAAGACCATGCCTTCAGTTCCATTTATTCACTCAGTCATTTCAAAAGCGACATGTGAGAACTTTGCTTTTGTTTTAGACTGCATAATATTCAAAGAGCATGAGTGGTTAAATTGTGAAGACTTGAAAGCAGTAGCCATACTTAATAGATTATAAACTGGATGAAGGTAGAATCAACTTTGGCTATACCATCCACTGGGGAACTCACACGCACTGGTTTGTGCTGCAGATATATGCCAGCTGGCCCCAGAGGAGTAAGTACAACTACAGCCGACCATGGGTCGCTAAGAACTATGGCGCCGAAACGGAAGGTTGAACGACCCTAGCCCCCTACCCTCCATTTCCTGGTCAGGCAGGTGCCCCCACACAGTTCCGCATACCAAACAATTGCCGACTCAGCACGCCGGATGCCACAAAGATCACCCGGCAGGCAGGCTCGATCCTCTAGCACAGAAGTCAGACACGCATGGCATGCTGCTGTGGTGGGCACACCAAATTTAGGTGTTTTCCTATTAAGTAAGCAATAAAGCGAGATCAGAACATAATATACGCACAGAGTGGCCACCTTGGGAATTTGTGACGCTTGGATGCCGTAATGTAATTCATGGGCACTAGTTAAGAAGGAGAAAATGAAATTTCCACCGTTGCATATAGAACTAAGCCTTTTGAAGCATATTTACCAAATGCGACATAACAAGCCATCTTTCCAGCCTCTCAAAAGAATATTCCCTAAAATAAGTGATGTCAAGATTAAGGAGATTATATTTACAAGCTTATAAATGACAACGACTTTAAGGCCAAAAATGGATGGATCTGAGCTAGCACCATGGTATATATTCAGAGATGTATGCTAAGGGCTTCTGGGAAAGCACATAGAATCTCAGCGAGTGCGTAAAGTGGAGAGGCTAATCAAATGCTACCAAGATCTCGGACTCACGGAAAATACGCCTTCTTTATTCTCATCTATCCTTCATCTCATAGAATACCGCAGATAAGAGTGAAGAACATGGAAACAGGTTCCATCACGATATGGCGTCAATGGAAAACAGGTAGGTACGAGGGATACTAGAGTGCTATGCTGGCGGACGTCTGTTGGGACCAGCTGAGTGACACACCTGATACTACTTGTAAAAGGAGTTAATACCAGATTGTAGGTTAATACACTGTGAAATGCTAAGATACATGCTGATTCATTATATACTTTTCAAATTAACACAAGATAATAGACACCGTTGTGTCTTTATTTGTTTATATGTTTATATATTTGTATGTTTCGGGTCACGCTCTTAAAGAAATAGATACGCGAAAACTAGGCCAGGCTGCAGATTTTGTAATTAGGTTGCGTTTTCACGGAGATCGATGACCAGGTTGCAGAAAATGGCGAAAGTGGGATCCTTATTCCTTTATCTCAATGCACTTCTTACTTGAAAGTCTTCTTGGAATCGAAAAAATCAAGATACTACAGCTTCTCCTACCGTGGCCATGCAGTCTTATTTTTATAACTTTCTCCATACATTGAACCATAGGTTTGTTGTCAGTTCAACACGTACAAATTCAGAAGCTTATCAACAAGGGAGGATGAAGCGATAATGTTTCACGGGCAGTAGACATTATTTCTTTCAGTTTGCTGTCTTCCTTTTGACGGGGCAGATTTCACTTCAACACAAAATCTTCGATGTACTGGAGGCTTTTTCGGCATCATTGATACGCTACGGGTAATTTATTTGAATTAACTGAAGCTCTGCTGCTTGCTAATGTAAGATTTTTTCCGCAGGTGACCTACGGTGGGAGACAATTGTGCTTCTTACATGAATTGAGAGAACGTACTTTTTTCTTATTACAATTGAAACGGCTGTTGTAGCGTATCCTTCAGAAGCATATTGGTTACAAAGGCATATTACATGAAGACGGGTCGTCTAAAATTCTTCGCTGTCATTTTGGACAGCGCAGGCACTCTAGTGATTACAACAAACACATTTGATGTGACCTTGGGAGCAGGATACATTTATGGTATCTTGGAAATCTGTATTAATTGCGTAATCATTAAATCGGCAATTTACAAAAAAATGTGACGTGGCATGAAATTTTTCTAATGAAATACGAATTCAGCCTCCTGAACTTCATAAGAAAACGCGCACGCGAACGATTTTTATGTTGATACTAAAACTTGTTTTACAGTGTTATCGATGCTCAATATTGGTATTACAAGTTAACTCTTAGCTCTGATAGGACTAAGAAACTAACAAAGTATGCTAGACAATCGCCATACGAATGGTGGGTTTTGTGTCGGGATTACACTAGGCTATGCATTCGTATGCATAATTTGATGATAGGCTAGACTAGGCGATCGCCATACGAATGGTGGGTTTTGTGTCGGGATTACACTAGGCTATGTATTCGTATGCATAATTTGATGATAGGCTAGGCAGTTACCGTATCGATGTTACCGACTTTAAATTTGAATCCGTACGACGTGCGAGCTCTACATCCGCGCATCGAGTTTCTGCGTGTAAATGCATAGTATGGCCCGGTATCGTGTGCTTCGGCCTAGTGCGGCGCGGTAGCGCTCTCATCGTTCGCGACGATTTGTGTGCGTGTTTGTGTACGCGGATCGTGAACGTGCAAGCGGCGTTCAAGTTGGTGCGCGGCGCTGCTTGCTGTATCGCTTATTAAGTTAGGTAATGCTAGGTTAGGGTAGGTAGGGTTAGGTAAGGTTAGTTTAGGTAAGGTTAGGTAAGGTTAGATTAGGTTAAGTTGGGTTAGGTTAGGAGTTAGGGTACGTCACCCTCGCCTAGAAATGACGTTTACCCGATAATCGCTCTTTTAGGCCGTACTGTCGGAAAACCCGAACTAATTTCGGGTAAGTTGCAAAAGAACGCTTCATAACTTAGGGTAGGTTAGGTGAGGGCAGGTCTAGTTTTTCTAACCACCTATTTTTTTCAATTGCGGTCACGTCATTTTTTGTAAGTAGTGACTAGGGGGGTAAGGTTAGGTTAGGTTAGAACGTTAGGTTAGGAGGTTAGGTTTGGCCAGGTTAGGTAACGTTAGGCTAGATAGTGTTTATTTTAGTGGGTGACGCGCGTAGGAAAGCTTACATGAACGCAAAATCGTCGTGAACGACGCGAGTGCGCCTTTTAATATGTGCGATGTATAATTGCTGTCGTTATCGCAAATCATTTCAGCTTGAAAACCTCATAAAATCCTGTAATTAGGTACTGTCGATACAGCAATTCCTTTTAGTTCGGGAACATCGAAATATTTTCTTCACTGTTTCCGATATCGGAAATTATTCGACCTGAGAACCTCCAAAGAGTTCGGCAATGTCTGTCGGCATCGTAAATGACCTCAGCTGAAGAAAGACCAAAAGTCTTGTCATTTTTTTTTTCTTGTCATAGTAAATTGCTTAACCTTGAACATCCCAAATGAGTCCGTGGTCACTAAAATGAGCGCACAATGGCGTACAATAATTTTCAAGGAACAGTACGTGATTTCTATCGATATTCTATGCTATTTAAAACGTGATCAAACCAATAAAGAATCCAATGTCATTTAAATAAACTGCAATACTTACAAACAGCACTGATAATTATGTATCAGGCGCATTTGAATAAAAATGTAGTCCTGCACATCTTTATTTCGAAATAATACCAGTTAGGAGTTGTCAGATGCCTCCATTTAGCACTCAGAATCCGTTATTAATATTATATATTCAATAGCAACAATATAAATTGCTAATAAGTTTCAATAATGCATAAGAAAATATAACACTGAGCCAGACATATGTCGCGTTGCAACGTGTTGAGTCTTGTTGCAGAGTGTGTCGTGTCCTTTCTACAAGCAAACGTGTTGCATCGCGTCGCGTTGCGTGGTGTGGTACATGACTGTGCGAACGGGCTTTAGGTGC
Source organism: Parhyale hawaiensis (assembly GCA_001587735.2). NCBI lineage: Eukaryota > Metazoa > Arthropoda > Malacostraca > Amphipoda > Hyalidae > Parhyale > Parhyale hawaiensis. The sequence goes on along the minus strand of LQNS02020119.1, from coordinate 4,116,212 downwards.
GTTTACGTGACTATCACTACGCATAGAAATGTCTCACTAGACGCGAGGGTGAGCACCCTAAGTCTTTGAGCTAGCTTTTTAATGTCTATTAAACTGTGTCAGTGTAAGAACCTACAGTGTTTGCAACTGAGACAGTGCATAATTATCTACTTAGGTATTAGCGCGCATCAGAATATCTAGGTATTTCTCTGCGTGCCAGGGTATGTCAGAGCGTGGCGCATATGTGCATGTCCGTGTGAGAACCTAAGTGTTTAGTAAGATACTAACAATGAAGCAAGGGCAATTGGTCATTAGCGAGAAGAGAAGGACCCTGTGAGGGCAGCTCTAATGAGAACACTCATTACCAGAGCTCGCTGGTCATCGGCAGGCAAAGAGGCCAGGCTTCTGCCTCCTCAAAGACCTTGCAAGAATAAAGGTAAGTGACTAAAGCTTTGGGCCCTCATCTTGGGTCTCCAATAGACGACAGTGTGCAGGAGGAAATAAGAGAGAGAGAGAGAGAGAGAGAGAGCTCTTACAGGGAAATATAAAGCCACGGGGTTACCGAACGGCAATGATAAACCAATAAAAGTATGAGACTCAAATTTTGGGTTTTGATCTTACCTCTTAAACTGACGGAAGGAAATATGAGAGAGTACTTACATAAAAAGCATAAAGCTACACGGATTCTACTAGGGTGAGGAAATCGAATAGGGGCAAGAGACTAAAGCTGTGGGTTCTGAACTCAGTTTTCGAACAGACCATCCTGTCCAAGAATAATAAAAGGAACGGTCTTCGAGAGAGATCATGAAACCATATAGTTACAGAAAGAGAGAGAGAAGAAAAGCACAAAATTATCATTACGATACAAATCCACTAGATGAAATCATCTTCATTTCAATGTTTCTGGAAGCGGCAATGAGTGGGAGAAAGTAAGGAAGGCCCTTCAAAAGAATAAAGCAACTACGATACGAGGGGCAGAACAAACCCATATAATTTTGTTAAGCAAATCCATCAGCTGCTGTTGTAATCTTCGCTAATAGAAGCATTACTTAAGCTATTATTGTACATGGACATGCAGAAGCAAATATTATTTACATTATCTGGGCTTAATCAACGTACCGAACCAGAGAGTGATGCCAACCGTGATATTTGTAGACAAGTACAAGCTACTGAAAAAGAAGAACATATACCGTACTGGGACACAAATTCCGCCGGAACGGCAGTTTATAGTTAGGTGTAACAATTAAGGAATCTTCTATTCGCAGACACTGAGTGGGACAACATGAAGCGATTGGCATTAATAGGTCCGAAACATTAACATTCTGCGTCTGAATTACTAAATTTGAAAGAGTATATTTGCCCTATTACCAGGTGCATAAAGAACTTTTTGGACAGGTCAGTTGGTCTGGCAATCATGCAAGACTATGACATCTACTGTGAATGCGAACGGCTAAGGACTGTTGGTATTGATAAAAGGGAAGAAACCCATAACAAACTATTTGCAGCGGCCAGCAATTCTACCGCTTGCTAGGCTATAAACCGCAGACTTGTATTACAAACGATATGTAAGACTTCGGCAATACATATTAAGCAAGTGCCCTGGTAAGTCACGTCCTAGCACGTAAGCTGGGATACTTTCAACGTCCCAGGGATGGTAATGGACAGTGCCTCTCTCGACCCTCCGCCTCATTTTCTCCTTTATACAAAAAAATTACATTTACGGTACTCAAATTTACTAATCCACTCTGCTTTGCCGTTCATTTAGGCTGTCGATAAGCCCATTCGATTGGTCAGCGAAATCAAGCCTGTTACGCTTGACTTATCCGACAGTCGAGACAGAGGCTTAGGCTTTTCCGCTTCGAATTGAATTGAGAGAGTTAGGAGCAACAAGGTTTTGTAGAGCCTCCTTTAAACTTCATGCTACGGAGCAAGACTGAGTTTCCGAAAGTCTCAATGGTAACCAATTGAGGGTTATTGCCTGAAACACTCATTTCAGCGGGTTGACGCCTACGCACCTGCCTGAAGTCTCAACAAGTTAAGCTTGGAAGGCTTAATAATTTTGGTACTCAAACGAAAAAACGTACCATAACTTTCAACGATTCATATTTTGTACTGCTACTTGTTGTATCACCCACCTCATGTTTCTGAAGTCCTTTGAGCGACGGATGACCTCCCATGTCGACCGCCCCCCGCAAAGGGCGTTGTGTTTGGTGGGTGCTTCGCTGTTGTGGGTGGCGGGAGTGCAGAAGTGAACCACCTGAAACAGAAATTGAATGTGAAACTTATTTGATCATCAATTAATTTGTGTTATCAAACATGTCTGTAAGCCTAGGATTGACAGCTTGGTTCATACCGACTTGGGGTGAGTTCACAAGCCACTCATCTATCAGATGAACGAACACGATCTGTGTGTCAACATTTTTGCCGCTGTTTACACGTAGAAGAGTCTCCCATCCAAATAAACGACGCTGCGCGTTCAGTTATGACAGCGTTTTTTCATATTTTTGTTCATGCTTTACGTCTGGTGGGAGTAATATTCCTATCCCATAACTTTACACACTAATTTCAAGTGGAACAGTCTGTTTCTAGAATATTTATAGCCTGATCAAACAATAAGAATGAAATCGAAATCATCACACTGCAATCACCTGATTTTTTTAAAAACAAACATGGCATTCTTTGCGTCATTACAAAATTTTCGGATTTTCTTATGTTCTGCGAGACTACAGTGTTTCTGATAATTAAAGTTACAATGAAAATACGCTTTTATCGATTTGTTCCTGATCTGTGAACGCTAGAGGATAAATTCAGTATTTATAGGTTTTGTTGACTAAACTTGACGTCGCAGAGGGTTGAGAAAACGGAAGTGTTTCATCCTTTAGTCTTGTGTGTTCGCCGCGCAACCTTCCACCAAGTGAACGCGCTGCGTCCACCGGTTTGAGCGAAAGCGTTGAGATGTTGAATGACATCTGACCTCGGACTAAGCGTGAAGAAAACGAGCGGTTGCACGTTTTAAGGACTTTAGCGCACACTGGCTCTTTCGTTGGTAACGGAGTGCTCCAACGAAACCTCTTTGCAATCGGGTAACATGCGTAACACCAACTGGACTTCGTAACAGAGAAGAAAATCCGAAAGAGAAAAGGTGTTCTATATACATATATATGTATAAAATTTTCTTCGTGAATATCTACCATGGGCTAATTTCATACTATACATATAAATTACCCGTAGCAGGCTGTAAAAAATTAAATCGTGTCAGATACATATTTCATTCAATACAAGACAAATAAAACAAGCAGAAGTTGCTATTCTGCCATAAAAGTTTCAACTTTTGGCAATTCGACCAAATTTAATACAAATCACAACATCGCGACTGCATAAATCAGAAGCGCACCGGCGAACGGGAGCATCGGTCGATCATCAGAAATATTACGTAATAAAAATATTACAATGAAATTTTCCAGTTTCGCAATATTCTGCCATTTTACATGAAATCCAATTGGCGAGTAATTGGGACGATGCTCGACGCGGCTACAAGAGCAACAATATTATTTGCAGGGCGTGGAAGCTCGACAGGTTTTTGGTAGAGAAGTCATATAGTTATAAAAGTCATAGAGCAGATATTTGCAGTGCGTGTGAGCTCGACAGATTTTGGTAGAGAAGTCACATAGTCATAAAAATCGTACAGTAGAGATAATTGCAGGGCGTGAGAGTTCGAAACAGGCTTTTGGTAGAAAAATTATGTAGTCATAGAGCAAAGATATTTGCAGGGCGTGAGAGATCGACAGATCTTCGGTAGAGAAATCATACAGTCATCGAGTAATGATGTTTGCAGGGCGTGGGAGTTCGACAGGTCTTTGGTAGAGAAATCATATAGTCATCGAGCAAAGATATTTGCAGGGCGTAGGAGTTCGACATGTCTTTGGAAAAGAAGTCATAAGTGAAGTTCAAACAAAGAAAAAATATAAGCCTTGAATTAGTTACTGGAATTTCTGTCCGTTTTACAAAGAATGAAACAACCCGCCGGATTTGAGAATCAAATTTTGATGTCGGTATCTAGCGCAATCGCTTGCAACGACAGAGCAGAGATTCGGGTTAGAATTTTTCCATCAGAAGCTCCTCGTCAACTGCTTTATAAGGCAGCACTAGAAATAATGTTCTTAATGTAACTTAGCAGTGATGAATTCAACCCCAAAGAAAGCGACGTTGAAGGACAAACTGTATCAGCAGCGCAGAAGCCAAGTTGTTTTAATAAGGAGGTAGCAACGGCTACGGAGATCGGAAGTTGATTTTTCCGGCAAAGCTAAAGTCTGGCTGACGCGATGATTGGCTGCAGGAACCGCAGGAAGTCTCTTATTGGTGGAAAGGGATGGCCGAAAGCATGTGATTGGTGGGAAGGGAGCAGCCATCGAAGAACAAAGAACATACAGTGAACTGTGGCTGTCATCCCTCCTTCTATCGAACTTCCTTGCCAGACACCTCTAATGAACCACATAAAGCTTCCAGCATTTCGAATATCTACAGAGAGTAGATGCTGCAGATTTTTCATTTCCACCTTATTAGGAGTCTCCGTAGTGCACGCAATCAATGTCGGGGCCGCACTACGCAATCGTGAGGACAACTTGATGCCAGGTTGTGCAGCTTGAGCATCGTCTCGACAATATTTTTCAAGTCGGTAGCATAGATACGGAGCGTGAACGACGGGCGAGCGGTACATCCCCGCAGCAAGTTGTACATGCGAATGTATAACGTGGCCCCGGCATAATAGTGATAGCTTAGTGCTTCGCGTGCCCTAATTCAAACGCCCAGAGCGACAGAGTGGGCTGCACAACTGTGGCAAGGTCGCTATGTCCACATTGAAGATTATTTTAGGTTGGTGGTCCACTTAGGTTTTCATGCCTTCAACTTTAGGGGCCTAATGGAGCACAGAGTTGTATGCGGTTGATTCTTAATCCACTATACCCTGGAAAATTTTTCGGCAGCTTCAGAAGCTAAAAGAGAAAAAGTTTCTGGAGTCGCTGATAATACTCTTAGGTGCAAAAGATATATTTTGTTGCTAACAAACCCAATGCTTTTCTGAACAGAAAAGTAATTTTTGTAACTGCTAGCATCTCAAGCCTGCTGCAGACGATAGTCTCTTGTCCTGAGTTTTCACTTCACCCCGTTCGCATATTTCGTGCTGTCCTTGCAAGCACAACTGCGTGTCTACCAAAAAGTTCGATAAAATGTTTACCGTCGTATTCTCTGCCATAGCCCGTGTCAGTAGTGTAGTGTATTGAGTCTTTTCAAATTTTTAGTGAATGTCATCTGAGAAAGCAGAGGTCTTTTTTTGTTCTTTACACAGACACAGCAACGCGTTCAACCATGGTGAAGTGAAAACACAGGACATAAAACTATCGTCTGCAGCGAGCCTAATGGAACTATTTATCGTCAGAAGCGTTGTAAATATGGTATTCCTTAGAATCGCTTACTTAGAACGTGTCCATTATAGCTTCTGAAATGAGGAGCAAATTCTTAGGTTATCTCCTACGGTAAGTAAGTTTAGTCGAATATTATATTACATCCGCAGTTTTAAACGGTTAATGATAACTCCGGATATCAAGGGCTATTTGCACTAGTGCGGCAGTCTTTATTAAAAATTGGACGTTGGATTTTAAAGGGTGATATTAACTCCAAATATCCAAATATAATTTTACTAGTGCGGAGCCTTCACTAGAAATAGGCCGACGGATTTAAAGGGTCAAGATAAACACCGAATAACGAAGGCTAATTACACTTGTTAGGTAGTCTTTGTAAATAAAAAATAGGACGTTTAATTTGAAGGGTTTATATTAACTCCGAACAAAAAGGGCATATAGCATAAGTCCATTAGCCCCTATCAAAATCACAATAATTTTTTTGAGGAATTTAGGGGTTTGCCCCAATCATCACAATACTAATATTTACTGAAATGAAAACGCGTCAGCAGGAAAAACTAAATATGGACAACACGATAGTAAAAAAATGAAGGGACGCCCTTGACTCGTTTGACCAATATTCAATTCAATGAATGAAAAGATTTTACAACTGGAGTAGTCACGGAAACCCACCACCAGCAGCAGAGCACCACCTTCACGACCGACCAGAGTCTGCGAGGTACTGTACTCCGAGCAGACACAGCCCTTGGGGCATAGACACACAAGAGGAACTCCACACTGTTGCCAGTACAGCACAGCATTCGTTTCGTTATATCGGTTTTAATAATAGTGAACAAATGCTTTGGTGGCGGGTAGAGATTGAAACTGATATGCTAGCAGTACGAAGCGGACGCTTGAGTAACGCAATTGCGATCATGGACGTTTGAATATACGAAACGCGGTCACTTACCTCGCCAATTTGAATAATTTCTAAAGAAAAAAAAAAAAGGAGACCATGAATATTCGAAAAGGGAGCTTTCTTACCAAGGCGTAATCAAAAGCCAATAGTAATAATATTAATGATAATTCCAGTGATGCGGGAGATAATACTGTTTATAATTCACTAGGCATATAGTTGTACGCTCGTAATGTGATCACCAACGAAGTGTACTGCCCTGCGGGGGTTGAGTCTGTAGGCCACCAGGGGGCTATGGCGGTCTGATCCAGGAAGGATACACTGTATTGTCCAGAAATATTTAGACACTAGACGGACCCATAGGCCCCTTCCCGGGGAGGAGCTTCGTCTCAAGCTACGAACCACTCTGAGTTATTTCCGTTTAGCTAGCACATGCAAAAAATAATAATATAAATAAAATCATGGACTGCAAACGAAAAATTGCAAACTTTTTTATTATTCCTTGGCCAATGAATTTTTTCGCGTCATCTTTCAGGTCGATTGAAACAATGGCTAGTCCGAATAACAAATGGTTCGAATAACAGAGCCATCGTTGTACAGTTGTTCGTCGTTATAAGCGAGGTCTGCGGTCCTGGAAAAGCTTCATTGAGGTCAATTCGTATATATCGAATCTATCTACACTATACAGAAGGGGTTACATTGCATGACCTATTTTATACTTCCATACGTTAAATCGGGCACTTTTTCAAAATGATACTTCGCTATATCATCACTAAACTCAGCAGCAATGGTATATTACAACAAATTATATGAAACAATCTCTAAGATTCTATGCAGATTGTAGCAGCATTGCCTCCTGCGCACGACTCGCAAATCTCCTAGGAGCGAAATTATGTAACACAAAGACAATCAGTGGTTACACTAATTGTCCATTCATATAACAAAGACAATCAATGGTTACACTAATTGTCCATTCATATAAGAGCGAAGTTCGCATATAATGAACTCGAGTATAACAAGAAGCAGGGGACCTTGTTCAGAATAGGCACCTAGCTCCCTCTGGGGTGCATATGCTAACAAGGTTTTTACTGGAGTGCGTGTTCTCCACAAGGTTGTTTAACCCTTTGCCTCCTGACGGCATCATCAGATGCCAGTCTCTATTTTTCCCTATACAAAAGCTATGCATCATGTAAATTACCCAAGACACTGACGGCATCTGTAGTAGCCGATGCAAAAAAAGCTGTTTTTTGGAAGCAAAACTAAATTTTTTCTCAAATTTGTGTTTAACTAACTTATTTTTCATAAATTTAACAAAAAAAAGTAAAAAAAATGTTATCCGAATTTCAGGAGGCAAAGGGTTAACAGGCTGTAGTACAGATACAGGCTTGTTTTTTTTTTTAATAGTACAGTTCAATGAATGATCAATAGAATAGTAGTAAACAATTTAGGTTAGGCTTAAACACGTTTTTCAATATTGTAATTTAATGAGACCAATTAAAAAAAAAAAAAGAGTGGGTTCATCTTATCCACAAGGTTTTCACTGGGGTAAGTTTGCTTAACAGGGTTATCTTGGGGTGACTATTCTTAACAAGATCGGGAAGCAGCTACATGTACCCTAAGCCGTGAGTAGTATTAGCAACCGTGACTGACTGCAACATTTGCTACGCATGAAACGTACTGGAGGGGCAGCGTGAATGCCACAGCGCCCTTGTGTGTTTGTGTTGCAAAGTAAATATTGAATTCAATGACTTGATGCGAGAAGTTAAATGGGAGTTTAATGCATTGGCAGATTCAAAATAAAGAGAAGAATTTGTTCCACATTGTATCAGGACTGGAATAGATTTCAGTTCAATTCTCAATTATGGAAATGAGTTCAATTAGAGTAGGTATATGAGCGGCGTTGGACAGCGAAAAACAAGGGGAGTGTAAACTACCTCGTAACGAGAACTCACGCCAGGGAAAATTTACTACTGAATTTAAGTGAAATTAATAAAAGTTCGTTAGCGACACATGTTTATATTCCGGGAATTTGTAGCTGTAATTGATGTGGTTCATGCCATCTGGCTCATGCTGTATAGTTGATGTGTTTTAAATGCGTTGCACGGCGGCTTGTATTCGTGGAATTTGTAGCCGGAACTGCATGATGTGATTAATGGCATAGCGCCGAAGTTGTAGATTTGATGATAATCTGATGATAATACTACTATGGAAAAGGTGCATATATATATATATATATTAGACGTGTTATATAATGACGTGTGACTGTTATACTTCACATCGTGTGTTTCCCGCCGTGATTCGTGTGGTATGCTTTGCGGCTTAATTGATGAACTTTATGCTGATACTCTTCAATCAATTTCATCTAAAGTTTTTTATGCTGAAAGAAACTTCAGGTATCAGGCTGCATGCGACTGGTATGATTCAAACTTTATCTTCTGTGACTTGTCTGCCACCGCCATCAAATCTACATCGATAGCTCGATAAGCGCTTCATTATTCAGGCTCGCAGTCACGGAGTTTTAATCTTCCTATATAATTATTAAACTCGGATAATCTTGTTTGCTTGATTGTCACCGAGCACACATTATTGTCGTTCTTATACAGGGCGAATAAACTGAGAGGAGCTCGGAGATTTTTCAGAAAAAAATAAAATGCTTCCATTTGTTATTTCAATTCCAAATTGATATAGCTGCGTGACAACTGCATCCTGTTTACGGTTTGATGGTACTTTTATTTCAGAAAAAATATTCGTCTCTCTGTACCTTTGTGCTTAAAAAAACAGACATAACATACTCCAAGTCCATGAATCAAGCAGAAGAAAATGGAATACCTAGGATAGGTTTTTAGTGACCCAACGAGTAACGGTACACTAGTGCATAGTAATACTGTACATTGGTCTTGATAGCAGTGTTCTGATGCGATTCATAAATTATACTCTGTATGCTACAATTGACGTGTTTCATGGTACTAAGAAAATATTCCGTACAAGTTATGTACAATGTTGTACTGGGTAAGTGAAACATTCAAACGACATCATCTCCCATATGTTGATACAATGCAAGTACTCTTTCAGTTCACCCAAACTAGTAGGTCGATGTGCGATACAATTAGTTTAACGGATAAATTGACTCTAATAGTTTATTGAAGACAAACAACGAAGAAATTGGATGCTTACTGTTAGTTGACTGTCTATTTATTCATCGTCGTCTTTGTTTGTATCAACTCGAGTACCTAGCCTTAAAAAATGACGGCAATAATTTCGTAATGACGGGTTTTGTTGCAATATTATACCTCATAGCTGTAGGTGTGATCTGCCTTTAAAGTAACGAATGTTGTGCCATCATGAGTTTGCGAGAGCGAAATTTCCCTCCTGCAAGTAAGAGCCCGAATATAAGTTTGGAAATGCTTGAAAGTCAAGTAACACCAAGAAAATATAATTCAACCAAAAGAATTTACCGGAAATGCTCAATATTCGCTGTATTCTGGATGCCAGCAGTTAATTGACCCACCAGGTTCGAAATTTGGCTGTAGTATGAAATAAAAATATTTTGGTTTCTGCTCAGCATTAAGGTTCAACTGCTACGAAGAAATACAGCAAAAAAAAAGTTGCGAAATAGTTTAAGCACGACAAGATCAAAACTGTATCGGAGATGTAGGTTTCCATCTATCACGCTCAAAAGAATCAGTAGATATGCACTGCAATAACCCTTCAGTGCCGGCAGAAACCAAGAGGAATGCCTATGATGACATCCAGATCCACGATATCGCTTGCACTGCGTCTCGCGCGACACTAAATCAATCATCACACCCCTTCGTTTAGATTCCATATTTTTTCACTGAGTGAGAATTTGGTCCACAATCAAAAAGATAAAACATATGATGATAAAAATCTCAATAAACAAATAGTTGCAACACCCAAATACAATTCTTACTCACGTTATGGACATTTGAAATTAGCCCCAACAATATCTGGATGATCCTCTGCAACCATCCGCGCTGACTGCGCTTCTAACGTAAAGTTATAATTACATGAAAGCACTTATTAACATTACTCTTGCAACACCAGCGGATTAAACTAATAATTTCTCATTGATGTACCGTCTTATTCGTGTGTAAAATAACAAACCTCCGCCCAAGAAAAGTGAAGGAGTTTGAACTATCGAGATTTCCTTAACTTTCAATAATGCCAATCTTCCGCAGAGCACGGCGGGCATTACAGCTACAGCAATCTACGTTGCTTGCCTCTTCAAATCTGCTAGTTTTGAACTTAATTAATCTAGTAGGTAAAGCTCTTTGTATTTGGTACTACCGTCCTCAATGTACGTCCTAAGTTGTTTGTATTTGCAACATTGGCGCGGGCACATTGGCGCAAAAGTTTCCACGCTGCGGGAGGGTAAAATGTTTTCTACGACGCAGTGAACCGTCCATTTTTGGCACACGAAAGGGCCGTTGCTTGGTGTCAGCCTAAAGCAAAGCAAAAAGCAAAGTGTGCAGTGTAGTCGCTAAACGACCCCAATGACCCACAAATGAGCGCCAATGCTTTTAGACAGGAGCAGTTTGTGGCGGGCAGTAAACACGGTCGACAGAAGCTGTTTGTGCGCCGCGCCCTTGCACGTGGATGCTATAGCGTGCATACGGTGCATGTTGCCGTGCGTACGGTGCATGCTGCCGTCCATACGGTGCATGTTACCGTGCGTACGGTGCATGTTGCCGTGCATACGGTGCATGTTGCCGTGCATACGGTGCATGTTGTCGTGCATACGGTGCATGTTGCCGTGCATACGGTACATGTTGCCGTGCATACGGTGCATGTTGTCGTGCATACGGTGTATGTTGCCGTGCATACGGTGCACGTTGCCGTGCATACAGTGCACGTTGCCGTGCGTACGGTGCATGTTGCCGTGCGTACGGTTCATGCTACCGTGCATACAGTGCATGTGACCAACGATGGCCAGTGCGGAGGGACTGCAGAACTGGAAGACTGCAGCTTTCGTTAACCCCGCAAAAGCCAGTACCACACTATACAATGGCAAGCACATAGCATGTCCTAACAATATCTGATTACAGTCGGTGTCATAGATACGGTAGCATGGGCGGCCAGTGAGCGGCAGATACCCGCATCAAGTTGTGAGTGCAAGTTCAGAGTGTGGTCCCGACATAACGGGCGGCTGGAAAACGCTGTACTACGAACACCGCTAAGGAACTTATCATACATGATGACTTGCCCAGAAAATCAGGCCCAGACTGCTCTACTTTGCTACAATGGCTGTTTGTCCCGCAGGAATACCATAGGATAAATATCCCTTGCTACAAGATAATCAGGTTTGGGCAGAATCAGTACATTTGGCTAAATACCATCGACTAATGAGCCTGGTTGTGAGCAGTGAGAACGATGAATTTCCATCAGCACGTATCCAACGATCAGACTCATGGCCAGTTTTCTCTTTTGGCTAAAACTAATTTTGCAAAGACGGTACAAATGAAGTCTGAACAGCAAATTCTACTGTGTGTAAGGCGTAGCCAAGATACGCTACACTATATGAGTCAAGCTCTCACAAATATCCTGGTATCGGCGTCAAACTTTTGACTCCTGAATCCCAGCTTATGAAAACAAAGTGGAAAAATATTCAACTGAAAATTTTTATTGATAATTTCTATACTGAAGAGGGGCTCAAAATACATAAATTTAAAAAATAAAGCAAAAGATAACAATACAGGCCAATAAATTTTTATATTTTTTTCAATATTAAAAACACCACAATAAACTGGAGACCAACATTTCTCTACTCCACGCAGGCAATATAGAAGAGGAGTGAGACTCAGCTCTTTAGCCCTTTCAAACTAAAAGTAAACTTTTACCCAGTTCTGGCTTTGATGACGTCACCGAGCTAGAGCGCTAAAGAGCATTGTAGCAGTTGGTAATACAGCCTCGGGGGCCAAATTTACAACATGGTTCCGCTTTTTAAATGATTCATCCGTTTCTTTGCACAAAAGGATTAAACATTGAAAAATAGGGTATCTTTGATACGGTCTCGGTATGCAATAACGCGCACGTCACGCCAGTGTTTGGAAAATTTGCTCCATGCTCTTCTAATTATGTCTGGGAAATTTGCGGATGGCTTTTGAAGCTCTTTAGAAGTAAAGCCATGTTTGAGCACTCTCCACGGCCAGTTTCAGCCATTTTGTTGTTCTTTCGTACTCGCGGGAAAGGCCCTTACGCACTCTCCTTCTATATTACTTCTATGATTCTTTGTATTTTTGTGCCTTCCAACACAAAAAATGTATGGAATCAAATCTAACTTAAATCTTTGTTGAACCCATTTTATAAAAATTGAACCACAGAAGTCAAAATTTCAAAAACGAAAACGCCAAGAATTTTCTGTGGCGGAGCTTGCCCTACTTGGTCTAGCTTTCCCAGCTACGCCTGAAACAGAGTATCATTTATTTTGTCCCAAGTTTTGTTGCGCTGTTTCTGCAAAGAGAATTTTAGCTATAACAGAATGCTGACCACAAGCATGAACTATGAACGGGTATGGATACAAATTCTTTGTCGTCATATATGACATCACTATCTTCATATAGCTTCATATTAAATTAAATCGGTTACAAATTGAAATGAGCCAAATTCAAATTGAAGTGAGTAAAGAAATAAATAAATTGAATTTATTTTAATTTTAACTTAATATGAATTAATTTGAACGGATTTATATTAGGTTGAAGCTTAAAAAAGCATAGTACGAAAATAAATACGGAAAAGTTCTAATTACAGAGTATTTTAATGCAATGCATCACTTTTTTTTAATTCAAAACAGACTTGATATTCAGGATACTACCGTCAACAAATAACGAGCATTTCTATTGCCACACAGAACTAGTTAAGGAAACTTGATTTCAAACTATTACATGTGTCTAATACAATGAACTATTGAGCACCTACGGTTCTTCGCCTAGCAGTGGGCTGTGGATGGCCGGCCAGACCCGAAAGTAAATCTGATATGTTCCCAATGAAAAAAAAATTCTTTCTTTCACTAGAACGCTTTCAGACTTCGCGAAACAGTAGAGAAACTATCAGAAATACGATGTCGCAATACAGCTATGTAAGAATCTGTAGGGTTAGTGCGCCCTCATTCAAATGCCTAGCTGCGGAAGAATAGCTGCATTGCGAACAGTGCAAGCAACACTGTGAGTCTGTGTGTCCGCAGCTGCCTGCCTCAGCTCACTGCGTCTCTTACTATTGTGATGGGACGTTGTGATGCGTCCCAGGCACTGCTCATCTGCGGTTCATAATCAAGTAGCGGGCTCTGTGTGTCCGGATAGACCCTTATGTTTTCGTGTTTCTACACTACAGTAAGACGGCGCCATCGCTGTGGTAGAGTGTATTGCACAGACTTTCCATTTATCCAGCGCAAGTTTTTCGTGACTGTCACATTTGACTTCTGCTTTAAATTAGGCACTGAGATCAATAGATGTGATACATACCTGGGCATTTGGAGAGGTAATTGCACAAGTGCGGTAATCCTCCTGCACATCACAGTAATTTCTGAAGTGTAATTTCTGGGGTTCCTGTACTGGTCAAAATTAGCCATTCATTCTAACTGAGCACTGTGGAGAGAACGTCGTGCTACTTGCTTCCTCACTTGTTACGGGTTGTATGAACGACACGGTTGCACGCGGCGGGTGGCGTACGCAACACCACCTGGGTCAAGTCCATAAACTATCGAAGTAAATTCCTACACCGCCTGAGACTCCTCCGATAAACGTAAAAGCATTAAAGTAAGTTTTAACACCACTTGCACCGTGTCGGAATACCATCAATGCAATAAGGTAAGTTGCAACATCACCTGGACCTCATTCAAAAAACATCGAAGTACAATAGTAAGTCAGTATTTAATTTGCCCGCACTATATAGACATTCTTATTGACCTGAAGCATGTGAAATCATAATTATCTATCGTGCCATGTACCTGAGATGATACTTCGGACGAGGTCCATGCAACGTTACACACGCCGCCCATCTTGTGCAGAGGTGATGCTGCAGTCCGTTACCAGCGGGATGGCTAACAGCGAGTTATCCCTACAGTTCACGTAGCCGCTTACAGCAGGTTTATCTGGCACTTTCAGCAAGCATGCGTCCAGTAAGTGTTTAAATTTCGCAGTCTCTGTACCGGTGGCATTTCGAATGTGACGAGGCATTTCGTTGAATAATCTCGCCCCTCGGACCACGAAACTATTAGAATATTTTGTGGCTATCGCATCACCACCAGTTTTGATCGGAATGCGCACCTCACAAGTGCGACCAATACGGTTTGAGTGTCTGGCCTGGATTCGCCAACTGACATTAACAGTAATTCCTTCTAGAATTTTCCAAATATATATGATCGTGAAGCGCTCGAATCTCCTTTGAATTGAGTACATTTGAAGTTGAGCCAGTCTTTCGTGATAGTTTTACATCTTTCATGCCTAGGATTTTGGCAGTGAACGATCTCTGGATAGCCTCGAAGCGCTCTAGGTCTTTCCGTTTGCTTGGCATCCAATGAGGTGAACAGTATTCAATCCTTGACAGTATCAGTTGTTTCCATAAGGTGAGCATTATGTCTGCCTCTCGTGAAGAGAAAGTTCGAAGCACCCATCCGCTCCACTTCTTGCCTACGGTAACAACTCGACCCACATGATCTTCAAAAGTGGCATTATCTTGTATTCTCACCCCAAGATCCGTTAAAATTTGCTTTCTCTCAATGTTGCTCCCATCTCTCGTCGTGTAGGACGTGGATTCAGCAAGGGAGAAGTTTTTTCCGTATCGTAAAAGTTCAAATATTGATTCGTTGAAGGTCATGTCGTTAACCTATATCCAGTGAAAGATGTTGGTTAGATCTATTTGCGCATCCTGTACGTTCGCCGTTGATTGTACCGCTGCTAATATCCGTGTGTCATCAGCGAACGATGAGGGAACGGCAAACTTGCATTTGTACTATATATCATTTATCATGATAAGGAAGAGTTTTGGACCTAGCACGGTGCCTTGTGGGACTCCACTGAGTACCGGCTGCCGTTTAGACACTTTATTATTTATAATTACACTTTGGGTTCGGTTTGTCAGAAAAGCTTCGATCCATCTAAGACATTTTCCACGGATGCCCATGTTGAAGAGTTTGAGTAGCAGTATTCCATGGTCTACTTTATCGACTGCTTTGGCAAAATTTAAATATATTAGATCCACATTTTTGCCTTGGCATAGTAGGTCGAGAATAGAGTCGTAATGCTCAAGCAGCTGCGAAGTGGTTCAACGTTTATGGCGAAAGCCATGTTGATTTGATGTAAGCTGCTTATTGCATTCTAAATGATGCACAAGGTGTTTCCTAAAGACCCTTTCAAACGTCGAAGTTTGTGATCGTTTAATTGGTGAATATCTCTTACGCTCCAATGACGATGTGTATTAATATTATAACTGCATACCGAGAGCTGTGGTGTAATAGTATCAAGAAATATTAACTGTCTATCTTTTAGGATCTCCTAGCAGAGATGCTATTTTTGGAGGTTTGGGAATAAAACAAAAGAGAAGCTATTTATCCCCTAGGATGTCTTCGAAAGTTGGTAGTTTTGGAGACCGTTACAAAACTCACGGAACGACGAGCAAAAGCAATACAGCTGATATAACCAGAAAATGTAATCTGAGTATCCAATAAATGTAACCGAACAGAACCTACAGCACGAACACTACAGTGGGATGCCGAAAAAACTGTAACCCTGCTGAATAGCCAGCAAATACAGCTCAATAGACTATCCGGTAAATGATATCTAACCGAAAATTTAGCCCGAGCAACACAGCGAAATATCCACTGTATGCAACCCTGCAGAATCTTGGCCATGAATAAACCACCAGATTACCCGGAAACTGCAATCCAACAAGTGATTACCCGGAAACTGCAATCCAACAAGTGATTACCCGGAAATTGCAATCCAACAAGTGATTATCCGAAAACTGCAATTCAACAAGTGATTACCCGGAATCTGCAATTCAACAAGTGATTACCAGGAAACTGCAATCCAACAAGTGATTACCCGGAAACTGCAATCCAACAAGTGATTACCCGGAAACTGCAATCCAACAAGATAACCAGCGAGTGAAAGCGAAAAATGCATCGGGTACGAAAAATAAAATCGAGTATTCGGCGAGTGCAACCCAGCAGAATATACAAATAAATATAATAACTAGAGTAATATGTAAAAGTAACCCTATAGAATATCGGATAAATCCTCCCCATGAAAATATGCGGTAAACGTAACTCTGCAAAATGCATAGCAAAGGCAACATTCTCCGCCATATCCAACCAATCAGAATATTCAGTATGTGCATCACACATCAATATTATATCCATTAATGCAACCCAGCATATATGAAATAAAAAATCTTGTGTTGCAAAGCTGCAGTATATCCAGCAAATGCAACCAATAAAATAACAGGTAACCGAAAGTTAACAAAGTACCAAGTTTTATTAGATTTTTTCTTTGTAGAACCCTAGCAGGATATTCGGCGTGGTTAACTCAATAGAATGCCCAGCAAATGCAGCTCAGCAGAATAGTTTGTGAATAAAACCCAGCAGGACATCCGGCAATAGGGCCTCAGAAGAATAATTGCCACTAAAGGTAGAATAATTTTCAATAATTAAAACTCGGCAAAACAGCCGACGAATACAATCCTACAGAACGCATCTTAATAAAATGCAGCAATATATCCGGTAAGCAATTCAACAAATATTCAAAATGTAAACGGAATAGAATATTTTCTATCTGAAACCCAGCACAATATCCTGCGACAGCATCATAACAGGATTATAACAAATAAACGTAACCAGCAGAATATCCAGCAAGTGAAACTCGACAGAATACCTGGTAAATCTTCCCCATGGAGGGTCTACCCAATACACCGTGACAGATAAATCAGTTGTAAAACAATAATATTTTATTGCTCTTGATGCATAGAGAGAGAGAGAGACAGAGCTGTGATCGCCAGTATCGAGCGTCAGTCTTGTGTGTTGCTTTGGCATTTACAAACAAAGAAAAATGTCGTCCATCGTCCTTGCTTATCATGTTCACTGTTCGAATGAACAGCAGTAGCTGCACTGCAGACCGAGTTCGCTTAACTTTCAGTAAGACAGAAGAGCATTACGTGCCACTGACTCTATGAGCTGCTGGAACACTTGGTACTCGCCCAGTCGAGTAAAGAGCGAGTTAAATCCGTATTTTCGGGTAACCGGCTCATCCTTAAGATGTAGAATTCCACCGAGAAAAGCCACCTGAATTTTACATGATTTGAGACATTTCTAGCGTTGATAGCTGATAAATTAAAGTTGGAAAGTACGAAAGGATAACTTTCTTCGCAACAGGCACGCGTCTAAGGTTTGCTTCAGCTAACACTGATGCATTAAACCATTTACGTTAGTGCCATCGAGAGCCAAGAGTTGAGGGCCATCTGTGCGAGCTGCCTCAGAAGATACTAAGTTACATAACAGTGCTGCAACGTGACGTATATACGGCACGTAAACTTGTCATTGGCCAGGTGCAATAATGTAAACAATGATAATTCGGCGCGAAGCACTGTTGCGTCGTAAATACGGGACGTACAGTATTTACTAAGCAGTTCTAATAGTATACTGTAAATGGCAATTCGACACGAAGCTCCGGTGTGACTAAAATACGAGACATGCAGTATTTACTAAAGGCAGATGCTATGGCATAAATTGCAATTGGACGCCACGGGACGTGAAGTATTTACTATGCAGATGCAATGGTATAAATTGCAATTGGACGCGAAGTTCCCAGGTGATGTAAATACCAAGTGTGTACTTGCTTGTCACTGGGCAGGTGCGATGGTGTCAACTAAAATTCAACAAGAAGCTCCACTGTCAAGTGAACACGGGACGAGAAGTTGTCACTGGGAAGTAAACACGGGACGAGAAGTTGTCACTGGGAAGTAAACACGGGATGAGAAGTTGTCCCTGGGAAGTAAACACGGGACAAGAAGTTGTCACTGGGAAGTAAACACGGGACAAGAAGTTGTCACTGGGAAGTAAACACGGGACGAGAAGTTGTCCCTGGGAAGTAAACACGGGACAAGAAGTTGTCACTGGGAAGTAAACACGGGACGAGAAGTTGTCCCTGGGAAGTAAACACGGGACAAGAAGTTGTCACTGGGAAGTAAACACGGGACGATAAGTTGTCACTGGGAAGTAAATACGGGAC
>LQNS02020119.1:4081616-4096298 GCA_001587735.2 Parhyale hawaiensis | reverse complement strand
TGTCACTGGGAAGTAAATACGGGACGAGAAGTTGTCACTGGGAAGTAAACACGGGACGAGAAGTTGTCACTGGGATGTAAACACGGGACGAGAAGTTGTCACTGGGAAGTAAACACGGCACAAAGGGTTGTTACTTGGAAGTAAACACGGGACGAGAAGTTGTCACTGGGAAGTAAATACGGGACGAGAAGTTGTCACTGGGAAGTATACACGGGACGAGAAGTTGTCACTGGGAAGTAAACACGGGACGAGAAATCGTCACTGGGTAGGTGCTTTTGCATAAGCTGCACATCGGAGCAGGACGGTAATGAGACGTAAATAGAACACGTCATAGTTAGTGGTCCGCACCCCCTAAAAATGACAGTGAAAAACTATTATTGCAACAAAACTCCTGTTTTCCTTAGTCGCCTGACGAAGTTTTCTTTGGAAGAATATCTTATCCTCTTTTGTTGTCCAAGGGAGGGGAAGATTCCAGAGTTACTGAAGTATATGTAGAAACGTACTTGAGCGAGAATAAATGGTTCAAGTTCCTGTTCTGCTAAATGATATTTCAGTTGTCTCCAGTGTTTAAATTAAGAAACAAATATAGATTGCAAAGCAACGTCTCTTTGCCGTCGAACAAATAAATTTTCGATCATAAAAAATTATGTCTAACCATACACTCAGACAAGATCACACTGGCACTTGCAATATTTTTTCATCAATAAAATTTGTGCTACACGTATAGCCTAAGAACAATAAGGGGTATCAGCGGATATTTGTGCTGTTGTTTTGACAGGCGGACAGGCTATCTAGCTGGCAGTAATACATCTTCCGACTATTCTTGGTATCTCAGAATGATGGGCAATTCTTTAGTTTCATTTAAAACATATACCAACTACACCGAATGTACAAGGCGGCCAAAGAATACCAACATTATTTTTTTTTTAAAGAAAAGTTGTCAGAAAGACAAAAAAATTCACGGATTGAAAAAGCTATCCATTGCGTAAGGCATACAATTTGCCAAAGAGTTTCTACTGTTGTATAATTCAAATTCATTCAAATTACTTATCTATTTGTGCTTTGAAGAGCACAGAAATGCCAAGGCCACCTGATTTCATATTTCCCAAAAGAATCCCGAAAACGAAGTTCTAATTCAACTCCACCCCGCATCAAATTTTTTCCAAGGTCTTTATATTTCAGAATAGACGAGAAAAAGCAGCAGTTTGCAGTCTAGAAACAATCATGGCTCCCTGGCAGAGGGGACGCTGGCCCCACTCGTCCTCGGCAATTACGGGAGAGCTAGCACAAAAATTGAGCTCGAGAGTTTAGGGGGCGAGTGACGGTCTACGAGACCCGTTGTGCTGTGTTTGACATCGAGTCTACAATCACACAATTAGTTAAGGCACCAAATGCACTGAAAAGTTATCCTCGGTCTAATTATAATCAGATTATTCTTTTCTACGTTACTTCTTTCATTCGATCGTTCGTTAGCACGACCATTCACCTTTCAGTATGGGGGGGGGGGAAATTAGAATATCCTTCATACGGTTCTTGAGCGGGAGCAACAGGAGTGAAGTTTATATTTAAGCTCCATGGAACATATTTCCCACTTTGTATGCAAAATACGGGTCTGAGCTATCCATGATGAACAATGCTTTTGTTCTAGGGAATTTCCAATAGCTTCCAGTGAGTAAATTATAATTCGATACGATAACAAATGTAATATACTAAGAATATGAATGATATGAGCATTGATTAACAGACCGACGATTGCAATCGTGCTGATAGGGTGATATGTAAATTTTGTCTTTGAGTGAGCAATTGTAGAAGAAGCTAAGATTAAAATTGTACTTAATGAAAAACTATCTAAAATATAATTAAAACTAAAGTGTATTTATCAGCTTATTTCATTTGTTTTTACATTTATACTTATCTGGCCATTTTCTGCCACGCTTGCAAGAACAGATAGGTGAAAATTAGGCCAGGTTGTAGACGGTGGCAGGAGTAAACAGCAAACCTATATTTGAATGGACTTCTTGTATTGCCAACGTTATAACCCAACCACTGAATACATGAATAGCTGTTCTTAGCACTCTCTAAATTAGTCTGATTTTTACACTCTCCTTACATCGAAGGTAAATTTGCTTTCGCTTCACCCATTGAGCAGCTGATATGCGAGACAAATTAGAAGCAGTGTTCTACTATAGACGTAGGAATGATTTATTCCACCTTTTTTTTAATCTTTTGAGAAAGCAGTTTTTGCTTGAGCACCAAAATTTCGATGTACTGATATGATATGATAGCGTAAACAGGTTACGGGAGTGGAATGCAATTCAGTGGTGCTCGAGTGTTTAATTGCTAAGAAAAAAACTCAGTTTTATAGAATGTCATCTAAGGGAAGGATGCAGTGAGCTGCTCTGATGAATTGAAACGGAAAGCACTGACCACTTATGATCATTTGATTAGGCCGTTGTAGCGATTCCTTCAGAAGTATGTTAGAAACGAAAGTATGGGCAATAAAGAAGTGTCATCACACGTTCCTCGCGGCCATGTTTGATTGATAACGCGGGCGCTCTAGTCCATAACAAACTATAATAACTTGATTAAAATTAACTATGGTCACATACTGGCAACTTTATAAGTAAAATAACCGCTCAGGAAAGAAGTTATGGCTGGAATTACACTGAAAAATCTTTAGAATAAACAAGAACGTTATTCCAATTATCTAGGGTCACTTGAAAACCCACATAAAACAATAAATTACTGAAGGAGTTTAACTCAAATTGCGATGGAAAGATGCTATGTTTCATCGAGTCCTAAACTGCGGAACGAAGTGATACAAAAAATCTATAATGATATAAAATCTGAAAAGAAACGAGTGCCCTTTGATGCAAATATTGTATTTAAAAAGTGAACAATTGCTGCAAGTGGAGCAAAGGCAGATAGGGTATGGACAAGGTGTTAGACTTGTCATAAAGTAAGGGCTGACATCCCACTGACAACTACGTTTCACTTGACGCGCTAAGTCACATAGGTAAGTCTGTAAGCGCCCCGGGGTCTGAATTCAAGTTATGTTTATCACTGTATTTTCCAACGCACCCTCTACGACGTACTTACGATCGAATGCGTCTCAGACCATGGGTGGAAATTGAACAATACGTTGCATCTATTGCAAAGAATTTTATTACAGTTTAATCTTCTGTTTTTTGGCGGCAAAATTTTTTATTATAGGTATACGTGAAAGTTAAGCACATTCTGCAAAATTATCAGCTGTTTATGTTGTAAAGTAAGCTTGAAAAAACTCAATGTCAGCACAATGTTGATTACCGCGTGGTTCATTATGGTCATGCAAAAAGATAAAACTCTGTTAACATTTTTTCTGTCAAATGCCTTGGTATTCTGAAACAAACGTTTGCTAATAAAGAAGATGTTGCTTTTCGCCCTGTAATACACACAAAATTACCTGACCAACATATCTTCCACGGTTCAGATTCTACGACACTAGAAATTTGCTAAACTGCGTCAGCGTTTTTCTTCGTTTCTTTTCGTGACCTTTACCGGACTCTGTAACTCAGCGCCTCAGTCGATACCGAGTTGGGGATGAAATTATCCCGAAAAACTCTTCCAAAAAAAACTCTAATTTAATATCGATTAGCTCTTGTAATATTCTTAAATACTGCTCCATGAAATGAGGAATAGGCAGAACGAGAGTTACAAGCACATTTCTGATGTGTTAAATTTGTAATCGGGCCGGTAATAACACAGGGAGGCAGAGATGAAACTGCAGGGGGAAATCATCCATACCGGGCTTCATAAAAAACAGAAAACATTACCTTTCAATATTTCAATCGTTTTTTATTCTAAGATACTGAATAGGTGATATATTTGTCATCGATTCGGAAATTACGCTTACAATCACGGATAGTATCATACTTCAACATCTATGATAAACCACGAATATA
The DNA here is from genome assembly GCA_001587735.2 of Parhyale hawaiensis. NCBI lineage: Eukaryota > Metazoa > Arthropoda > Malacostraca > Amphipoda > Hyalidae > Parhyale > Parhyale hawaiensis. Next base: position 4,092,354 of record LQNS02020119.1, on the reverse strand, counting down.
AGATAATTTATTAGCAATTAACGATGCGATATCAGTTTGTTTCAGTAAACAAATAAGAACAGACGAAGGTGGCAAAAAAATGTTCGCTCTAACGAGGTAATCTATAAGTTTTGTCAACAAATCTGCAATAATAGACGAGGTGCGGGCATTGTTCTTTCGGAAACTTAGGAACAGATGGGACGATAACCAAGGATTTAAAGAATGATAAAGTAACAGGATATCTTAGAACTACTCAAGGAGTGCATTACTTACCATAGGCAGCTGAGGAGCACATTTACATAGTTAAACTCTGAGTTCAGATAATAATATACACGGTACTTATGCTAATAAAAAAAGCACAGCTCCAGAGCAACATTTTCTTAAATCGGTGTTTCCTTTTGTAGAAAAACGTTACTTGTAGCGTATCGCTAATAAGATCGTACTGTGTCCACTTGTATTAAGCTACATGCCAACTGCTAATGCACTTCCTATTAACGTATTAAGAATGAACACTGTACCTCAGGATGATGTACGATTATTATGTTGCACACAGTATCCTGATGAGACCACGAATGGGTTTACTTCTTTTTTTCTCGTACGAGTGAAAAATAGGACGTTTTCGACAGCCGTTAGCGACCATGGACAGTTGGCCTTCGATACTGAGAGGATGCTAGAGTTGATACGATAAGAACGCTAAATAAAAATAACTACGTGCACTGTACTTACCTTAGGTAACTGAGGCGTGGCTAGGAGTGAAGAGGTAGCATTTTCGACAGCCGCGTGCGGCCAGGGGCACCGGGCGTTCAGGTGGGGGGGACAGGCTGGGGTATGAGCCAGAGATACGACATCACTGCACACGTTGGGTTCCCAGGAGGGGGGATGGGCGCTGTACCAGGGAGGATAGAGCGGGTCCCTTTGGTGGCCAGATTCAGAAAAGACTCCCCATCGGAACTTGGCCCACTCTGCCAGCAATACCCGGCCGGCGCGGTCCCCAGAAGAATCGGAGACGTTGGCTGATTTCAGAAAATCTACGCCGAGTTGGATAAAGTTGCCCTGCTGGCCACAGCCGCCGCTCTGTTGGGTCCACGGGGCGTCCCCAAACACGGCGTGGGGACTGTCGACAATTATCTGGGGATTCTGGGTAGTAATGGGTGGAACTTCCCCAGGGGTTGGGGCTGGTGGTATGCAGGATCGGGAAGCCCAGTGGGGGGGCAATTGGATGGTGACGGAGCCCAGGCCGGCCATTCCGTCTGTCGCTTTGTACATCGCGAACGACAGGCTTCGCAGCGACGTCTGGAAGAAAAGAAAAAATTCGTTAGTAAAAAAAACCTTAGACAGGTGACGGACGAAAGCATATGGGGCCTACAATACAGAATTATAATAATAATAATAATAATAATAATAATAATATTATTATTATTATTATTATTATATGGGGCCTACAATACAGAATTATAAGTTTGGACAAGTGCTGTATTACAGCAAAGAAGGCAAGAAGCATTAGTAGAAATTTATGGAAAGGTTAAGAGCAGAAAGCCTAAACGGGCTATCAAAGTAAATTGCAAGTCTGGAAAAATAACGGTTGAAAGCGAAACAAATATTTTTGGTGGAAAATTTTGGTCCAGAGAAGGATAGAAAGCTTCAACGAACTATCAAGAAAAATTATAAGCTAGAACCAAAGACATCTGAAGGTAGAAAAAAAAACAACTTATGAGCAAAATATGACAGACAAGTGAGCAAAAAGTAGTATTGCAGAACCAAACAAAACTTTACACCAGGTACCAGCGTAAGCAATGAACATCGCGGAAAACATAAATGAATTACCAAAGAGCCTGTGCTGGTAAATGCGCTCTGAAAGAAACTAAAATGATACAAGGCAACTTGAACTCAGAAAGGAATGACAAGAGTGCAAAATGTTTCAGAAAATTGTGAAGCAGCAAAAACAGTTGAGAAAAAACACAACACAACACTGAAATTGCCCAAAAAATTTTTAAAGTTTAGGCAATATTGAGAAATTACCCAAATTTTGGGTCACCGCAGTGGCAAATGAAAAGGACCGTGACAAGACACTTCGAAATCGCTCACAAATTCTAGAGGTTCAGTTGAACTGACACAAACTAAAACATAAGTGAATTTGTTTGAAAACTGCAGAGAACTACGCCAGCGGAGATATAACACGACACAACTGACAGTCTGAAATTGCAATGAAAATTCAGAGAAACATTGACACAAAAACTCAGTAAAATTGCCTCACGGTTGTCCTACCAATGGCAACACAAGCGACGCAACGCTGCAAAATTGCCTAAAGATTTCAGTGGCAATGGAGACAAACTCGACGCAACGCTGCAAAATTGCCTAAAGATATCAGTGGCAATGGAGACAAACTCGACGCAACGCTGTAAAATTGCAATACGATTTCAGTGACAAAGGAGACAAGAGCAACGCAAAGCTGCGAAATTGCCTGAAGATTGCAGTAGCAATGGAGACAGAACGCGACATTACACTGCGAAATTGCCAGAAAATTGCAGAAAAGCAGTGGCAATGGAGACACTTAAACTCAGAACGTTATCGGCGGCACATTTTATGGTTCCCAAGCGACTTTATGGCCCGCGGCATTCGTACTGAGCGCCAAGATACGGCGTATCGTGCTAGTGTCAGAGTTCAACTCTAGACCATTACACGTTCTTCTGTGAACATTTGTAGAATTAATTAAAAGAAAACAGAAGCACTTCCTGCGCGCCTTCTGCGTATGAAAAATGAGAATCGTCGCAAATTTTGGTAGGTGGGATATTATTATCTGTACTAAAACTTCCCCATCTGTCCACCCCGAACAGGTAGTACATACAACGCAAATGAAGCACATTGCAGCACCGGGAAGCCCGAAACGGGGCTAAAAAAAATCCAGCAGAAAGCCATTAACTGCTGATTTAAACGCCTGCAAGCTAACTCGACCGAAAGCCGATGCCGGCAATGAGTTCCAAACCGAAACAGAATTGTTTTTCAGCGCAATACCGAAAGAAAGGTTTACGTTGCTCAGCATAATTTAGGCCTAGAACAAGGAGGTTCTAATAAGGAGTGCACCCTCTCTACTTACCCTACGGGGGCATTTCGAGTAAACAAACTTTCCCCTTGAACTGGCTGAGTGGCATATCCAATCGGAGAGCGGCATTGCCTGACGCAGCCTGTATAGGAAGGAATCCTGAGCTTAAATTTTTATAGCTATTAACCATCGACGAAGTTCTGAGCGGATGGAAGTATGTAAAGGAGACTTGTATCCTGTATACCAACTTATGATGAAAGTAACAGGGTGAGCACTGGGATATTAATCTTCATATAAGATTTTCTTGCAAAAATATTGAAGAACTACCTGCCGTATCTTCCTTAATTATATGTGCTGACCACTGCCTTCGTCTTACTGCATGAGAGCACTTCAGCCACTTCAAGGATTCCAAACGCCAGCTTCGATCCCGTGACAAAGCCATGTGTTTACTCGCCCAGAAAGTGCTTAAGCTTGCTCCTTGGCCTAGAATTATTTCTTTGGGTTCATCAAGTTGCTAGTTCAAGTGCGTCGTCCTACATGGGCGAATGAGTAACAAAATTACATTCAAAAGAAAAGCATCATCACAAATTCCTCGTCATCATTTATGACGGCCAAGGACAATGGTTTGACGTTTATGATAATTACCCCGACCAGTGGGAATTTTCAGAAACACAGCCTTTTGGGCCTGTCCATTAAGGCCCGCTACACACGAGTCTGGACTTCGGAAAGTTTCACGTTTTCTAGAACAAAAACTCCGCAGTGATAGCAACAGCACTCCATAGTACTGCAACAGTGTTTTAAAAATACATCTTGACGAAATTTACCTCACTTGAATTTAAGGGAGATAAGCGAAATTGTGCAATTGAGACTTGCTGAAGTTGCAAAACTTTAGTGTTATCTCGGATTTTATGTAATTTTTTCACAATGTAAAATTGGACAAGTCAAAGAGCTGCCCATGGCAACGTGATTGGAAGGCTGGTGGAAATGCTTCCGCGTGTCGACTCGCTCGTGCAGATCGAGGGTTTAACGACACATTGTTACTACTTCTCCGGTTTCTGCTGGCACTTAATTTTTGTGTACACAAACTACATAAAAGTCTACCTATATCTTACTAACTGAAGACCCTGGCAAGCAGACTTGCATATGTATTATCCTAATATAGTAATCAATAATGCTGCACTGATCTACAAATTGTATGACAGAAATAAGCATTACCACGTTGAGCAGCTACGTAATGTAATCAATCTATCGTCTTCCCAAAATTTTCCTGGATTGCAATCTCCGTTCCAGTGGAATATCAAACTCATTTCAAGACGGGCCGAACTATCTTTTAGGGCTCTTTTTATTGGCGGAAGTTTGACTCAATATTACCGTAGGAGTCTCGCGACACTCAGCAGAAAAAAAAGTTCAAGAGTGTTTTATTGCACTGACTTTTTTTCAGTGGGGGATTGTGACACTTTGTATAAATCTTGAATCTATATGTCATTAGTTACAGGGTGTTTCAATTCTACTGTGCTTCAGCTTCAAACTCAAATAGTTAAGCTGAACTTGAAAAATTGAAGATTAATTTTAACATGACTGGACTTAAATACAAATAATTTGAAACTGAACAGAATATGTACGATTAAGGTAAATTTAAATTAACTGTTGAATGATCTAATACTGCTCAAGTTGCATGTTCAGTAATTGACAGTCAATACGATAAGAGTTGAACTTCAAGTAAATGAAATGCATGTAATACTGATGAAGTTAAACTTAAGTATATGAAGCTCAATTTTACACGACTTTAGATAAATTAAAATACTTGCTAACTTTTGCTTTAATGCTCCAGAAGCATACTTTAAAAGTAACTGAAGCTTAACCCAATACCAATAAAACTACATTTTAAGTAACTAAAGAATAATGAAATTGTATTGAGATCAGATAAGTAGTAAGTAAATATTTCTCAATAGCAATCGAATTTCAGTATTAACTGAGGTTTACTTTATGATAAGTGAAGCTTAATATAAACTAGTTCAATTTTAATTGAAATGATCTACAATTAAGTATCGTTATACGCAACCTTATTTTCAAGCAAAAGCTCGTATGACTAGAACAAAATTGGGAATTACCAAAGAAAAAAAAAATTGCGAGAACATGTTCTACCGACAAGCAAAGCAATGATAACAAAATAATAAAAATGAACCTGAATCCAGGATTTACTCTGGATCATTACCAATTTTTTTTATTTTTGCCACTTGACATTCCTAACAGTTTCTTTAAGATTCATCAATAACTTTCAAGTAGTGTCAAACACACCAACGGACGAGGAGATCATCACCCAAATTTGGTCAATAATTTCGTGGCTTTTAACATCTCTAACAATTCCTGCAAATTTCACGAAGATGCGTTCATAGCTTTTGTCCAAAGATGAAAACAAACAGAGAAACGAACTAACAGATCAACACAATACTTGGGTTATTTGCTCTTCGTAGCATTCCTAGCAATTCAGGCAAAAATTTCATAAAGATCCCTTCATAGCTGTTTGAGTTATGTTACAAATAATAAAAAACAGATAAACAAACAAATAAACGGTCAAACGAACCTTCACTATAACAATAAGTTAATCATCTGTTCCTCTTAACATACCTTACAATCTCTGAAAGTTCCAGGAAAACTGCTACATACATTAACTTTTTGAATAATTTCAGTGACAAACACACAAACAGGTAATTGCCGACAAACACGTAACCTCCTTGGCCTTAGGTAATTAAAATCAACAGCAATTACCCGGTGCTTGAATTAAGACTATCATTAATATTTCCCAAATTATTCCACTGTCGTCATTATTACAACGTTTCAGATTTGGTATGTGGTAAGACGCTCACCTTAAGAGTGTAAGTTTGGCACTGAGCAAATTACTCACAAAGATGAGTCGGTGCAGCTTCCACTCTCTGCGTTCAACTCGAGTTTAATTAAAACTTGCAAACTTTGAACTTTGAAGGTTCACTTTTGGGTGGAGTTCTTGGGTTTTTGTCACAAGATAATTGAGTGTTACGAGCTAAATTGGAAAGCGACCATTTTAGTGACAAGCGCTGTGGAGTTTTGCAAGCGCTCGCAGCCGGCAACGCTCCGACACGATTGCGCTCGCCGCCCCCAAATCGAAGGTTTGCCGATTGAACGGAGTCTGGAATTGCCATAGTCGTCGTTTTATTCCAGCAACTTCTGGCCAGGCAGCGCTGTGCGTTGTTCATTTCAGAGAATCAGAGAGCTGAACCGCGCGAAAAACAAACCAATGTCATAAATTCGGGCGGTGAAAGAAGACAACGCGACGGACCGAAATCCTGCACCGGGGTTAGATTAGATTTAAAAGTAGTGTTGCAGAGTTGATATCTTGCAGCGCTATCATGAAAATATGTTTTAGATATTACTGCCCGAGTGAAATAGGGTAAATGGGGTGTCGGGAGCTATAACAGATTACATCTCTGACATAGCAAATGAGGATGTACCGCCGAGTCAAGTACTGCCATCGTTATAATAAATGCCAGGGGTTTGAGTTGTTTGCTTCTCATATATAGGAAACTTGAACTGCGGGAAAATCAAACCAATGGCGTGAAAAAAAATGAGGCGAAAGTAAATTCTGCACCAGGATTGGAATAGATGTGCAATAATGTTGCAGAGGAGATATCGTACTTCGCAGTGAAATCATGGGGATTCTATTAGGCCTTGGAGCAGGGACAAAATAAGGTGTTGCGCAATGGTAATAGACTAAAATTTTATGTACTACATAGATAGCGAGCAGAGTTTGGGATCGCCAACGCATTGATACGCAGATAACTTCAGAGAGGCACGGCGTGCTGTTCGTTGTCAAATCAGAAATATAAATGGCGTGAAATAAAGAAAGCCAAATACAGGAATTTGGCTGGGGAAAAAAGGCTATGCAACCAAGCTACATTATTTGGAAAACATACCAAATACAGTTGTAGCGCGTTTCTACAAAATTGCTACTTAAAGAGCATGCTCTAACGTTAACTGACATCGATGAAATTGTTACTTAGAGTACACTTGGCGCTCTAGAACGTCACCCGATATTGCTAATACTAGATGAATATCGTGTTTCCTACAGAAATGAGGAGGTAGGATCCTGGAACACGTCATCAACTGAAAACGTAAACAGCCATACTATCATAGCAAATCAGAATGAGCTCCAGGACCTGAAATCAAATAAAGATGAAATACTTAGCAAAGTCCATTTTATAAACATACGAGGCCTGTTAACGAAAAATTGCAGAAAACAAATGGTACTGCAGCATATAATAAACGATGCAAGTTCTAAACTCCTTGCCGTTACTGAGACTCATCTATATGATACAGTCTACGATGCAGAAGATCAAATAGAAACTATGTATTACATAGAAGTGACCGAAATAATAGGAAGTGAGGTGGTGTTGCATCATACGTAATTAAAAGATCATCTTGGTTGCCATATGAAGCAAAAATTCTCGAATGTAGTGATTGTATTATTGTTAATATTGAAAAATTTTAGATTGATATGCATCGTAAGCTATCGACCGCCAAAATGTACCACCGAAAAATTTGCCGGAAAGTTACAGGTAATCAACATGCATTGCAAAAAATTTCCGAGTAAGTATCATTTGTATATAACTGGTGATTTCAACTTCCCCTTCTTAAAATGACTAACGCAGAATTACCAGATGAAACTGGAAGCTTCGTACTATCCAGAACATCATCGGCCACTAGAGATGAAGAAGTTCAGGCCCTCTCTCTAGTGCGCATCATGGATGAATTTTCACTGACCGAAATGATCTCGTCACCTACGAGAAATGAAACTGTCTTAGACCTTCTCTTCGTAGATAAAGCACAGGTGATTAAAAATATTGAAATCCAGGATACAACACTATCTGATCATAGGCTTATTGAAATAACGACTCAGCTTGGCGAATGCGATTCTCAGAAAAATTCGCAAATAAACTCCATCTCCAGACTACGGGAGTTGAACGTGCACGATAAAGAAATAAACTGGGCCGGCTTGAATGCACAACTGCAGTCAGTAAACTGGGACGTACATCTAAATAACTCAATAGAAAGTGAAAGCATCAATGAGACATTCGAAAACATTTTATTAGAAAAGTGCATGAAGTACCTTACACCGGCAAAAAAAAAATAATAATAAAAGTCGACACCACAGATTTCGTGAAGGACTACTTAAGAAACGTGCAAAACTCATCAAATGCCAAAAATCAGCAGTTACTACAACGACAAACCGAGTGCAAAAAAAAAAAGCTAAATGAGATAGAACGTCAGTTTGCAACAGCACACGATGAAGAAAAACAGGATAAAGAAAAGCAAGCCATTGAAAAAAAATACAATAGCAAATGTTTTTGCCTATGCATCACATCAATCTTCGGTAAAATCGAAAATCAGGCCACTAGTGAATGATACAGGATCTATTGTTGATGATGACCAGGAAATGAGCGAAATACTAAGCCGTCAATATCAAAAAGTTTTTAGTGACAAAATTCCAAATCCTGAAATCCCAAGAATTGATTTAACTACAAACTACTTAAACGGATTTTGAGTTCACAAAACTAAGCTTTAAATTCGCCATGGACGAACTTAGCGGCAACAGTGCAGTGGGACCAGATCTTGTGCCTGCGAAAATTCTCAAGATGTGCAAGCTAAGCATTTCATACCCCCTATATCTTATGTGGCAAAATTCGATCGATGATAGAGTAGTTCCATTCCCCTACAAGCACGCAATTATTTCACCTATTCCTAAAGCTGGAAATAGCTTGGATCCAGCCAACGATAGACCTGTCTCCCTAACTAGCCACGTAGTGAATACGTTTGAAAAGGTCTTTAGGAAACACCTTGTACATCATTTAGAGAGCAATAATCTGCTTACGTCAAATCAACATGGATTTCATCATAAACGTTCAACCACTTCGCTGCTGCTTGAGCATTATGACTCCATTCTAGACCTACTATGCCAGGGTAAAAATGTGGACGTAATATATTTAGATTTTGCCAAAACCATTGATAAATATATCATGGAATACAGTTACACAAACTTTTCAACATGGGCATCCGCGGAAAATGTCTTAGATGGATCGAAGCTTTCCTGAAACACCGAACCCACAGTGTAATTATGAAAAATAAAGTGTCCAAACGACAGCCGGTACTCAGGGGAGTCCCACAAGGCACCGTACTTGGTCCAATACTCTTCTTCATCATGATAAATGATATGGGGCACCAATGCCTCATTTCTCATCGTTCGCTGATGACACACGGATATTAGCAGCGGTACAATCAATGGCAGACGTACGGACTGTGAAACTAGATCTAACCAACATCTTTCACTGGACATCGGTTAACAACATGACCTTCAACGAATCAAAATTTGAGCTATTGCGGGATGGAAAAAACTTCTCCTTTACGGACTTTACTTCCTACACGACGAGAGATGGGAGCAAAATCGAGAGAGAGCAAATTTTAAGAGATCTTGGGGTGAGAATACAAGATAATACCACTTTTGAAGATCACGTGGCCTGAGTTGTTACTATAGGCAAGAAGTGGAGCGGATGGGTGCTTCGAACTTTCTCTTCACGGGAGGCAGACACAATGCTCACCTTATGGAAACAACTAATACTGCCGAGGATAGAATACTGTTCACCTCTTTGGATGCCAAGCAAACATAAAGACTTAGAGCGCCTTGAGGCTATCCAGCGATCGTTTACTGCCAAAATCCGGGACATGCAAGATTTTAATTATCATGAAAGACTTGCTCAACTTCAAATGTACTCGATTCAAAGGAGATTCGAGCGCTTTACGATCATATATGTTTGGAAAATTCTGGCGAAATTTAAAAACTTACTGAACACATACTAAAACTGCCAGATAAACCTGTTGTAAGCGGCAATGTGAACTGTGGGGATAACTCGCAGTTAGCCCTCCCACTGGTCACGGACTGCAGCATCACCTCTACTCGAGATGGGTGGCTTGCATAACGCCACCTGGACCTCATCCGAAGTATCATCAAGGTAATCAAGGTAGGTAATCTACAACGGTAGCATCACTTTGTCTTCTAAAAAAAATACACAAGATATTAGATACTTTCAAGCAATATTTGAATTTTCGCTAAAGTTATTTAATAGAGGATATCAAGTCATAACAATTTAAAAGGTCAACAATTTGTTGTTAACACTGCTTGCATAATAGTACTATGGTTTTCACGGGCCGTGTTGCACTATTTTTCACTAATAATTCTTAAACGAACAGTCGGGTCTCTATGATATTTCAACACAATGCCTATTACATCGCTACCCAATTTATGGTCTATATAGCATATTGCTATATGTGTTAACAGAGGAGTTTACTCATGTATATTAAGCCTATATTAAGCTGAAGTCAGGAAGTCGCTTCAACACATTCGAACTACTCCAATTTGTTCAAAGAAAATGGTAAAACGTTTTCTTTGAATAACTCGTTTTCTGCCTGAGGCAGATCGCTTGCGAAACAACGGTCAAAAACTCAAGCATAAAGCTCGAAGAACGACCTTAAGTCAGCAGTTCTTTCCGTATTTCATAGTCAGCATTTGGAATAGACTCCCTGATGTTGTTAGTGCGGAGTCAGTCAACGCGTTTAAAAATCGTCTTGACGTATATTGGGAGAGACATCCTCCGCAACTAAGAACTCCTCCTCCGGGAGTTGCAAACACTT